>OX243811.1:66808894-66891394 GCA_945859605.1 Lumbricus rubellus | reverse complement strand
GATGAGGATGATGATGATGATGATGATGATGATGATGATGATGATGATGATGATGATGATGATGATGATGATGATGATGATGATGATGATGATGATGATGAGTATGATAACAATTATGATCCAAAATAATTTACATGTATGTATGCATGCATGTAGGTAGGTAGGTAGGTGTTTATACATGTATGACATTTTGTGTATTATACGCATTATGTATGCAACCGTGTATGACAGTATGCACACGTGTATTGTATGTATGACATTTTGTGTATTATACGCATTATGTATGCAACCACGTATGCACACGTGTATTGTACGTATGACATTTGTATGTATATGAGGACACGTGCTATATACTTCAACTTAAGTAACTAAACAAGTAGCCTATAGGCCTACCTATAAGATCTATGAAACTCACAAACCTGATCCATGTATAGATAGGACACTGATGTGATGGGAATGACTTGGATACCGACAAGACATGCGTGTCTCATAGGGAACTCGTATGGATCGCACGGCCAGTTGAGTGTGTAGTAGAAGATGGCATCCTCAGCAAACTGTCCAATCGTGCCGTAGTCCTTTATATACTGAGGGAAGAAGTATTGGTTGTTGGCGCGGACGTGATAGTACTCTCGAACCGATCGGATCTCAACAGCCAACATCAACTGTCCAACGTTTTGCATCGTCAAGTCACCAACTGCCAAACCAAGGGCCGCCAAGCCATGGTAGCACATGATAGCCTGAAATGCAATGAAATTCCATTTTTACATGCGTAGTTTACCATGCAATGCTTTGCTACTTATAATGTCATGATGCGGGTTAGTAGGATATTTGCATTTAGCATCTCATCGGGTAGCGCACAGAACGTGCCTTTGGCCCTTTGTGAGATAGAAGAAATGCGTTATGGTTTTCAAATGCCGGATCACGCGTACATTCAAATGCAAATCTCTAAATTAATTTCATTCTGTTTCAATAGGGGCCTACACCTCTTGCCTTTCCTTGTATAAGGTTCTGACCATGAGTTTCTCAAATTACATGACTGATAGCTTCAGTGGAAAGGCCGAACTTAGACCTACCTCTGTGGAAGACTCTGCCTGCCTTAGACCTCCGACGACTCCAGTGGCCCACGATATTCCGACGTAGAAATCCTTGTTCCTTACGACTGGGAAGTATTTGTCGTTGAGACTTGGGTTTCCGACATCGCGAGCCAACGACAAAACGCGTTCTCTGTTGGCTGATAACAAGAATAAAAGTCATCTTGAACTCATGAAGACAAAGTAAGAACAGCATCGATTGAAGGTGGATGGATGGATAGATGGATAGATGGATGGATAAATGGATGGACGGATGGATGAATGGTGGATGGATGGACTGGTGGATGGATGGATGGATAATTGGATATATGGATTGATTGGTTGATTAATGGACGGACGGACGAACGGATAGACAGACATATAGACAGATATATAGATGAAATATATAAGCTTAATATGGAGATAAACAGACGAAGTTAACATATGTGCCAACACCACATCCACATGTTCCATCCGCGCCCACTTACCCTGAAGCCACGAAGGGTAGTGTGTGGCGTAGTATCCCATGGCGTAGAGGAAGTAACCGAGATGGAAATGGTGATCGCTGTACAATGGGAATCCGAAGTTCGCTCCAGGATTGATTGGTTGATCCGCTGGACCACTGCGAAGCAACAGACCTCCGTAGACCGTGTCGTATCGGAACTTCCAGGCATCGTCCAAAGTATCTGCCCGTCAAAATTGCATCAAGTCACACGTTGTTCATATAAAGAGGGTGGCTAATAGCAAGAGGCCTATAAAAAAGTAAAGAAATTAAGGTTGGCGATTCCTCGAGTAAAAATACGTCGCAGGGATAATGTCATTTTGAGTGATTGAAGAACAACAGACTACAATGAACATTGTATTATAGTATAAAACTTCCTGCATGTATGAAATCGTTCTAACCGTCAATCCTGAGCCACTTGTTGAGGCAGGAGAGGATCTGTGAATCGAGTGTGTTGTAGTGAGTTGTACCGAACGCTCTCGACAGACTGGCGAGACGAGCAACCATAGAGATCGCTTTTCCAACACCATAGCTGTCGGCTATAGCACAGATCCCGTTGAGATCTTGACCAGTTGTATCGACCTCCAAAGCATCCAGCACGTCCTAAACAAAAACAAATGAGCTACATATCAAGCCTATGTAAGAATAACTGTGTAAGTATTTCTAAAAGCTCAAGCACGATTCTATTCAACTCCATATAATTATTATGAAAATCAAAAATGGTGGCTGCGGTGGTGATGTTGGTGGTGGAGATGGTGGTGGTGGTGATGATGATGATGATGATGATGATGATGACGATGACGATGACGATGACGATGATGATGATGATGATGATGATGATGACGACGACGATGATGATGATGATGATGATGATGATGACGATGACGACGACGACGATGAATGAAGGATGATGATGACGACGACGACGACGACGACGACGGCGATGATGATGATGATGATGATGATGATGATGATGATGATGATGAAGGATGATGACGCGCCCCAGAATAGTCTGTGCAGCAGCGAGAGGCGCTCTATAAATGGTTTGATACGATACGATACAATGAAATGCTCGAGAATGTAATCGCGGCAAAGTAGGAGACGATGTATAATAATTGTCAAAATTCTAAAGACCTGATTCCACTCTGGATTGTTTCTGATGATATCGATCTTCACTGGATCAGGATCCAATGTGGCTCTTGGCAAGTCTTCCTCGAGAAGCCAGAAATCACCAACGAAACCTTTGTAGGTGAACGGCGTATCGATGAGAGCTCCCTCGTTAGCCAGCAGCGATTCCTACAAAAATTAACCACACACTGTTCGTATTATAGGTCTAATAAACCTGACAGCAAGATTCGAAGGTTCTTAGGTAATTTTGACACAAAAGGTCGTGTTTGCATTGTATGCCTACCTCAGGATGGTGTTGTTGGAGTGCAAAGTTAAATTATATTTTGTACAATTGTAATCTCAAATTTACATCTATCACCAATGTCAGAAATCCTTATCAATTTATCTAATTAATCGATCACATTTGTATGGCGAAATTGTCAGACATCCTAATCAATTAATTTAATCAGTCAATTCATGTAGCACCATGACAGCCAGATAATACTAACGATTCCGGTAGCCTATCAAGATATCGAAATATAATCAGCGGTGGGCGCGGTGGTGTTGTGGTGGGTACGTTCGTTGCCTTGCAGCCGAAGGATTGCAGGTTCGAATCCACGTCAAGTCGTCGCGTAAAGACCTTGGGCAAGTCCTTCACTCGCAGTTGCTCAGCGCTTCGGCGTGAAACTCCGATTCAGTGTCTGCGCTGTAGTCGGGAGCGCCTCTGAGTAGATAGCTAGCAGGAGTGCTCTAAGCAATGCACATACAAGCAAACAACCAGTTGTACATGGCGACAACTATAGATCTACCGATGTAGGTTAATTTCAAATTGAAATCTTTTCTCGGGAACACAAATCTGGAAATAGATCATGCTTCCGTTCGATTCGTTTCAACCTCACAAAATGTTTACTCAATTTTCTTAATTCTCATAATTCACTTAAAACAGAAGAAGTGTTTTTAAAGAAGAGAAACCAGATTCGCAATCAACTCACGTGATGTGGCATTGTGATGGTCAGCAGATTTCCTGATCCCGTTGGTCCATTGACGTCATGTTTATTCCAATCTACGTTGATGTAACCAATGTTGTTCTGCGCACAGAAGGAGGTCGTTGAATGGTACGAATAGATACCTCGATACTGATCGAAGTAGGTAGCAGCGGACAGGTCTCCCCTTGGCGTCGATCCAGCGTACCCCAACTGCAGCAGACCGCTATACTTGCCACCAGAAGTGGGGACGAAATTGATACCATTGGCATCGGCAGTCGCTGTTACCTGCTGGGTAAAGTAGACGACGAATTTTCTCGTCTGACCTGGAAGGTTTCCCTTTGGTTCGTCCAACTCCAAAACGAATCTATCCCCGGTTCCAATTTCGCTTCCACTTCCGCCACATTGATGCTGGAAAGGTTGCGTCTCCCAATTCGTTGGTGGTTGAACGAAGAGACCGACGACGTTGATGGCATACTTGACGACTCCT
This sequence comes from Lumbricus rubellus, assembly GCA_945859605.1. Lineage (NCBI taxonomy): Eukaryota > Metazoa > Annelida > Clitellata > Crassiclitellata > Lumbricidae > Lumbricus > Lumbricus rubellus. The sequence goes on along the minus strand of OX243811.1, from coordinate 66,887,242 downwards.
GCTGGCATCTGCGTGCAGTAGATGAGGGTACGCATGTCCGATTGAAGGGTGCACCTACATTCATGAAGAGAAGGGAATGGGTGGCATGAAAACATGGGCGGAGTTTATCAGGGGCTAGGGGGGGCTAAGCCCCCCCAAGAATCCACCAACTTGACCATGTATCAATAAGAACTCTCAAGGGTAAAAAGAATGGTACTTGTGGGGCAACAAGAGAACAAAAGACCTAGACTGTGAGTTGCTGACCACCAGCTCCCTCTCTACTTCAAAACTGTGAAAACGAAGTCTGGCAGTCTGTAGCAGTACCCTTGTGTAATTATTTGTTTAATGCGTAAAAAACAGGTTGGCAGACTGCAACCTGGCTGGGACAATGATACAAACTAAAAGATAGAAGGAGTAATCAGCTTTTAGTATATATCACATTACTACCGTATTGTAACCTTGAGGTGAGGTTCCAAGCATTTTTCGTGGAAGTTCAAAGCTGTTGCCGAACAAATTTGTTTTGAGGGCAACGGCCTCTTTTGTCATAAGCCCTTGTTCAAATCTGGATCCATCCATTCATGTCTTCTGTTTAATTGAAATATCATAAAAATCATACTATTTTCCGTGAACACCTTTTTTATAACATAAGAATATTCTTTAGTGTACCAATTGCTATCCATGTCTGTTATTTTCCATACTCATTAAGTTCAGGAGACGCGTAATATCGATGGATGGATAAAGATTTGACGAGGGCCTATGACAAAAGAGACCGATGCTCTCGAAAACAAATTGTTTGGCATATTGCAGCATTTATTATGGAGCGTATAAAAACATTTATATAGAGAAATCTTTAAGCTGTTTAAATGAGCCGAACAATGTAATGATGAGTATATAATGTTTCATTGAGCTCATGGGCGGAGTTTATCAGGGGCGAGAGGAAGAAGGCCTAGATACACCAGGAAAAAGGTATCTTTTCCCGGGGTAAGCCCCAAAGAAATTTTCACGACCGAAACTTGAATCGAATGACTACAAAATTTCAACTCGATGACTAAAAAAGTCAACTTTTTTGTTCGGGAAAATGGTATGGTTTTTATTAGATTTCAATTAAACTAGATGACTAAAAAAGGTTTTTACAAAAAAGTATTTAAAAAAATATTCAATTAAACGCGATAACTAAAAAGGTGTTCACGGAAAATAGTATTTATTATGAAAATTCAAATAAACTCGATCAATAAAAAAGGTGTTTATGGAAAATAGTATATTTTATGAGTGGAGTGGATCCGATTTGACCAGGGTCTATGACAACAGAGGTCGTTACCCTGGACAGAAATTTGCTCGGCATATTACAGCACTTGTGAGCAAATTTGAGCTTTCAATTTAACTGTATAACTGAAATAGGTGTTTACGGAAAATAGTATTGCTTTTATGAGGTTTCAATTAAAAGGTGTTTAAAAAGGTGTTAACAGGAAAATAGTATGGTTTTTATGATATTTCAAATAATCTCTATGACTACAAAGGTGTTTACGGAAAACAGTTTTTATTATGAGATTTCAATTAACCCCTTTAGTATGGTTTTTATGAGATTTCAATCAATCTCGATCACAAAAAGGTGCTAACAGGAAAATAGAACAGCTTTTATTAGATTTCAATTAAACTCAAAGACTAAAAAATGTGTTTACAAAAGTAGTATTTAAAATAAATCATTTAAACGCGATGACAAAAAAGGTGTTTACGGAAAATAGTAATTTTTATGAGAATTCAAATAAACTCGATCAAGGAAAAAGGTGTTTACGGAAAATAGTATATTTTATGAGCATTCAATTAAACTGAATGACTAAAAAAGGTGTTTACGGAAAATAGAAGGTTGTATGAGATTTCAAATAATCTCTATGACTAAAAAGGTGTTTACGAAAAATAGTATTTTTTATGAGATTTCAATTAAACTGGATCACTAAAAAAGGTGTTTACAAAAAAGGTATTTTTATGTGCTTTCAATTACACTCTATGACCAAAAAAGGTGTTTACAGAAAATAGTATAGCTTTTATGTGTTTTCAAATGATCTAGATCACTAAAAACGGTGTTAACAGAAAAATAGTATGGTTTTTTGACATTTCAATTAATCTCGATGACTAAAAATGTGTTTACGGAAGATAGTATTTATTATGAGATTTCAATTATACTCGTTCACTAAACAAGGTGTTAACGAAACATAGTGTGGTTTTAATGAGATTTCAATTAATCTCGATGACTAAAAAAGGTGTGTCCGCAGAAATAGTATGGTTTTTATGAGATCACAAAAAAGGTGTTTACAAAAAATAGTCTTTTTATGAGATCTAAATTAATTTCGACGACTAAAAAGGTGTGTTCGCAGAAATAGTATGTTTTATATGAGATCCCAAATAATCTCGATGACTAAAAAAGGTGTGTACAAATTTTTTATGGTTTTTATGAGGTTTCAATTAAACTCGATGTGTTTACGGTAAATAGTATTTTTATGAGATTTCAATTAAACTCTATCATATTTGAATGTAATACCATATAAACCAAAGTGCAGCATAAATTGATGGTCATTAAATTAACACAGTTATTTTTTTCAGAAAAAAAATTATATTGGATTTTGGACCTAGAATTTTGTGCTATTTGAAAACATTTGACATCGATTGGATAAAGAAATTATGTACGTTTGTTTATTATACCATGCCTGTACACCAAAATGCGGATAGCAGTTGGTATATTAAAGAATATTCTTATCTTGTGTTATAGAAAAGGTGTTCACGGAAAATAGATGATTTTTATGAGATTTCATTTAAACACGATGACTAAAAAAGGTGTTTACGGAAATAATAATGGTTTTTATGAGATATCAATTAAACTGGATGACTAATATAGGTGTGTCCGTAGAAATAGTATGGTTTTTACGAGATTTAAACTCGATGACTAAAAAAGTCATCAACATTTGGGCTGTAGAAATTTTTTTTAGCCCCCCCCCCAAGAATGGAAACCAAACTCCGCCCATGCATGAAAATATGTCTGGTTGATATATAAGTGCGCAAATCAAATGAAACAGTGAACTTGCTTGCTGCTATTAGTGTCGCCCTCCTCCTACTTTAGCCAGGCTTGGGACTGGCACTGGCGGAGTGCATCCAGTGACGATGTACTTTGTTACAGTGAACTAACTTAGAGGCAAGTTATATTGAGGCCATACAGATAAAATCGAATATGCCCACAAAGATGCTTTGATCCATAGTTGTAAAATACGTTTTTTCCCGTTTTTTATTCTCTCCCAAAAAACGTCGTTTTTTTCGTTTTTTTCTCATCGTTTTTTATCTTTTTTTTATTTTTTCTTTAAATTTATTTATTCATATACTTTCTGTTATTATTTTCCTTAATTTTAACTTTTTTCTGATATTCCTTATGTTTTCCGCCAACTCTCAAGAATTCAGCTAACTAGTCATTATTTCATCGTTTAACATCATCATTTAAGAGATAGCCTACGTGTAGTAGGTTCCTAATCAAGGTTTTCAAGGTTAAAATGCGGTTATAGATGTAGCAAAGTAAAATTATTTTCCGTTTCCGTGTTTTATCGGATTTTTTTGTCTTTTTTTATTTTTTCGAAAAAACGACGTTTTTTACCGTTTTTTATTTCGTTTCCATCGTTTTTTACATCTATGCTTTGATCTAAGATGTTCACATGCTGTTCATCTTTGACATATTATTAAGATAATGACAGCTACACAGGCTATATATAATTATAATTATATGCAGCATACACAGCTGAATTCAAAGGCAATAAGGATATGGTTAGAGATATTCACAGGACATATTATAAAATATTATAGATCTGATCTAAAATGTTCACAGGGCAAAGGCCTACTTACAACTATCACAAAAGATATTCACTGGCCCTACGCTGAATGCAGCAAGAGCAAATTATCAGCTCTTCGAAGGCCATGCATGTATATATATATATATATATAATTATTATGATGCATATTTATATAGGCTTAAATATATAATTACATATATTATGATAATCATGAGACTTTTAGGGAATTTAGGCAACACATACATATGATGACAGATGTTCACATCTCATTAGGTGAATATATTAATCTCACTGAGCAGGAGTGCAGGTGATCATTGGATGACTTTGGTCCCAGAGGTCGCCAGTGTTGATGGCAATCTGTATCTGGTCAATCCCACTTATTGGCTGCTCCAACTGGATCACGAGCCGGAAGTCCTGGTTTCCAGGAGCAGAGATCGACTCTTGGCAGGCCGTGTCCTTACAGAACGAACTGGTGCATGGATCGAGAGAGGGCAGTGTCGTGCAGAATTCCGCTTGTCGAGGTCGTCGATGGAACGGCCACTGGAGGCCACCGGAAGCGGCAGAGTCGTCCTTCAACGTACAAGAGGTTGTCGATGGGTTGTTCGTCCAGTCTGGTGGAATGACGTATTTACCAATGACGTTTATTGCAAACGCCATCGTTCCTAGACAAACAAATTAATAATTAATCACTTTCAACGAATACTATTATAGACTATTATTATACATATACTACTGTGCTGTTTCATTTTATGTTATCGAACGTGAAGCTATCTAACGTGATATACGAAATGCTGCTCCGATGATGATGTGTACATAGATTCATTTGTTATGTAAAATACACGATTCTATGTCTATACTAACCTGAGGCTCCAGGTACCGTGATATCGACCTGTTTCCCATCTCCGGACATGACGCACTCCGATGCGCATGTGTGCATTGTGTGGTCTCCTCCCCATGCCGCCTGCGTGTTGGCTGCCCACTGGACGTCCGTTAGAGCGATCGGCTTCGTCGTGTGAAGGATGATGTGCAGGACACCTCCGCTACAGCTGCCTTCGAGAAAGCCCTCTCCTCCGTCCGATACTTAAAAATCAACAAAACTATCTCTTAATTTAAGCATAACAATAGGTCTACAAGACAAAAGCTATTTCAGGGTTGCTGTGCTACGTCAGAGTTTTAAAAAGTAGACCTCGATGTTTGCATGTCTGTGAATGACAGTCTGTTGAAACCATTTGTGGTTATCACATATCTTTTGGTCTGAAGTAGGCCCTACTGGGACAGCTCTTGCTCAGCATAAAGCGTTTGCTGTGGTGGCTCTCCATCTGAGATTACCTTTCTCCCCTACTATACTAAGGCCTAGGCTATATTGAGTAATTTTTCAACATCAGTCACTTCTTCTTTAAAGGCATTCATTTCCCCTGTAGTTTTCGTTACAGAGAGCACCTCTGAGTAGTCATTCTGCGAGAAGCGCTGTATAAATCTGCATATACAATACGATCTAATCACTGCAGTACATATGTAGTTCTATAGTTACGTCGATGAACATTGAACATTGTGCATTGCCTGTAGCCTAGGCCTACTTACCTTCTCTTTCTGCTGGACATGGAAAGGACACTGCTACACCGTTGATAGTGGTACCACACCACGGAAAGAGAACAGGATTGGCTGAATTGAATCTATGGGTCAAGAGTCCAGCACCTCGGACCAACAGCACCTGTCGGTCAATTATTTGAGTAAGAGCTTGAAAATGCAAAGCAGAAAATTAAGAACACGGCTGTTTTCACAGAGGTTTCTCAGTTCCGCGTTGTGTGTAATTAGTAAAATTGACGCATTAGTGCGAAGAAATTAGTTAAAAACCTTAAAGTAGTAGCCTAGTTTGAAAAATAATAAGAAATAAATCGATTGCCCTCTTCTTGCTCCTATGTGCGGGCGCCCATGCATAGGCCTACAATACAATTCAAAGATTATTCCCAAATGGTATTTGCTAAATGGACATAGGTCTACGTAATAGATGACTACAGACCATGCTCGCAATTCAAAATGCAAGATATGCACGGAAAGAGAATATTGGCTGTTCTGTTCTGTTCTCAGCCATCCTCGATTCGAGGGTTGGCCGCATCATGTAGCCTACAATGTTCTTCCAACGCTTCCTGTCTTTCGTCAGTCTTATCATTTCTCCCAATGTCAATCCAGTCCACTCCTTGATGTTGCCCAGCCAGTTTGTTCTTGGTCTTCCTCTTTTCCGGTCTCCTGGCATTGTGCCCTGCATGATGTCTTTCTCAATGCATGTTCCCTTTCTTCTCGTGATGTGTCCAAAATAAATCTTTTTTTTTCTTTTACTGTCTTCAGCAGATTCCTCTCCACTCCTACCGCCTTCAGCACCCATTCAATTGTCCGTTTTTCGGTCCATGATATTTTCATTATCAATCTCAGACATCTTCATATTGGCTACACGATATTTATAAAGCTATAAAAAATATAATTGTATTGTCATCGTGAATCATCACAGAACAGAACATATTAAGTTTACATCAAGACTTCCTCCGACGTCATCAGTGTAGACGAAATCGGCGTACATCTCTCCAAAGTCCGACCAGACTGGTTCGCCACTTCCGGCGATTCCGACTCTGATTCCCGAGTTGCCTGCACGAAAAAAATTAATAATTGAGTTATGCTACATGGGATGATGACGGGACTCTCGCAAATACATGCTAACGGTAAACTCTGCTGCAAATCAAATGGAAAAATTGATTCTGCATTAGCGAAATGCAGGTCAACAAGAATAGAAAGGATGCACAATTGCACAGCTGTTACAATTCAGTGGCATTTTAATTTCAATGGACTCCTAGCATGAGAAGGTCATTAATTAGGGCAAACTAGTTACCGTACGTAGTCTAAAATTGTCTGAAAATGTTTGTAAAGCTCGTCGTCTTCAAGAACAAGTTTTTATAATAGGCCTATCCGATAAAGCGAATATTTCTTGCGTAGGCTATCACAGATCTGCCTCTAACACTCTTTCAGTTTGTGCTGGCTAGAAATAATTAATCAGGAAGAAAGGTAGAATAGAGAAAGAGAGAAACTAAAGTGGAAACTGAAGAAAGTGAAAAAATGTGTTGAGACTTAGTCTAGTCTAATTTTTTTTATAAATGTAGGGCTTAGCCTATGCATGTGCTACACTCTAGCTATTGCAAAGTCAGCAGCAATTAAAGACCTAGGACCTACCTGTGAATTCTGCCTTTGGATTTCCATCCGGTCCAGAGACGAGCTGCTTCATGTTCGTTCCTAGACTGGTCACCTTGTCCCACGGAGCACCCACTCGACTCGGTGTCTGCTGTTGCATCTCATCGGATCGAGCGGGGTCAGACCATCGCTCCATCGTGTACGCATCGTACGTGATGCCTTCGCCCGTCAGAACGGCTGCAACATAATTTATCATCAACAGTCTTCGGCATTTGATCTAATAGCCTACGGCGAACTCTGTTCAGTCTCTCAGTAATAGTAGCCTAATGCAAAATGTGATGGTGAAACGCAGTCTAGTGTAGGCCTAATAATAAAGACATAATAACAATAATTATTATTGATAATTCACTTAATTTACATTTTAACTGGCCTAAAATGATCAGAATTAATTCGAGACGATTGTTGTTTAGCCTATTAATTATTCGGTAGGCTGAAACATCGGATTAGGCCTACCCAGCGCGATATGTTCTGTTTGAATAGCGACGCTGGCTGTTAAACATTCATTCATTCATCCATTCATTCATTCATTTCAGACATTCATTCAAACATCATCCGAAACATAACACTCATTGAGTTCTAATACTTTTATTAAATAATTCATTAACATTTTTACTACCGGCATAAGATAGGCCTACCTACAAACGCAGCTTTAGCCTAAGCCTACTCTAGAGTTCTTAAATCTTACCTGAATACGGCATCAGTCTGATGGGTGCTGCTCCGTTCTTGCATTGGTTGATGGCGAAATGTTGGGTTGGAATCGATCGATCTGGTCTCCATGATCCAATGCGAAGTGGAGGAGACACTCCCTGCAGTTCACTGTTTGCTTCATAGAAAGACGTTGGGTCAACGGTGGAGTAGGTGAAGTCACTCAATGGAGTGCAACCAGATGGAAGGTCAGCGTACGTCACCGCAACGCTCATCAGGATACCTACATGTGGAGTTTGAGTTTTTTTAAATCAGAGTTTAAACTAATTTCGTATGAAATAATTTTTAAATGTTGGTCATAATCTGTTATAAAGCAGTCATACCGATGACCGAGTCATGTTCAGGTCATTTAGAAGGTGAGGTCGCTATAGGACTAGGACAGAGAGAGAGAGAGATAGACAGACAGACAGACAGACAGACAGACACAGAGACACGCAGAGAGAGGCAGACGTACAGACAGAGACAGATAGACAAAGACAGAGAGACAGATAGACATAGCAGTATGAGAATTGTGGAAACATAACTGGGGGGTTGGCCTATGATAAACTTGAAATTGGGGTATGAAAAACATACTTTAACATGGGGCTCTAAGAAAGACTGGGGGTTGAACCCCCCCCCCCAACCCCCCGGCAATTCTCACCCTGAGACAGAGAGACAGACAGAGACAGAGACAGAGAATTTTCACAGTTTTTTGCTTTGTGTAGGCCTAGCCTACATTCTCTGTCTGTGCGCATCTTGCATGTTGAATCGCGAGCATGCATGTCTGTAGCCTATCATCTATTACGCATGTCCAATTGTCCATTAATTTTTAGCAAAATAATAGCCTACCTAACAGGCCTGATCTTTGAATTGTATTTTTGATAAAGCCCAATAGGCATAGCCTACCAGAGGCGGATCCAGGGGGGCCAATCCGGCCATGGCCCCCCCATTTCAAACTGCCATGGGACGTGGCCCCCCCATTTGGTCTGAAATTAGCAATACGAATATGGGTGTAATGGCTATTGGCCCCCCCCCCTATTCGGAAAACTGTATGGAACGTGGCCCCCCCCCCCCCCATTCGGTTTTCAAGTCGAGGGCTAAAAAGTCATCAACTTTTTTGGCGGATGAAATGGTATGATTTTCCCGAAAAATTAGCCGGATGACTTAAAAAAAGGTCATCAACTTTTTGGCGGATGAAAGTAGCCTACTTTTTTTCCTCAACGACCGATCACTATTAATTTTTTCGAACTTTCAAAAAATTGCTCTTTTTCCCGCCCAAGATCTAAGATTTTGGCCCCCCCTTGAAGCAGTTCTGGATCCGCCACTGTAGCCTACACTGTGCTCTATGCACAGAAATGAAAATTAATACAGTCAGGGATGCCTGTAGATGCTAGAAAGAGCCTAAACGTGTGACAATTTGCTATGTTATGCCTAGGTCACTTCTGTTTAAAGCAATAATGAACAGGCTGCACAATATCCTGGCGACTAGGATATGCCATTATTAGGCCTATAGTAGGCCTAACGAAAGACAACAATCATTTTATATTAGGCCCCATCATATTAATTTTTGTTGACGGCTGTATTTAGATACACCAAAGCCAAGTCGTGTTCAGGTTAATAAATAATTATTATAACCGAATAATTATAGGCCTATGTCTTAATTTTGGAACCCTAGATTCTAGAATTATCATAAGCTTTAGCGCTACGGTATAAAACTTTTTTATTAGACCTACGATATAATTACGCACGTCGATGATTACGGCACAATAAGTGTTGTTGTTGATGTCATCGTCGTCGTCATCATCGTCATTAATTGTTAATTTGTTAGCATTTAAAATTAATGTAGGCTAAACAGCGTACCGCACAAAACACGGATCCAACTCATTTTGTCCTTCGCAGTGATGAAGCTAGTTCAGCTTCTGCTTTCAAGCGATTTAAATTTGAAACAGAAGCAGTTGAACAACTTATCAAAACTTCGTCGATTGCTCAAGAAACGTTGCTTATAAACGGAACTGATAAGCAAAAAAGATAATCAAACATACGTTACTACAGGCTATCTGGCATTATCAATGGTGATAAAACTGCCTAACTAGCAACAGTCTAGTAGGCTACATGACATTGTGTCCTGAAGCCTGTAGGCCGGCCTACGCTGGTAACTAGGCTAACTCACATTCAGGTAATTGTGTTAGGGCCACACTTTCTCTGTAAGGACCAGTGTTATATGATCTTCGTTTAATTATAAAAGAGACAAATCCAGGTGACACACCGCACCCAGTTACACGTCAAAGCACATTAAAAATTGCCAATGGCAAAAATATTGTGAACATAACAATGTCTGTCATTAATTGGAGGCAAAGAGAACCCTCGGAATAAAGTTTCTATCATCCTTAATTGGTAGAACAAAAAGATGGGGTCTAGGGCGTAAGTTATAGGTGATCTTTGTTACCGCTTACTTTGGTCCTACAAAATTTATCACACGAAATTATGAAGCATCAACTGTTGGGTAGGCCAGGTCTAGGTCTTCGTAATGTATTCTCCATTGCAAGTCAGTCTAAACGCCACCAACTTCAGTAATTTTCCTAGTTGTGGTACTTGTGCAGGCTATGTAGGTCTACAGGCCTTGGTCTACTCGGAGTCCATTCGAATACTAGAAGAGAAAGACAGCAAGAGCAAGGCTATAGGCCTATAGTGTATGAAACACCCTTCTCAATGCAGATGCAAACCCTCGGTCCCCCATAAAAAATTTTTGTCCAGTGACATCCTGGTCCAATCACTGCAGGCCAAAGCAGGATTTGCTAAGAATGTAGACCTAGCCTACTGGAATTCTTGCTTTCTTGTATCAGTTTCTCTGCAAATCCAAGTAAAGTTTTTTTTCTACATGTATAACAATATTATCGGGCGATAGCTTGCATAACCCCAGCTTGTAGGTAAGAAGGTGTAAAGTCATGGGGTAGACCTACAGCCCCGTGTAGCATCTTGGGATTTTCACTTGTCTTCTGGCACTCCCTTCTTGACCAGAAAGTCACCAGATTCACCCTGAGATTAGCTGGACCAATGCTCTGAACATTGTGGAGCCATAAAGTTCTTAGCTCAGATTGGCATCAGTTGTGGTCCCCTATCTGAAACCGAGCCTCCACTTCGCAACACTTTTAAACGAAGAGCTGACAATTAATTAAAGTGAAAGAATATCGGACAGTTTTCCAGTAATTTTTTAATAAGTACAGATGTACTCTCGTCGTTAAAATGCTAATCAGCATTAGAGTTCCGCAACGATAAAACATCTTGATTAGATTGCAAATTGTTAACAAAACTGCTAAAAAATCCCTTGGAGGTCTACTTAACATCACTGTCTGGTACACAGGTTTACATTATCAAATGCATTGATAACCAAATGCTTTCAGTCTTGTTTTGTAGCCTGTTCCCTCCACGCAATGCTAAATTTAGCAGCGTTTATCAGGAGTGAGAATATTTGCAAGGCAGAGCAGATGTCTAAAGATACCGATCATCTGTTTATGTTCAACACATGTTATGTTGCACTTCAAACTCTTGTCTCATTTATTTTTATTTCTGTTTAAAAATGGGGAACAGGAACCTGGATCACCAAGACCCCGATATGAATCCGAAACCTGGAAGATTGTTATAAAGTCTAAATCACACTACACTGTATAATATTGCATTTAATAATATTCTTTATTGAACAATCCGGTTGACAGATCGCAATCGGTTACAGTGCAAAATTTGCTTTTATACAATTATTTTGTATAGACCTTCCTTACATTTACTTTTATATTATTATTTAAGTACTTCGTATCATACTTTTTTATCACCTAATTATTAATTAACCAAAATCACCTCTGACGAAGCTGCTGGAGGGTTAGCAAATGTTCAAATACTCTTGATTTTCTATTACACGAAATGTAACACAACATTGCTCATCCTAATAATGTTATAACCTGCCTGTAAACTTCAGCTGTGCTCCGTTTTACTCATGCTTGGCACTGGCTCAGGACTCAGAACAACTTGGCCTATATGATTTGACCTAAATTCGTCAACAGGATTATAATTCTCTTAGTTACAGAGATACAGATAGCGAGAGAGAAATTTAAGACAACAGTGAATGGAGTAAAATTGTCCAAGGAGAACTGGAGAAGAATTGGGACAGTTTCAGAATAAGACCATATGTAGACTAAAAATTAATTTTACACAACTTAATTATAAATTGTATTTCATATAAACCCACATGCGGTACCGGTACTTAACCAGTCAAGGAACACTGTTAGAGTTTCTCTATTTTTGGACATTACAGTGACAGCTACTCATAGTACTTCACAAACACATACATTACTAATTGATAAGACTGAAAGGCAGAATGATGACCTACAGTAAAAATTTAGCCTTAACCGAATTTCGTCTTAAGCGTAATGTATTGAAATCATGCAATTCTAAGCTTCGTATTATGTGAATATGATAAAAATTCGTTTAAGTCAAATAATTGAACCAAATTAACAATAAACACACAAACAAACAACTGCCTACTTCAAACAATTAATTTCTTCTATGCAATTGATCATTCTGCAAAGTTCTAATACTTGATCATTGTGTTTCGATGTTAATAAGTCAACGAACGGCTATAATTCACTTCGATGCAAGAAAACACCTGAGTAACCATATTACTAAAAGTTCATAACAGCTGAATACACTGAACCTTCATAGCAAAATATAATTATTCCAAATTTTAGAAGACAGTAGAAAAATATATACACAGCTGTCTGTACCAAAGCAAAACATTTCTGTTTGTGCAAGAACCAACTGGACTTCAAACTTTTGACAACCTTTCTGATACAATGCAGTGCTTGTAAATAACCTGGTGCCCTACAATTAGCTTTACTGCAACGCTTTAGAAATTCTGAATTAGTTATTATTACATTTACAATTCTCAGAAAACAAATGCCAATTTCCGAGCCTCGGCATACCAAGGCAAGTGACCAGTCCTCTAGCTCACCCAGAGCTGAAAGTGAGCCGGGTCGGTCCGGGTCTGAGACCCCGCATCGATTATCGAGACCTGCTGTTGCCGGGTCTCAGCCGGGTCGCAAAACAGGCCGTCAGATGCCAAAAGTAGGTAAAAATGGTACGATTTTTGGTAGTTTTGGGCAAATGACTATAGGAAAAACGTCGTCAGAAACATTTATGGGCCAAAGGCGTGCTCGTCCACCAAAGTGAGACCTGGCAACTTTTCCAAACCACTTTCAGCCCTGAGCTCACCACAACCTTGCCAACTGACAATATAAATATGGCCTGTGTAAAGGCTTGCTGTAGAAGAATACCCATTGGGAATTTAAAATCCAGGATCAAGAGTCCAGCATGCTCACCACAAGATATCACACACCCCTGTAACATATCCATTTCATTCATTAAAATGTTTCACAAAGCAAAGCTTTAACCTTTCTCTCATAGCACTATTAGTCACGTAAAATGTGACTGGCTTACACTGTACACAACACTTATGCAGTGAACAAGTTGCACCTAGTAAATATCGCCAAATGCCTACACTGGTTTCGTGTTCCTTCTCTAAACACTCGTTCTAACTGTTTCACATTTAATAACAACATCTGGAATAAGTTAGTAGACAAAAGATTAAATAAAGCAATTAACAAAACAATTAATGTCCACACTTAAAACTGATTTCATTGTAGGACTTCGTTTCAGGGCACTGCCAGGATTTGGTGATCAGTGGTAAATCAAATCAACAACGGAAATAATACATCCCGTACTTTTAAGCCGCAAACATATTAGCCACACACAAAAACAGAGAAGTGTGCTTTCGTGCACGCAAATTGCAACAACATTTGCATGTTTAACTGAAAGTCAAATTTCTCTAATCCACCAACATACAAACCAGTGCAGTATCTTTTAAAAGCTAGAATCAAACACTCGAAGTATTAGCGCCTCTAATTATTGATGCGCACTGTGAAAGGTGCTTCATAAATTTATAGATTCAATATAAAAATAATGTACTTTAAAGGTATTTTAATTCACTGCATATTTATCAAACACAATTCAGTGACTAAGCATCAATTGATGGCATGGAACAGCTATGAGTAAACGACTTTCTCAAACTCTGGACACAGAACAACTATCATTTCAAAGGAAGCCTCCTACATCCAAGCTCTTCATACCACGAGGTGAGTGCGCTAACCACATAACAACTATGCCCTTACTCCAACACTTTCCTAACCATCATTTTTCAATGTAACTGAATATTCATCATAGGAACTTTAAAAAATTAAAGTACCTCATCAGTGGCGACATCATCATAGGTCATGATCGGTCATTTGACGTAATGCCTATTTTACTCTTGACCTGCCTTATGACCTGCCAAAATTCTTTGCAATTTTAATATCTTCTTTATATTTAATCTGCCACAGGAGCTTATTAAATTGACATCTTCCTTCCTGGCGGATAATGAACAAACCATAAACTGACAGGTAAAAACAAATTGCATCAAGTGTAGCGTCTAGATACTGATACATACATACTTACAAATCGACCAAAGTTATCTGAAATTTGACATAAACAGCAGTAGTTGCAGCAGAAAACCTTTTCATTCATCATAATGTTCACATTTTCCAAGTAAACATCAACTCAACTACTAATAGCAGTTAACGTAAAAAAATTAATTACCAGTGTAATTTTATTTACATATTATAAAGAGTTAGTAATTATTTTTAAAAATACATTAAGTGGCACTGTATGTTAATATTTAAATTTACTTAAGTAAATAAACCATTGATGCACTGCTTGATAGACATGCTAAGACTTCAAAGAGAATTGAAATCCTAAAGGTCATGTTTTCAAGGGGAACATTAAAACAAACATTACACTATACATTTTCACAAAAAAAAACCAAATGTAAGTCAGCAATGTTCACTGTTAGCAGCTTTCGGCTCAAGTCAAACACACAAAAACTCACATCATAGACAAACAAAAAGCACAAAAAATTACAGATAACAATAACAATGACGATTTCTATGGTGCTGTAACAGCCGTTACAAGGGCGCCTGAACAAGTTATCAACCATAATATACCTAGCAGTTCAGCATTTGCTTTTCTCAAATGGAATGATCCAACAAAATCATAATAAAAATAAAAGTTACTAAGAATAATGATGATGGCAATGAAGCTAAAAAATAATAATCATAACAACAAACAATAGTAAATAGTAAACAAAGATAAATCGATGTTGCAATGATCATTATTATTAAATCATTCAATTCTATGGCACCAGTTTTCAACTCAAAAGTCATAAAATGAAGGAGCATCAGTAACCAAAATGTAGTCTGCTCAAAATCAAGAAGATCAGATCACAAAGGCAGAAGAGACGGCAAGTTGATAAATAATTTCAAAAAGATACCAAATTTGTCCAACGTGTTGTCATATACTAAACATTGACTGCGTTCTTGCTTCACAACCAAACACTTCGCATTTTCAGGATTCATAAAATATATTTCATAAAAAAAGTCCAGGTAGCTTGCAAAAAAAATTTAGAATAAAATCTCAAGCCATAAAAAATCGTATCAAAATACAGAAAAATTGCTACAATAGAGATTAGAGAACATTCTGAGTTCCAAAGCAAGTACACCCAGTACATGGCTCATTCATAAGTATTACTATTGTCCCCTGCCTTCAAAGCAACTTTCCTAGCACTAGGTGCAAGAGACTGAACGACACATATTATTCAGCTGAAGAACAATACAACAACAGGAACTGAATATTTCATTGTTAGTTGCATGCGATATAATAAAATATAGAAATCATATTCAATTGACGCCATGCCCCTTCGAAAACTCCGTCTCAGCTATTCTTCTCTCATCTTAGAACAATTTTATCTGGCCACACTGAGGTTGGGAGTACCTCTGAGTAGTCCCCTTGAAGAGATGCTACACAAATTCTCGCAATGAATTAATTTAGTATTAAAGATTATCTACAGGTATTACTAGTATTACAATAGAATTCTTTATTTTATATTACAATAACAATTATTAGTATTACAAATTCTTGCAATGAATGACTGAATGCAATGCAAATGTTGCCAATTGCCTTCTTTTTAAAGTCCGTTATTGCACACAACCATACATATGACAAAAATTCTACAGCATCAAACAATGATGCATTAAGGAATTGCTTACTAGAGTGGATGCTCAAACTTAAGAGTCTCTACATTGCAAAGCTATCTTAGTCAGGTAATAGTTATAGCCACCCTCATCCGTTAGCTGCTTTAAGACTTTCTTATTTCCTTGAGGCTATCAAGCTAAGAGCACCACTGAATAGGTAGTACTGTAAGAGGTGCTTTAAAAATTCTCATATACATGTACAACACGATACTATAACCAATTGTAAACCTAGCCAACACAAAAGCAGAATCTGAGACCCATACACCTGGATAAGAGACCAGTTGGGCATTTCTTCCCAGCACTCAAAACATGAAATCACAAGCAAAATATCGGTAATTTCTGTGTGGCTTAGAGTTCTATGTATTGCTCAAATCCAAAGATTTCATTCAAAATGAATTGCAAGCACAATAGCACTTTCGAAGTTTCCAAATTAGTGCTAAATAAATGTCCACAGTCAAACACACATAGTGTTGCACAAAACAAACAGGATTAGCTGTTGCAACAAAAAGTGTTCTACCGTGTAATCATTCCCGATACAAAAATATCCGAACTTTCTAAGCAGCAGCAACATTCTGCCTGCACGACCCAAACATCATTTCTTGTGAATTTAACCCTTAACGATGATCACATACAAAAATGTGTGGAAACCAAAGCAGAATGTCGTTAAAGGGTTAAAGATATGCTGAATCAAACAATCAGACACAGTTACAAAATAAGTCAGGAGCATCTTTCACAACCAGAAGTGAGGATGTCTTTTGTTCTCAGAGGTACGAGTAGACGGACTCAAGTTTAACGACAAAGTCGTCGGTCTCATGAAACGGTGAAAACCATCGATACGTGAAGCGGTTGCCGAAGACCAAACGCATGTTGGCCCAACACGTCCGCTTCTCCCATCGTCCCGTCTCCTTCTTCAAATGCTCGATTCCCTACAGTGAAAAAACACAGATATACTTTTATTAATTAACTCATTCATTCAAGAATTTTTTAATGCATCTTCAAGGAGACTACTCAGAAGCGCTCCCGACTCTAGCACGGCAAAAACGTAAAACCATTCTAAATAATATTAAGTAATTACACTTAACTGTAATCAGTTTAATTTTCAAACAGCTGAATAAATCATAATTAATACCAGAGCTCATATCTACACTTCTATTATTTCAATTTATTCCATTTTTTTCTCATAAAGTCTCAAGATAGTCAGAGGCTTGTAATTGCTCTGTTTAGGGACCCAAAATTTTTCTCATTGGCCCTGCTCACAACATCGTTAATTTTAAATGGCGGCCAACAACAAAGTCAAACACACTAATATTATTGTAAGCTAAAAATTTAGAAAAGCCAATTCACGAGCGCCAGTAGGAATTAGAGAAATTATCCTTTTGAATACACATAAATGAACATTGTTAAAATGAACATTTTTGTATTAAAACGAAGTGCATCAGAACACTGTTCTATTGAACATTTTGTATTAGAACAAATGGGTATATCAGAACATTGTGCATTCTAACGTTGTACATACGGTTTCATCGTAGCAGATGGCTGACAGTTGTGATCCACACATGATAGCTGTGAAGATACCAAACATCATCCCTTCCACCGTCAGACAAACGGAGATGATGATCGAAGGACCCGGTGAAAACGTGCATTCTACGAATCAACCAGTTACGCACAAAATTATCAATTTAAGCCATAATTAATAAATATTAATATCGCAGTAAAAAATTAGAATTAATAAGTCAATAAGCCATGAATTACTGTATCCAAAAAACTTCAACAATAATAAATTTTTAGTTCCTGCAGATATACAGGGTGGGCCAAAAAACACCCCACTAAGGTTTTTGCGAATATCCCGGCCAAAAGTAAGAATTTCGTAATGAAATTTTACAGGCTTAACCCTTAACACATGATGGCCAGATTTCATTAAAATATTTCAAACAGAACAAGAGTTATATTAATTTTAGTGAGACCACCCCCCGATTTTTTGACGACTCAAAAACGAAACGCAACAAAAAAACGATTTTATTAAGTCACAAATGAGAGAGGCTTACCTTCGAAATTATTCAAGGCACAAGAGATGAGAGTATAGATGGCAAGGAAGAGCGCATGCCATGATATGGCGCATATGTACATCTGGCAGAAAACACAACAACAGACACAGATCAGTTTAGACTCCCACACATAGGGGCAAGAGGGGCCTGGAAAATGGATACCGATTTGTGCAACTACTGCTTTTTGGTAAATTTCTTCGCACTACATCATACTCATTACTCAAGCTACATGAAGTGAAATCGAGAATTTACATTTAGAAAAATACATTCATGTTCTAAGTTTCTGCTTTGCATTTTCACAGCTCCTTTCATAAAATCAAACCATTCCCATTTAGACAAGGCTTGGAATTCTAAAAGAGCTCTAGAAATCACTGTTAGAAGCAAATCATGTAACAATTTGCTAACCGGTGTTTCTAGACTAATTTGACCCTCCTGAAAACGAAAAACGCGGTTAGCAAGCTGGATTTTTGGCCGTTCAATGGGAAAACAAGATGGCGGACAAAATGGCGGTCAGTTGCTTCAAATGGCTATAAGTAAAGTATTGCATGTGATAGGAACACGATTTTAGAGTCTAAATACAGATTATAGGGTGCAAGGAATACAATGGAACCAAAGATACATATGTAGCACTGCAAGAAATTCAAAATGGCGGACAAAATGGCGTCCAGAATCTTAAATTGCTATAAGTAAAGTTATACATGCAATGGAAGCATGATTTCAGAGTCTAAATCAACATTTTCGGGGTCAAGGAATGCAATGGAACCACGGTAGCATATGTGGCATTGCAATTAAACCAAGATGGCGGACAAAATGGCGGACAAAATCTTAAAATGGCTATAAGTGAAGATATGTATGCAATGGAATCATGATTTCAGGGTCTAAATCAACATTGTCGAGAGCAAGGAATGTGATGAAACCTATGTCGCATATATAGCACTGCCTGGAAACCAAAATGGCGGACAAAATGGCGGCCATAATTTTAAAATGGCTGCTAGTGAAGTCATGCATGCTATGGGAACTTGATTAAAAATGTTTACCAGGTCTTTGCAATATGGCATATGGGACCTGTGCTGCTGAATTTAGCTACAATGTTCCCTTATTTGGCTAGATATGATCATTCAAGTTATCACATTTCTTTCAGCAAGTCTTAAATCAAGGAGTGCTTTTCAAAAGAACACTGACAAAATTAAAAAGGAAGATTGGTATATCGTGCAGAGCCTTTTTATATCGTATCAAGCTGACTACAACGTGGAGGGAGGGAGAAGCAGAGGGCGCCAGAGGAAAACTTGGATGGACAACATAAGAGAAGATCTGAAAGAAAGGAACATGGATATGAGGAATGCCATGGATATCATCAAGGACAGAACAGGGTGGAGACGCCATGTAAAGGCCGCATCGTCGGCGCGGCCGGACGGAGGAGAGCAATGATGATGATGAAGCTGACTACCCCATGGATCTGGAAACACGATTGCACCATGGACTTCTCTCAAAACCAGTGGGATTGGATGTTCCCTGAAAGTAACTTGTCCAGTCCGCATTTCTCTAACAGAGGTATAGCATTTATTTATTTAGAATATTTTATGTAGCGCCTCTTCAAGTGGGCAGCTCGGAATCGCTCCTGACTTGACCACGACTAAATAGAACTGTTTTTAGATTCTTAAGAAAGAGAGTGGAGTCATGGGCAATAAACGTTGTCAAAAGGGGGGATGAGGCCATTCCAGGTTCTAGAACCAGCTACAGAAAATGAACGATGCGGCCGAATAGCAGTCCGCGAGTGAACCAGCTCAGCTTGGTCCGCCAACCAAAGAGTAGATAGCGCTGGACACCCGAGGTGGAAAAACAGGATTCTTGCAGACATAGTGGGGCTAATCCCTCAAAGCACTGCCTATATAACCAACACACAGACCATGGACGCAATCCGCTGTGGAAATGGTAGCCGATGCAAGACATCCTGCATATAACATGAGACATGACCAAATTTTGTGATATGCCCAATACGTCATGTCGTACCGGTCCAGACAAATTATTGATGGACAATGGACAAGTAATGGGTCAATCAATATGGAACCTCCAAAGGCAAAGACATTTGGTGACCTGGAAGTTACAGTGGATACCTGTGTATAATACATTGTAGGTAGTCTACTTTCGATTGGCTACAAGAGGGTCAATAATTAATTATTGCCTTCGATAGATAGTAGACATTGCTTATAAATAGTGAACCCATACATAAATGGTGATTACGACCACAACTCTGTCACTGTGTAGAGTCTTGAAATGATCCGTTGTTTGAAAATTGGCTGAATGCTCTTGGTATACCTAAAAGCAAAGCTGAGAACTAGCTTCATTCCTGTCCATTCAGCTCTCAGCAGCCACATTTGGAGATAATAAATGTAGCTGTTGTTGGTAGTTCTGTGAAAGATGATAAGGTGTTGTCCGCTGCCCGGTCAAATGTGTTTGCCTTAGGCTATATTTAACTATGCTTGGGTGATGGCAGGAACATCAGCGGAACGGAAGCTCATCGATCCAATTCACGCAACTGTGAAGAAATGAATGGCTTTCATGATACAACTGGATGTGATTTGACATATTTAGCAGGAATCAGCTGCAAGAATGCATGAATAAACTACTTTAAAAGTTCCCACTTTCTACATTGGGAACATTCCCCTATGAGCTCATTACCAAACCGTAAGTTGGGAAAGGCCTATATTCAATATATTGATGTTCAGATATCATCCTCATCTTCATCAGGATGGAGTGTGGCAGGACAAAGTAATCTTTACCAGTGTGCGAGAAAAGTCACATTATACAAGCCCAAGTTATGAAACATGAATAGGCCTACATGCCAGCAATAGTTAAACTGCAATGCAATCATTGGCTACTAAAATGTCCACTCTAGGTATGACAATTTCACTGCACGATAGGCTCAATGCTACATATAGAATGTGATTCTCTTGGAAATATTTAACCTGGAAATTAATAGTCCAGACTGAAATCGGGTCTCCATCACATACGTTCAAAACATCACTCGTAGTCAGTCAAAGGTTTTTGTCCACCATTTTGGTTTATGGTTTTCTTGCAGTGTCACATTTATATCATGCGTACCTTTATTTTCATCACTTTCCTTTATCCGGAAAATTCTCATTTACATTCTGAAATAATATATTCATTAGATACAGAACCTTGCTATTAGCCAATTCAAGAATCTGGCCGCCATTTTGTCCGCCATTTTGGTTTACAAGCAGTGCTATATATGTGACATTGGTTTCATTTCATTCCTTGACCTCGACAATATTGATTTAGACCCTGAAATCATGATTCCATTGCATACATATCTACACTTATAGCCATTTTAAGATTTTGTCCGCCATTTTGTCCGCCATCTTGGTTTCCTTGCAATGCCACATATGCTACCGTGGTTCCATTGCATTCCTTGACCCCGAAAATGTTGATTTAGACTCTGAAATCATGCTTCCATTGCATGTATAACTTTACTTATAGCAATTTAAGATTCTGGACGCCATTTTGTCCGCCATTTTGAATTTCTTGCAGTGCTACATATGTATCTTTGGTTCCATTGTATTCCTTGCACCCTCTAATCTGTATTTAGACTCTAAAATCGTGTTCCTACAACATGCAATACTTTACTTATAGCCATTTGAAGCAACTGACCGCCATTTTGTCCGCCATCTTGTTTTCCCATTGAACGGCCAAAAATCCAGCTTGCTAACCGCGATTTTCGTTTTCAGGAGGGTCAAATTAGTCTAGAAACACCGGTTAGCAAATTGTTACATGATTTGCTTCTAAAAGTGTAATTTTCAGATTCCAAGCCTGGTCTAATTGCATTTGCCACTCCTGCAAAATATCTGCATTGTTTCACACTTTATATAACGTAGACCAAATTAATAAAATTTAATCAATTGTGATTAAAATCTGGAGAATAATCTACTAAAATTACTTTAATCAGAACCAGTTCTAATCGTATATCTCTTTCACTTTTTAACCTAAATCTTTTCTTTTGCGACATCATATTGTTATATTGTCTGACGTACTGTGAAGAGAACAAAGAACTTCTGATTGTTTTCTCCGACACAATTGTTTATCCACGGACAATGGTGATCCATTTTGCGAATACAACGACGACAAGTACTAAACAAACACATAAAAACAGTCATTCAAATCAAATTTAAATCTGATAAGTTCTTCTATAGAGATTAATAATAATAATCTCTCAAAAATTTTGACCAAAGTAAAGAAATTCTCATATGCACTCAGATATATTATCAGCCATCAAAATACCCCTATTGTTTCAAAGTTTATCTTCGTTCTTTTCTTCATTTTCTCAGACTTTTCATTCAACTTCTCATTAAATTTCCATCATCTATTACTAATTATTACAGGTCTGATATATTCTAACCATGTTATATGTTGTACGCATCGCCCATTGTGTTTGCACATGGAGTAATAATATAATATACTTACTTACTTCACTCATTTTCACTTGAACATTATTCTAGGTTGGTAGGCACACAGAAAAGCAAAATAATTTCCCACATAACAAGCTTGCTAGACTGCTGTGTAATCTAACAAAGCATTCGTATAGCACATTTCTCATGCCACAAAATGCCATGACGTGATTACCTGCAGTGATGTGCTCTTTCCGGCTTAATGCAATCGCATTTCTGGCACTTGTACAGCACCATGCCGTCCGTCACTGCTAACTGACTGATGTGCTCGTATGTTGCATCGCCTCTCGGCACAGCACCCTAAGAACAGAGAAAATTCCAAGTGATAAATGCATTGAACACATGCAGTACACAACATGGAACCTAAAGACGTAAAGAATGTTCAGGTCCAATGCTCTTATAATTTTAAATTCAATTGTAATCAATTGAAAATATAATTGTGTAATCATTCGCAATTGTAAACGCAATTGTATTGCATTGTAAATAACCATGTATAAAGCACTTTTCAGAGCAAAAAGCCTTTAACCCTTTAAAAGCGAGTGGCAATCTATTTGCCACTACATGCAGGTATACTAAACAGCTAATGTACAGTGTTTTGCCACTAAAATAATGCATGTGGATTCACAAGATGTCACTACCAGATACTGTTTAACACAAAAAAATCATAAAAAAATCTTGTTTGACACAACATACCTTATAGTCCATTGGAATTCTAGGGTGGTATGAACGGCTAGTGGCAAGTATGTTGCCACTTTTTTGGTAGTCTAAACAGCTAGTGGCAAATATATTGCCACCAAATTTGTTTCCTGATTTCAACTAAACAATGTTATATGCTTGATTACATTCTCTTTCCTATGCATAATATGTATTTATATTAACTGTGCCTGCCCGGGGCGCTTATCGCTGTTAAAGGGTTAAGAAGCACTCCCAGTGCGATTGACCCCGAACAAAATAAATTATAATTACATTTTTAATCAATTGTAAATGTAATAAATTGAAAATGTAATTGCGTAAATGTAATAAATTTGCCAGCATAAAAGATAAGCAGCATAAACGATAAGCAGCTAACAACGAAAATGATAATTCAAAGAAGAAAATCTAAACCTTACTGGATCGGTGAGCATAGCTCGACAGTGCGCTATGAACCCCAGAAGTGCACACCCAAGCGACAGTACACCGTTGATGACAACAAGCAACGACAACGCACGCATCATCAGAACGAGAACGACGAGGATTTCGCCGACGAAGATGAACATCCACGTGAACGCGACACCAAAATATCCGCCACAATCCTTCACGAACCACATTCGCGTGCAATACGATCGGCTGATCGGAAAACCAAGTCGACGCAAATGCTTGTTGAGATCGAGAAAAACGACGCTTGGCTGATAAACATGATGCAGGGGAATCCCGACGTGGCCTTTGCCGTGCTCTCCCCCATCGTGTGCGGTTTCGTCCATCGTTGTTCGAACCACCACACGGATCTGGCGGTTGACGGCCCCACCCGATCCCTCACGATCGCCCCCTGTGGACGGATTATACCCGTTCATCACTACAAAGAAACATCAATTTGAAGTTCATCTTAGCTTGCTTAGAGTCCACAGTAATTTAATGTATTGAGTAATATCTATAGTGCTGCTCACTGCCGTGGCCAAACAGCAGTGCTCCCAGTGGAGCATGGTCGTGCTCGCACCTCTGAACTTCGGGGGTACTATCGAAATAGAGTTGTATTGCATTGTGAAAGTACGCAAGCATTAGTTTAAAAACTCACAAGATGGCACATTTAAAAAACTTTAACTTTATTTGTAATAATAAATGCCTCTATGAGATACTTTTTTTTAAAATTTTGTGTAATAACTCTTGACTCGTTAATTTTTGAGCCACACCTTTTTGCACAGCAGAGCGTCAATGAAAACTGAAACACACACCAGAAATCATGACGTCATCGATATTTGCGGTTAGAGAATTTAAATATGTAAGCATTCGCGAAATAAAATCGCCGAATTTCTAAAGCGTCACGGAATAAATTGCATAGCATCGATTTATTCACGTGCGCTGAACAACGTCAAAAATTTGGTTTTTGCATTGCATTGCGCCAAGAAAATTGTCAGTCTACGTTATTTATTTGGAAACATTTGTTTAATGAAGCGCTCATAACTCCAGCACTCGACGGCAGATGTCGCGTTGCGGAGTATTGCTGTCATCTAGCGACGGGTCATTGAATCGATCAGTTAGTTAAAAGCGAGTGGGCGTGTAGTGGTAAACAATCGCCGTTCGTGGTTATTTGAAACTTTATTTTAAATGGAACTGGACAGCGTTGACCTACTGACCAGCTGCATCAATTGTAACGGACAACAATGAAAGCATCGGATGAGCTGATTAGAACATTTAGGTCAGATTTATTCGTGAAACATCAATATTTTTAATATGCCCAGGTTCATCCAACGGTGTGTGCACTGCAGTATGTGATCGAATGAATTTTGGACGGTTTATTACTTTATGAGACCTGTTAAATATCTGCAGGCGCCCATGCCCATTGTGTTATGACATTGGCACATTGGAAATTAGATCAGATTAATGCTTGCATAATTTGGGTGGGATAATGGTAAATATTGTGGCACAAACAGCACACGAAAAGTAAGTAAGTAAGTATATTCTTTAATGTACCAGCTGCAAAAACGCACTCTGGTTTACAAGTTTACGAATGTCTACTCAACCTTCCATTCCACAGATGGCATTGGTAAAATGAGCAGTAGGGCATGTTGGGTGCACCTTTTGACTCCAACAATTGATTTCTCTGTTATAACTTATGATCATCCGTCATACTATGAGACTATGAATTGTAATAGTTCTGCAGTCTGTCAGTTTGAAATTACAAACAAAGATTAATATTTTTGCAATGACATTTCTTGTCAGGTGATGTCGATATGCAGCATGCCAAGATTGCCTTTCCAGACAATGCTCAAGCGACGAATCACGCACTTAATCCACGATCGGATCTCATGGACGACCTTTCGACTCCGCCATCAGATGATCCGTCATCTGGATCAGATTTGTCCGCTGGAGCGATTGTGGGGATCGTAATAGGATCGATATTTGGAGCGGTCGTTCTCATCGGGGTTGTGTTTCTCGTCCGACATTTCTTCTGCCGATTTCCCGGAGGGTCGCAGATTCCAAACGATAAATTTACGGTTTCTTGTATGTAGTTTACGAGTTACGTCTGATTATGTTATGTATGTTCTTCGCTTATATAATTGTGTTGTGTCTTTTTCCTCCTCAGGCCAGAACTGCTCTAGCCCAACATCGAGCATTTGCTGCTATGGCCCTTCTGCTTCGAATCAGGCAAATAAAGATTAATAATAATGCAGTGTAACGTATCACTGTGTGAACATTGTGTTATGTAATGATATAATGTTCGTAAAATACTTGACGTCTCATCTGATTTTCTCGTAGACACTCGCTCTGACTTGAACGCGACGTCGACTTTGGATCGCAATGCATCGTCTGCGGTTGGTCTTCAGTTGGGTCAAATAACGGAGTTTAGGGGAAGCGGACGAGATGGGGTAACGACTTCATCAGCTTCATTACCCAGGTGAATTATTTTGTGAATTATTCAGCACTGTCATTAATATTCAATTTAATGTCATTAATATTCAATAATGTCATTAATATTCAATAATGTCATTAATATTCAATATTGTCATTAATTTTCAATAATGTCATTAATATTCAATATTGTCATTAATATTCAATATTGTCATTAATATTCAGTGCTGTCCTATTATAATCAGCATTGTTGTTAATATTTAGCACTGTCATCGATATTAAGCACTGTCATTAATATCCAGTAGTGACATTTATGAATGACTGTGTAAATAGTCATTGATTGATATTCAACGTCGCCATTAATATTCATGTCGTCGTTAATATTAAGCGTTGCATTGTTAATCAGCATCGTCATTAATATTCAGCATCGTCATTAAAATTCAGCATCGTCACTAATATTCAGCATCGCCATTAATATTCAGTGCTTTTGTTGGTATTAATTAATATCCAATAATAATCATAACTGCTCAGCAATCTAGTGTCATTTAATTTCCATGTCTTCTTCTTCCCGTGTTCAGTTTGAAGTTGAATGGTGACACAACGGACGCTGCAGATGAAACTGAATCATACAACGCGATTGAAATTAACTTTCCAGACAGCGACGTTAGTAGACAAAACTCGAGATAAATTTAGTGGTTGATCGATTATTTTAAAAGATTGATATCGACTACGAGTACGATTTGAATTATTGTAATCGTGATGAAAAGGAACTTTGTTGAGAATTGGTTGAAGAGAGAGAAAATAAGAGGAGAAAGACAATGGGGAAAAGAAAGAAGAAGAAGAGGCAGAAGAAAAAGCTGTTTTTAAAGCTCATCACTGTGTTTTTCCGAAATCCTTCAAAGTCCACAGAATCTGCTATGGTTTTTTTAAATCTCAGAATAGACTTATTTATTTAAAATGTGTAGATGCCTGAACTCTCCATAAAATATTCAGAATCGTACTGAGTTCTCGTGATTTCAAGAATTGAATTCAATGTCTGATTTCCGTCCACTCTCTCTTTATAGAAAGCTAACTAACACTCCTGTACTCTAACCCTGATTCTCTGTGTTCTAAGTATATCATCTTGTTCTCTGGTTTGTTGCTTTTGCAATTCTCTTTGGCTTCAAAATGACCATCATGTTGAAGGAACAGATTTACTTTAGACTTACAGGTCTACAAATGAACCCTCACAACTTAATGCAATTTTCCAAAGAACCAGAAAGCTTTTCTCCTTTTTTAAGATATGCAAATATGTAGAAATGATGCATGTAGGATTGCAGGTGTAAAAATTTTTTGATGATTAGAAGCAGAATGGTTTTTTGTTTTAGGAAATTTCTAATCAGAAGCCCACAACAGACAGCACCCTGCCTTCACAATCATCCAAAATTGGTCAGTGTGAACACGCAAAAATCAATCTCATTTTTTTTTTATTGTTAAATTGTTACAGCTTATAATTTACAGATATATGTATTTACATATATATAATATACAAAGAACTTAAAGTTTGAGAAAAAGTAACATTGACGAGTATTATTTGGATGAATTCGTACAACTTATGACTTTAAATTTACCATAATTATATATTTAAGGTGCATTTTGTGGGATAAATAGGTTTCATATAATGGTATTTATAATAATCTCGTTTTCATCTTTTTGCCGCACTTCATTCTGATAATTTATTTATTTATTTATATCGAGTATTTATATAGCGCCTCTTCAAGAAATCTACTCAGAGGCGCTCTCTGCGCTAACTGGCCGATGTGATGTTAATTGTCATAACAACAAGAAAATTTCATCAATTAGCAAAATAAGTCACAGTAAGCCGGAAACAGTCATCAGTGGCGATCCCTCGCAGACACGTAGAATCGTCCAACGGAATCCCGTCAACAGCCTTCAGATGGTGGAATGTTCAGAGTCTCTGGTACAGGTTGCGTCGATAGAGTAGAGCGGCGACAGATGACAGGGCTCGAAAACACGAAACGCTGACGAAACTGAAGCTCCTCGCTGGTAGAAGATGACGCGCGTGTCCGGTCTATCGTCGGGGCACAAGGACTGCACAATAGGAGGTATTTGTCGCTTGTCGGACGGTAGTTTTGAACGCCACCAGAGACAACATCCGATCGATTTAACTCCACTGACCTGCGTGAACCGTCCTTCGGTAAGTTCGGTGAGATGTAAATACCAGACAACAGCGGTGAAGACGCACGGTCTTGATGGTTGAGCTTGACCGCATGCGCATCACGATGGCGTCTAACGTGAGCACGTGGGCGACACAAGACGACTTGCGAACAAAATCCTTTCCAACCCAAAATCCCTGACGAACCCGACGAATAAGTTCGGTACACAAACCCAGAACCAGTAAACTCCAACGTGTGTGAAATTACTGCGCGAATTCTACATAAAGTTGAAATAATCCGTTGAAATAACGGAGTGGTCTGATAAACAACCAATATGGCCTCTGACCTGCGCAGAACTCATTATTTAATTTAATTGGGCTCTTTTCAGGAATCGATAATCCTTGTTTCGACTCCGAAGACGATAAACCATCTTTGCTATCTGTGCCAACGCCAACGAAATCGCAAATTCCATCCATTTCCATCAGTCAACCAAACTCAAGAAATAACAGTCCAGCGTCATCTGCATCGAAACTCAGTGCTTCATATGCGGTACGCAATCACTTATTCAGCGAGACTATTGTATGCGGTGCCAGACTATTGGGGAATGAATCAGGGTTGAATGAATGAATGAATGAATGAATGAATGAATGAATGATCCAATACCTACGTAGTGTCTAGCTACACAGAAAAGTTTCTGGGTGGGGTTATGGCAAGGGTTGATACTCTGGTTACCCTCTCAAAGTCTACTCAACCTTCGAATCGGCAGATGACATTGGTAAAATGAGTCGTAGAACGTGATGGCTGCCGACAGTTAAATTCGACTTCTGTGATAACTTGTGATCATCCGTTCATACAATGAATTGTAATCATTCTGTATTGTGTCAGTTTGATATAAAAAACAAAGATTTATAAAAAAGATCAAAAAGATCGTCTCATAATATTGTTTTATTTGTGCAAATAATCTTTTAGCAAGAACGCGGTAATCTCATTCGTCGCAGTTATCATCTCGATCGAAACGTTGCGTCTGCAATCGCAGCGCAGAGAAATCGAGAGACGACGACGATGACGTCAGCAGACGACATCGTCTTCAACGGATCAGAATTTCCATCCAACAGAAACGATGATGTCATCATCGTTTTCACTGCGCGAACCGTTCTCTAGGCTTTACATCTTGCCAAGTTTCAATGGTAGCCGTCAGATGGTAGAATATCATGATATCCAAGTGGTAAAGCAGTTGCTCTTTTACCAGTGTTTTCGCTGTTCAAATCTTGGTGGTGCGTGATGAGGCGGGGGTTTATGATTCAATCGTTGTTGGGTCACTTGTTGTGGAGGAGGAACGGTTGTTGGAATGTTGTTGTTGCTGTTGTGCAACATGTTGCTGTTGTGCAACATGTTGCTGTTGTGCAACATGTTGCTGTTGTGCAACATGTTGCTGTTGTGCAACATGTTGCTGTTGTGCAACATGTTGCTGTTGTGCAACATGTTGCTGTTGTGCAACATGTTGCTGTTGTGCAACATGTTGCTGTTGAAGATGGAGTGACGAAATCCATTGCTGGAAAAGAACTTTGGGAATAGTCCGTGAAATTTGTTTATCTGTTGGCTTTTGCGCTTGGCTTGTACAATTCTTAAACTTTGAGACTTTTGTTATCTTGGTCTTTTGAGTTGTTGCATAGATCTCTAGATATTTCATATCGTGTCTTTAATTGTCTTGCCTGTGTGCTTGCCTTAGAAGTGATGTTGATTGGCAGAAGAATCAGAAAGAATATCAACAAGCACACAATGTTGCTCAGATCAGTCATTGTGCAACAGTGTGCATGGTGATGTGCAAAGAAAATGCCATCGAATGCATTTGAAATCCAAGGCAGAAATAAAGAATAATTCCATTGCACTTGCTTGCCTTGCAAAACATTGCTCAGAGGTTCTACATATTCAAGTTCGCATTTGTTTGTCTTGACTGAAGCTTCTGTTGTTGCATGCTTTTGCTTTAGCTGAACTTGTCTCATTATTGCTAGAGTTGTTGACTACTGAACATCATATTCGTGTGATTATTCAGCCAGTGATCCCGCCGTAAAGACCTGGAACGCTGTCTTAAGGCGCCACACCAATCTTTATCGGTATGTAATGTAATTTTAAATTTGTGTAGCGCTACTCGAAGCAGGGTCTATTCAGTAACGCATTCAGTGCAAGTGCACAAGAGAAGAAGAAGCAGGCTTTGTGGAAAGATAGAGATGTAGGAATAGATCTGGAAAGAATGGAAATGTCACGTAAGAGGAGAGATCATTTCCAGTCGTGGCAAATTATTATCTATTTTGGACCAAGGTCCTTTTTCGTATGACGTTTCTGCTGTCAAAATAGAAGCAGAACGGCAGTACGATCTGTCCTCAGCCAATCCCAGAATTCACTGTTCAGCTGCAGCTTTTGATAATCAAATCTTCTATGCATCTCATGAAATGAACGCATCTCAACGATGCAGATTGTGGTGCGTGTTTATCTGGTCAATACACCAGCAAGTCGTCTTGTACTATCGTTTATCAAAATGCACAAACGCATTTATATTTAATATTGCATTTGAAATTGACGATGATATTTGTGCATGGATATTATACTAACCAACTAACTTGATCATGCTCAAGAATACCCACATAAGCCAAAAATTGGTTTTCTTGGGTGAGAGTAATTGTGCTCGAGCGTGATCATGATAGCCAGTTTGGTAGAACACTTGCCTTCTAACGTTGCAAGGAAATTCTTTTGAGTCTCAACGTTGTCAATTACGCTATGTGATCATTTGTGATGCGTTGAGCAAGTCTTTCACGCACAGTTTAGGAAAGGCAGTACTTAGCAACTGTAGAACCTTGTACAGCATTAGACCCGTGCACTGGTTCTAAGCAGTTTTGCCTCAATCATATCCTTAACAGACTTTATTAGGACATTTGTTTTTTTTAGCTGTTTTTGGTGTCATGACCAATATATGACATATCATTCATCAAATATATTGTGTTTGTGGATTAGTGTTTATGAAGCCATTGCAGCGGTATAATATAAGATGAGACAATCAAATACTGAGTTAAGACGGTGTTTTAAAATTAGACGTGTATTCTTGAATTGAGATATTACAGACATGAAACATTAATAATTAATTTGATATTGAAAGCTGTGATTGGTGTAGTAAAAGATATTATTATTACTACTATATGTAATTTGTATTTCACCCAAGGCAACACATGTAAATAGGAACCAACAATGATTGGAGTTTTTATCAATAATAATGATAATACAGGGTGTCCAATAAGTTCGTGAACGATTTTGCTAGTTTGTTAAAAAATAAATACACAACAAAAATCAATAATTTTTGTACCATTTCATAGGCAATAGTGTTGCCTTTGTTGGCTATAACAGCTTTCATTCGTCTGGGTAAAGATTCGATGAGGTTGTACAAAGTTTCAACCGATATCGAAATCCATGCTTTTCGCAAACGACGTTTTAGTTGAGCAGGAGTTTTTGGTTCAGGATCTTTGTAGACACTGCTTGAGAGTTTACTCTAGAGATTTTCAATCGGTGAGAGATCAGGAGAGTCTGAAGGCCAGTTTTCAATGTAGTTAGGACAATTTTCGTTCAGCCATGCTCGCGAAACAGCAGATGTGTGTGCTCCGAATAACAACCGTTTTTTCGTCTGAGCGTCTGTTAGCAATGGCGCCTTTCTGCGTTTCCAACTTCTCCACTTCAGCTCCACTTTCATGTAATTTCTTATTGTTTCTTTGTTGCCCTTCAGTCCACCTGCCTTGAGAGACTTTCCTATCTGTCTCAATCCAAATCCTCGTCTGTATTTCGCCTTTTTGATTATTTTATTAGCAGCCTGTGTCAAAATCTTTGGTCGACCACATCGTGCATGATCGCCTAACTCGCCTTGCTTGCATCCTTCAACCCATTTTTCTACCCAACCTTTCGATCATCCTAATTTATCGCCTATAACGGAATATGAATATCCTTCTTCATCAAGAATAACAGCTTTCGAGCGTAACTGAAATCTGCTATTTTCCCCATTTTTCCGAAGTTTGTTTACAAAAAACCATCGCGAACTGCATAAAATTCGCTAAAAATAGCCCTTCCGCACAAATTGATGACGTCATTTCCTCGTTGCAAAAACTAACACTTTTTTACACTTTTTAGATTCGGGACATAAAGCTCTTTCAAATGACATAAGCATTATTAATGTTTGTTGCAAAACTTTTCTGCTATCTGCAAGCAAAATCGTTCACGAACTTATTGGACACCCTATAGTTGTTATTAATATTGTTTGTTAATAGGGACCTGGGCCATTGAAGTTGTGGGCTCTTGGTTTTTAACCGTCATTTACTCATTTACATTGTTAATAATTTTGTGTTTTAAAAGATATCTTATCCACCTTCAACTACAAAAATTAATGATCAAAGAACTATTTACAAATATCAATTATTGTGTTTAGCCACATTTTCTTAATTTATTATGCGTTAATCTCTATACTTTGTGCATATGATGTGGTACCTTGTTAGATCTGTAATCACGCCACATTTGAACAATTTGGAGATTCTCTTGTAAGGCATTAAGTCAATCTCCAAAAGCATGATATCGTTTAGCCACATGGGTGCCTGCACATAGGGCAGGGGGGAAGGGGTACTTGCCCACTAGATAATTGACACTTATTTTGTAGCTTGTATTTTAACAAATTTCTTTTTGCTACAGCACTAGTGACACACCAAGTGAAATTGAGAAATTTAACTTTAAATGAGAATGACAAATTATAATTATGCCTACATCTATGTTCTTTTCTATAATTATGATGATAGGCCTATATGTCACCACTATTATTTGTTTGGATAGTGGCAAAGAAATTTACATTTTAACATAAAATCTCTTTAAAACGGCCATGCTCTTTATTTCCTGCTTGGAATTTTTCAAGCTCTTGCTAACAACATTGAACAGCAACAATCATTGCATTTTGCCCTAATGCCAAAATATGTGCAGGTGCCCCCATGTCTAGTTATCATTTAGAAAATTAAATTAAATTATTGTGCTGTTGAAATGGTTCTGTCGTAGCGTATCTCTATATGTTAAGCATATCTCTATAGATGAATTTTGCATATCTCTTGACGAATTCTGTCCATGTTTTCCACAAAGTTTAAACAACAGTCGTGAACATTTTTGCTTCTGCTTCGTACTTGCATATGGATAATGCAATAACTTTTGACGTGACTTAACTGAGTTGACTTTTGATGTGACTTAACTTTGACTAGACTTTTGATGTGACTTTATTCCAACTTGACTTCTTGCACGACTTTTACTTCACTTTGACATGACTTAACAGTGACTTGACTTTAAATGTGACTCAACTCTGACTTTGACTTCGCTTTTGACGTGACAATCTGTGTAGAAGTTTTGTAATTTGCTTACGATGTTGATTGAACACGTTTTGCATTGTTCTTTAACCAAAGACAATACAGCAATTGTTATCAGTTAGTGGCATTGTTTCCGTGATTTATTCTGAATATTGAATACTTTTGTGCATTATAAAAAGATTATTTTCTTTACCACAAACCACTGCTGTTGCACCTTTGTTTCTCACAGCTATGGATGGTGTTGGAGTGTAGCACTCTAACAATGACCTCCATTGGTTTCTGGGTTAGCACATTCTTGTTGCTAAAATGCTAAAGGACAATTCGATTAAAGAACTTGGACCACAACACCAGCCAGCTTCTTTGGTTCATGCATCTGGGAGATGGCACCAACGTGGTATGGCTAGGAAGCCAACCCAACCTAAAGACTTACGTCATGAAAGAAGAAGAGACATCTTCACAACATCGTTATTACGTAAATTGGAAAATAGAAAAATAAGGCATCACAATCAAACTTGACGTTTACAAAATTGACAAAACGCAGTGTTGGCATCAGCTTAGAAAACCGCTCCGGTCACACAGTGACCAAAACAACCCATAAAAAGACTGACCTCGCATATGCAGCAAGAATGTGGCACCTCATGCAGCAAGAATGGTGCAATTGCTTTAATCTTGTGAAAATAAAGCTTGTCCAGGTAGCAAGCAACTTGTCCATGTAGCAAGCAAATACCAAAACTCTTCACGTTGTTTATTTAAATTCGATGTCAATATTATTCCTCTAAAGCGCTTGCAATCTTTGCGTCAATGGTTGAATATGACACTTGACATAATAATTACAGCAGCTCAGGAAAAATAAGAAAACCACTCCTCAAGAAGCACCAGGATTTCAACTCTAAAGGCAAAGGTTAAAGGCAAGTGCAATAGCAATCTCAATAGCAATAGCATCCTTAGCAATAGCAATCTACCATACTGCACAACAGCGTTCTGAAGAAAAAGAATTACAAGTCAGCTATTAAGGAAACTGGCAAGTTCAGGATGGTAGAAATCACAAAAAGAGATGACTGAAGAACAGATACAGAAGTTTATAATTATTGTTGTTACTACTAAAAACATTCTTTAATTCACAAGGTCACACAGCAGAAATTATGTGAATCTGAGGCATGCTTAAAAGTGAAAAAGAAATCAGAGTTTCGAGGCATTTCTAAAGAGAAAGACTACTAACAAGGGCATGGTTAACAGTAACTAAAGCAGCAGAAACTAAAGCAGCAGTTAAGTCAAGAAAACCATTGCTCTCACTACTCTTGCCAAATTCTCCACAAACAGCATACTTAAAGACTTCATATTTAAAGACTTCAGATACAACAGTTTTAGATTAATCCCATGATAAAAGACAACAAGCTGCAATCACCATAAAACTGACGCCAAGGTTGCGGTTTCAAATCAGCTCAGAGCAGCTACATGCATCACGCTGGCAACATTTACATCTTTACAAACTGCAAATACAAATTCCAATTTCACAAATTATGAAAGCGTCGCTAGTAACGTGGTTGTAACGAGATACACAATTTCACCAACAAACACACAAGATATATTTCTGCTAACTACACATCAAACTACATACTGTATCCAAACCTCTATGAAGCACACTCCAAAACAAGTCATATTTAATATAAAAAAATTAAAGCAAATTTCAATTTATATACACCAAAGAATTTCAATTTGTTTCAATTGCCTGGAATGAAGAAAGTAAATCATCAAACAGGAGATTCAGAAGTTCGTCAAATGCATCGGTTGTTAATTTTCCATCATAACATGCTTTCGTGCAAAATCAATTTATAAATCATTTACAGCAGAAAATTATCACTTATTCTCTGTACATTGCTTAACATAGTGCTACATCAAACATATACGTTACAACTGAAAGTCACAAGTCTACTAAACTCCAATCGTCGCCGCAACATTCCCGCATAGCACGTTTTGCTCACCACTCTTCAACTTAACTACGATTAAATGTACTTCATGCAATTACCTACTTATTCATTAAAATATTTATTATGCATTACTTCAGTCAACTTAAACTATAGTCTGATTTGTAAGTCTGGACGAAAAACTGAACAAAACGAGTGGAAATTACAATTGACAACAATAGACTGAGGGTCAAAATATTACAAAATTTACAATTTGCTAATTGCACCCTTTTCCGAGCAAACTGGAATTACCCGAAGACACATATTGGCAAGTGTCACATGAAAATAACCAAT
The DNA here is from genome assembly GCA_945859605.1 of Lumbricus rubellus. Classification (NCBI taxonomy): domain Eukaryota; kingdom Metazoa; phylum Annelida; class Clitellata; order Crassiclitellata; family Lumbricidae; genus Lumbricus; species Lumbricus rubellus. The sequence continues at coordinate 66,851,504 of OX243811.1, read as the reverse complement.
CAAAATATAATCAGATTGCAGCGTGTAAGACACGAGTTTCAACTGCTAAAATATATGTTAAAAACAGCAAGAAAAGAAAAATATACCATCGGTACTTATTGATTGATACTTATTGACCGGTACTTATTGATCGGTGGCTTATTTTAATCACTGTGGGTTCTTTCCAGGTCAAAACTAAGAATCTAAACTGGTCTGGAACATCAGGTTAACATGTATGACAGTCATTTGGCTTGTGCCCGATGTAAACAAGAAACCAAGGGTAGAAAAACATCGGTAAGCTCAAAGAAAGGTATGAAGGTTGCATACACTAATCAATATCAATGAATGAAGGAACCGATAATAATTCATTTATCGTTTGAATTTTTGAGAATCTTCTTTCAATCCAAACACGTTTGTAAATTTGATACTTAAAAAATGAAGATATTTATCTTCAGATTCACGTTATGTTTAAAGTCTGCAATCTAATGGTTCGTCATCGCATCAAGTATGCAGTTAGTATACTACACAGATGTCTAACACTGTAATGACAAGTTGCATGAAGTATGCTTAACATTCTGTCTCTGAGCCTACAGCCTGTGTAAGGGAACTCCTTAAAGATTAGCCTATACAACAAATACACACATTTATGGCCAGCCAACTTGGTAAGGCAAAATGCAGAATTCATGATCAAACTACCCAACTTCACAAGGTACTTGAGATTCCAAACATGTTTCCAAATCAGTAAAGAGTTCGGAAACCTGAATTCAAAGCAATGTGCATGAAAGTTGCAATGTTTTAAGTAATAATATTTCATCTTTGAAGATGAACCAGAATCTTTTCAGCAGTTAAACACTAAAAAACAAGCCAAACAGTGAAAAGCAAGTGAACAAATGTTGTTTTAACACAACTTTTAGCTGGTGGATAGAATAACCGCATATACCAGAAAATATACCAGATATTCACCAGCTCAATATGTAAAGACCAACTCAACAAAAAGTGAGGGATTTAATACGTGATTGGAGAAGAAAGTCTGGATTAAACTGTGAAATGGCAAGAGCATTCGCCACAAATACTAAATGTAAGATTGTAGAGACCGTGTTACTCACAGAAACATATAAAACTTCTCCTCGCTCAGACTACAACAGCTGACAATACAGGAGGAGCTTCAAGTAAAACAAAATTTTAAACGTAACCTGTTTCTGTTGAGATCATGAAAGCAGTAAACAATGTAAGATCACACGAAAAATTGAAGCCTTCAATCATTTGAAAATTGTGCCACACAGCTGCAAACATTTTTGAAAATTAGTTCCAACAGGTTGGAAATTCAATGTTTTTCATAAATGAAGTTTTATTTAGTTTAAGAGTCTGGAAGTTAAAGGTAAAGTAAAATGCACAAAGCTCGAGGATTTTAATTACACTTTGATAGCAATCATTTAAAAACCTGTATGATTGCAATAAATGAATATAAATTATGTTGTAAGGAGTGATACTTAGGGGAAGAGAATAGAGTCTGAAATTTAAATTCAGTGCCAACTTTGAATTCTGAGCTCATTTCAGTGTTTAAATTTCTGTTAACTTCAGAGTCCGAATTTCAAGTTTTGAATACTTAAGAGCCACTAGTTTGTGTGCCAGATTCTTTAGTTTAGACTTAACAGTTTATCTTTACTCTGGTAATAATGTCGGTTCAGTTTCATCAGACAATTTTCTAATGCTCGCAATTCATAAATCTTTGTTAAAACGCAACATATATAATGAGGTCCTGCTCTGAAGCTAAAAATAAATCCTGGATAAATGTTAACTAATCATTATTTCTCCATTTTGATTAAATCCTGGATCAGTGTTTATAAAAAAAATTTTTTCCATTTTGATCAATTAACTTACTTATCAAGCACAATACAAGTGTGCGCAACCAATTACCATTATCGTATTAAATCATCAATGTAAATTAGTACAATAATAATACTAGTTATTAGGCAAATTAAGTGCCAACAACTTGAATTGCAAAACGTTGCAAGAGTTTGCATTTCCTTTGCAGTTTTGATATCAAACAAGTTTACACAAGGTTTCAAGGTTTTGCAGGAAGATCAATTTCATAAATTACATAGAGTTACTGTCAAATGAAAGTCTGCAATATTTTCGCACAGAATGGGGTTGAGAAATATTCTCTGATGCATGCAAAACCTGGCATGAAACATTACAGGTCTCAAAAGTTTCTTCAGATTAGCTGTTTAATGATTAGCTTTGGCACGAAAGTTGCTACATTACATGTAAACACAAACACCCGTTTTTGGTGTTGCCAGTCCCAAGTGTAGATAAAGGAGGTGGACAAAGTTAATCATCTTAGTTATGACATGGCATTGTCAATAAGAAATTACAAATTGAAGAATCACGGCAAAATGAAGTAACATTTTCAAAGCCATTATTATTATCAACACCATAATTGGTATTGAGAGCTGATATTGATAAATACAATTAATGAATTAATTTCCTAACTTTAACGTTGATTAAACAATTAAATTCAATTAATATCCATCACATAAAAAAGATGATACGTCTGAGATGAGTTTGAACCATGGTTAGCGAACTATTTATTGCAATTTAATGAACACGGTTAATTTTGACGCAATCTTCAACTTTTCCATCAGCATTCACCTTAAATGTAAAATGATTGGATAGTTTTTCCACTCATATGTTTCACATTAACATTGCTCACCATATAATTGAATCCGGAAATGGTCCGCCATACAACAATATGAAAAAAGGCAAAATTTTTTTGAACAATGACGAAATTAAGCGATTAAAATATAGGATTAAGTACTTAATCGTTGAAATCTGCAGCTATACAACTAATTCTTATTACTTTCATGCATTTGCTAGACACCAAAAAAGCATCAGCTGAAGGTGCCAAGTAACTTTGAGCGCAGAACTTGCTCAAAGCCCCACACAGTAAACATCTGAAGCTTGGCCTTTACCTTCCATGATCGACAATCCCAACCAAGCATCTTAACCACTGTGTTTCATTACACTATTCAGAACAACAGATAGAAGAAACAGAGAAAGAACATTGCCAACAATTCATTCCGTACTAGAAATTCGAATTTCTGGTGAGCACAAACTAATTTCAATGACAAAAAGAACAAAAGAAGACTGATAAAGTAAATATCTGGATTTTAAATAGCACATTAACTTTAAAAATGCAATCCCATCTAATCAAAACGACATCTAAAACATCATAATCACAATGTACATGGCATCCTTGACAAATGCAAAATGTAAATATATTAATCGATAGTCATTTAAAGTGAAACAGCCGGCAAAAGTGGTAATCTGCTAAAGACAAGTTCAATCGAAAAACTTTAACAGTCGAAATCAGTAGTTTAGCAGCTGAATATATTGCTTTTCTTCTTCTTAGCCTCTTAGCCAAGAAGAAGTGCAATACTTTTGAAACTGAACGATGCTGTTGGGATCATGCTACTAAAAAAGTGAGTTTCAAATCATTTCAAACTTACAATCTCTCCATAATTACCTGTAATAAAATATTTAAAATGTTTGGTCAAATCCTTAGTTTCAAACCAATTCAAACGCACTAACTTTTAATTTATTCTCCAAATTGTGAAGTACTGGGCATGCAGTTAGTGCGACGCAAGGAAACCTTGAATTGTGGCATTAGCCAAATGAACACTGCTACAGAAGTGGGTGACAAAGTCCCAATTTCTTTTGAACCAATAAGATAAATAATCGCCATTCAAAGAGCAAAGACGTAGATAACTTGATGGAGACACATACCGAATACACGTCTTAAAAAACCTCCAATAAAATGCAACACATCATGAGGTTCTGTTCTGAAGCTAAAACAAAATCCTGGATAAACGTTACTTAATCATAAATTCTCCCATTTTAATCAATTAATTTACTTAAATTATGTTCCTGCGAGTCTGTGACGCATCAGAAAATACAATCAGTGATTGGGTGACAAGTTTTGGCTTCATCTCCCTTCGATCTCAGTCCCAGGAATAACAAAACAAAAAACAAAACCTGGTCAAGCAAGCACAACTGTAAATAAGAACCGAAGTTCTTAAGACAAACGCTGCACGTTCCTTAGTAGCAAAAGAATCAGCAATTTCTGTGACCAAACAAATGGCTTTCAACAGATATGAACATCTTGCACTCGACAACAAAATCAACAAAGCAATATATAACAAAGTTAAAAAATTTCTACAAAAAATAATCGTTTAAAATCTACATTGCAGACTTTGAGGTTTCTATTCCTACACTTGCAATGTATGGCTTTCAAGCTTCGATGAAGAGATTAAAGAAAACGAAACGTTCAGACGCTAATAAAACGCGTGCACTAGCAAATAAGTCAACAAAATCGGTCAAACTAAAACAGTTCTCAAAAATCTCAGGCTATACTAGCAACATTCGTTCGGCAAACAATAAGACGGTGGAAAAACTTACTGTCATGGAAGACACCGAGAGACAACAGCAAGCAGAGAAACAATCAGTCAACAGGACATACACACACTGACATACATGAAATGTTGACATACATGAAATAATATTTAATAAAATAATGACGACAATTTCTATGGTGCCGTAACACAGCACATGCCGTTACAAAGGCGCCTAAATGCTGACATACACGAAATGCTGACATACATGTAAGCGGACATACATGTAAGCGGACATACATGTAAGCGGACATACATGTAAGCTGACAATCTCCACAACAGAGCAAAGCAGACAGACAGACAGAACAGACAGAAAGACAAAACAAGTTGAAACAGACTTCAAAACAAAGAAGCTGACGTAGTAGTCACTGCAGAAAAGCATTAGTCGATAAAAGCATAACACAGAAGAGCTGGCCGTGCATCAATCTCATGTCCCAGAATGACCAGCAGCAGCTCCAAGAATTTCTTACACATATCAATTAATTCGATATATATAATTCCTACTAACCAACAATATGAAATAAGTTTGCACACATAAAGCTAGATTCAACGATAAAATGAAATGATTGCAAACACATATGTAGGAACGTTGAAAACAAGAATTCGTCACCGTTTAAATTCTAATCGTTTCGCAGAATAATTAGGTTTTAACGAGCGACGCCGGATAGAGACCCATCGCGATGTAATCGTTCAAAACCTGAAAGAAACAAATCATAACATCCTTTAGATATCATTAAACTATAAACGGAGATGTCATGGATGCAAATACCCGCCGGTTATACAAAAGAATATTGTAATCGTGAATTCTTATAGTGCCACTTTGAAACTCCTCAGAGGTGCTCTCTACCTGACAGCAACAAGCCACGATCAAAGAGAATGGCTTTCAATCGCTGCGGAAACTGGGCAAAGAAAGACCAAGAAGTTCATTACGGAGACTACCAGGTAACTTATTCCAGAAAGATGGAACGACCACAGCAAAGATTTAACGTTGTAAAGTCCGAGCCATAGGGACAACCAGGTCACCTTGTGCGGCAGAGCGAACGAATCTACGACCTGGAACGAATAGCACTGAAACACAATTTTACTAAATCGAGACCTGGCCTCCTGGGCAATTGTGTATACACTTACTTACTTACATTTGAATGAAAATGAAAGAGCTACCGTACTACCTCTCTGAGCAACTGTTCGGTTAATGAAGGCCGTTCATATTGAAATCCAGTTGACTCGATCTTTCGTCCGTTAACGCACAACTGCTTGTTCAGCAACAATTCCTAACAACAGAAATCAAATCACAGATGAACTAACGTAATTTCAATGAGGAATATATGCAATACAGTCCAAAACATCATCATCATCATCATCATCAGTTCCCCAGCCGTTTGGCGATGAGTACAAATAAGCGAACCTCCACTGACCTCGGTCATTTGTCAAGTCCAGCGCTCCTCTCAATGTTAGACAAAGGATGATCCTCAACTTCTCATATTTACTGTCCATCTGTGTTTCCATTTCCTTCGAATCTTGCGTGGAATTCAGTCAAATTTAATTCTCTCTAATCTAATCTAATCTAATCTCTCTAATCTAATCTCTCTAATCTAATCTCTCTAATCTAATCTCTCTAATCTAATCTCTCTAATCTAATCTCTCTAATCTAATCTAATCTCTTCAATCCATCGAAGTCTTCACTAAACAACTTTGTTTTAGCACCATTGATAATAGTCTTAGGTCATCATTTTTCATTTTCTGTAGCCTTGAAATCGCTTATTATTTAGTAGATAGATAGATAAAGACGGTGCTCATACCTTTTCGATGTACGGTGTAAGTGGAGTGTTGACAATGCCTTCCGCAAAGCATGCCTCTCCCCACGGTGTCATGTGCTTCTCGTTAATATCCTCCACTACATCTTCAATGTTCATCTGAAATACAAAAGAACGTCATTATCAGCAAAGCACATCATTCATTCAAAAGGAAATTGGGTCAGTCCATGTGACATCAACAAACCCCTGTAACTGACGTTAGTGACCTATCTCAAATTTAGCTATAATTTTGCTACTTTGTAGATTTTATATGGTTTTTAAGTGCTTTTTAAGGTATCACCTAGGTTTCCACCTACCTTTGCTGCATTTGATGCCAAAAATCCCAGGTAATTGATTTCGACGTCAAAGATACTGTGGATTATGTCTCCAATCGTACCCTGAGCTGAAACAACAAAATTGAAATACATGCATGTATGTATGCATACTTCACATGATTCCGTATGATAATAATAATGACAATAACAAAATTATAATAACAATATTTAATAATAATAACAATAATAGTAATAATATATAATATATAAATAAATAAACATATTTAGTAACCCTATCGATGTAATATTTATACATTAGATCAGAAAAGCCAAGGTTTTGAACCGAAAGTAAATCACAAGACAAAGCGTTAGTGTCGTCGACGTACAGGTGTCACCACGATCAGCGAGATTGTAGATCTCCGCACGAGCGCCATGTCGACACAGATGCCAAATGGCACGCGCAACATCGTACACATGAACCGTGTTCATCTTGTATTCCTTGTTCCAGAGAAGCTAGAAATTAAACCATAACAAATATACGCATGCATCTTGTCATAATTGTCATCACCATTATCATCATCACCATCATCATCATCATGGGCAGAGACCTAGAGGGGACAGTCCCCCCCCAAAAAAAGGTGTTGGGGGGGACGGCCCATGTATTGCCCCCCCCCCCCCAAAGTTGAGCGCCAAGACCATGACGGCGGGTGTGAAATTATTTTATGGGAAAATAGAATTTTTCCTGATTTTTGGACTTTTTGGACCCAATTACAAGAAAAAGAAAAAAGTCATCAACTTTTTTGGCAACAGAAGTAGAAAATTTTCGTGGGAAAAGGGTCGCGGAAAATTTTCGTCCGTCAAAAAATCTCGCGACTTTCCTTCGGCCTTTCGTCAGTCCCCCCCCAATCCTCAGCCCAGGTCTCCGCCTATGATGATCATCATCATCAACATAATCATCATCAACACCAACATAATCATGATCTTAACACCAACATAATTATCAACATCATCATGATCATCATGATCATCATGACCATCATAATCATCAGTGGCATACTCTTCAATGAAGCACAAGTCTTTATCACCCATCCAAGTCTGGATGTCGAGCTCCTTAAGGGCCAAAATCATTCATTCCTGAAACACCGTAGCAAAGCCTGCCTGCAGAGCGCCCAAACGTCACTTTGTTTTTATCATACTCGAAACCACAACCTGATATATGATTCTTAATGAATTGTAATGAGAATTACGAACTGTACTGTAATAAGAACCATGAATTGTGTACTGTAATAAGAACCATGAATTGTATTGCAACAGGAACCACGAAATATAATTATTGCAACAGGATATCCATGAATTGTATTGCAACAGGAATCACAATTAAAATAATTTTTATCAAAATTCATTGTTGTACCTGCATTGTTTCCCGTAGATATTTGTAGACTCCTCCAAGAACAAGTCGCGGAGCTGAAACACACAAAAGACAAACAACAAAAGATGAGTAAAAGACAATGATATGAGAATATTACTGAACAATAGTTTAGTTGGTTACGGTGCATTCTGTGTATGTTTACTACTGCTGGATTTTGAAGAAAAAAATACGAGAAACTTGTCGCTGATTTGTGTAGCGAAGTTAAAGAACTGTAGATAATCATACAAAGAACTGTAGATACTTATACAAGAACTGTAGATACTTATACAAAGAACTGTAGATACTTATACAAGAACTGTAGATACTTATACAAAGAACTGTAGATACTTATACAAAGAACTGTAGATACTTATACAAAGAACTGTAGATACTTATACAAAGAACTATAGATACTTATACAAAGAACTGTAGATAATCATACAAAGAACTGTAGATACTTATAAAGTCTAGCAATTAGCTACTACAGTGAAGTTAGTTTAGGTCAGGTTTACAATGAACGTTTAATGAGAAGAGACTGGAAAGGAGATTTATGCGTGAGGGAATAAGCTCACACTGCCAAGTTGACTTTTAGGATTCAAGCCCTTTCCTTCAATATCAGCTACACAAATTTTCCTATTATGATAAAAAAACTCATAATTAACCTGGTACAAGAATAAAAAATACAGAAAACAGGAACACTAACTCACTCATTCTTCCACTAATCTTTCACGCGCCCGACATTAGGGGCATAGTGCAAAACATTTGAAGGTATTTTCCATTTCAGGGGATTTCCACTTGAATAATTGAATATGATCGCAAAATTCCCAAGTGCTGTGAAAAATTTGGAAATTACTTATTTCTGGTGGGAGGGGGAGGGTATGAACCCGTAAACCCCAAAATACACCCACGTCTTACAGGCATTTAATTGGTTAGTTAAGAAAGAAACCCTGGTACTCACTGAGACTGGTCCTATCCCCTGGACCATAGACTAAAGCCGGTCGAATGACAACATAGTCAAGGTTGGACATGCTGCTCAGCTCCTGCTCCACTTCCAATTTATGCTGAGCCAACTGAGTCCACGGTTCCAGTTGACTGCATTCCTCCTTCACAGGTTTCTACAACATTACAAATGCACGTAGCAATGCTTTACAATATTCATGCGTAATCATACATATGTATCTAAACACGCAAGCATGAAGTTATAAGGTTCGATTTTTACACCAGTTGATATTTATAATTGGATATGCATTCAGATAATTAAGATACTTAGAATATGAATGAACATCTTCTTAGTTACAATTTCACATTTTCCCTGGGCAAAAACAACTGATCATCATTTGGGGGGGGCTTAGTTCCTCCCTAACCCCCTGGCGCCGCAGAAATTCCCGTTAGTGCAAGATACAAAACAGAAGCTGCATAAAGCTATGTCCACGAAACTTCTCAATTTTGCCCAGTTATTCCCAGAAATTCCCGTTAGTGCAAGACTAAAATGGCACGGAACGGAAAGGGCTAAGATAGCATCATCTGGCTAAAAAGAATTCCAATACCATTTAAATGACTTCTAAACATCCAAAATGCATGTATGGCATTGCATGCGTCTGTTTCATCCATCGTATGATCTACATCCGAGTGATGAAATGGAAGGCTTCATTCGCTTCTTCCTACCTTATCCGATGGCAACATCTGAGCCGTCGAGACTTCAACGAATCGCTGGACGCCGTGTTTAGCCGCCTCCTCAGCGCAGTTGAAGCTCAGCTTGAAGATGCCGTCCTTGTAAACCTTTTACGGAAAAATAAATAAATGTCAGACAATGAAGTATCAATCAACATCTTTCTAAAGAGTTACTAAATGAATAGAATCTATTAGTAATAATTTATTATAAATTTGTAACGCATGCAAGGTCACGTGGAAATGTTAATCTGAGGAGCGGACAGTAGTCAGCCACCAGAGAAAGCTAGAGAATCAGTCCTTGAAAGATATATCCAAGTGTTTGAAAAAAATACTATTATATATAATTACAAGCACTAATATATCATAATAAAAGTAATAATAATAAAGTGAGGGCCCCTACGCAGCGGCTTGAGGTGAATTTGAACCCGCAACCTTCCATCTACAAGGCACCGAACAAACCCCTACACCATTGCACTGTACAAGGTAAGTCATAACGAAAAAAAACACCTCACTACCAACACTCCATCCAAGTTTTGGGGTTTGGGGATCCATCTTTGGGAGCAATCAAAAAACGTACGGCCCACAAGGGACTCGAACCCTGTCAATGAAAACTGATCTTGCCTAGCCGACACGCACTGCGTCACTTTGGCCGAGCTTCGTTTCTGCGGCGCAGTTGATGACGTAATCAAAGTGACTTCCTTCTTCGCATTCAAACACAGACGACACGGAATCTGGAAAGGAAACGACAAAGAAAAATACAATTATACAATTGTTTCTTTCTATTGCAATTCTAATTGATGATGGAGGTGGTGGATTAGCATACTGATTGATTGTCAATCAAGAGATCAAGGGGTGGGGGATAAAAAAATTGTTGAGATTTCTGTTCAATCCGACTCAGATATAATGTGTACACTGACTGTACACTGTTGGTGGGAAGATGAGACGACGAGGGAGAGGACTGGTTACCCGCTCACATGCCAAAGCCATGAAAATGAAGTCACAAACAGTTCACACTGAGAAGTATGAACAGATTTTTTCCTTCTTCCAAATATATAATCTTGAGCTTATTCTTATTGGTACGGGGTTACATGGTACGGGGTTACATGGTACGGGGTTACATGGTACGGGGTTACATGGTACAGGGTTACTTGGTACGGGGTTACATGGTACAGGGTTGGGTGGGGGTTAGGTGGTTTCTTTTTGAGGATTAACCAGCATTCTTGATCATGGCAGATGCTTGTTTATTCACTTTAAATAATTTGTTAGTTTTGAATTTGTTTTGCCATGAAGTACGTTATTCCGGGAAAACATGCCTCGTTCCTGCTTTCATGACCATCCGGAAATGTGCCTCAGAACACAATGGCATTGTTATTATTGTTATTATTATTATTATTACATTTGTGTTTTGATTTTTCTCTGTTCTGCAGAAGGTCGATTCCGACGTCAGGCGAGTACGTGCGTTCGAGACGACAAGACAACGTGCGCTCTCCTACTTGTCGCTGATTATCGTTTCTTCGAAAGCATGAGTCTCAAGAGTCTCACGAAAACAACGGCATACTTGGTGCGTTCCAATCCTCACACCGCTTCTAGTATCAGTATGGTTGTTTGTCTCGAATAGTCTCGTCTCTCCTGGACTACTGCTGCTATATTCTGGTTGGTCTACGTCTACGTCGGTCTGCAGTGCAACTAAACGGGTGTAGAGAAATGTATTTGTACGTACTACGTGCACATGGGGGAGACCCTCCTCCGTCTACAAATTGTATGAGTAGCAACAAGAAAGGAAATACGATTTTTTGCATTGTATTGTATTGTATTTAAGCATTTATAAAGTGCCTCTAGCAGGGTGAACCATTCAGAGGTGCTCCCAGTGTGCAAAGCCCAGCGAGAAGAAACAGGTTTTGAGAAGAGACAAAGCAGAGTAGAGACTACCAGAAAGAAGTGTAGAGTGAACAGAAGGAGAAAGGGCATTCCAAAGAGAAGGACATATATATCGCTCATCCCTTGAGATGTGAAGCCAATGAACCTGCCTACGGGCAGAGAACTCATCATAATCAATGTTAATCATCATGTATGGATGGGTCCTAAAAAGTTTTTATGGAGTGTAAAAAGCCCTCACATTTAATTTTGATTCAGTTTCTAATCTGTTTCTGTTTTTTGTATTTTTAGATAAGTCAAATCGACAAAATCAACAACATTTATCGGAGCCAAGACTTTGGCAACTGTGGAACGGGTCTCGGCTTTGAGATCAGAGAGGTGCATTTTCTCCTATTCTGCTTACTTACTACCAATTTTCATGCTCAGCTTTTCTTGCGGTGCTCAATGGTGTAGTGGGTAGTGAGCTGGACTGTTGGCAGTCAAAAGGACAGGAGTTCAACTCCTTGTCAGGTCAGAAATTTAGTTCCAGATTTCTACTCCACCTACATTGATCAGCTAAGTTATAATGAGTGCACTGACTGTACACTGTTGGTGGAAAGATGAGACGGCGAGGGAGAGGACTGGTTACCCGCCCTCATAATGCTGAGACTAAGAAAATGAAGTCGCTAACACTTCATACCAATGGTTGCCTCAGTGCCAGCTTTAAGGGATTGATATTCTTCTTCCAAGCCATAATTCAGTCAACACATCGGGAAGATATAACCACTTGGAAAACGACGATTATTAATACAACGGAAAAGTACGTCGGCTGAATACGACTGTACTATGGTTTATAAATAATATAATCATCAATTACTTATTATCAGCACACTAGAAATTCCGGTTTAACGCCGTGACCGCAGGGTGAAGGCGGAGTGATCCTGGTCCCTGTCTAGCTGGACTGCAAGTAAATGGCATTTCCAGGAAATTTTGGGTTCTGCCCTACAACCAAATCCTGCGGAGCTGGATGGAGGCTGGGTGGGGTGGTTGCGGAGGCACTCTGTCTAGCTGCAGGGTTTCATGCGCATAACTGTGAAACTGTGGTGGTGTGAAAATAGTGAAATTTCGGATTTTTGCCCTCGTTATGCCCCTTACCCCATGGTGAGGGGAGGATTTGCCAACCCCATCACTGGGTGGTCCTGGTGCAATATTACAGGTCAATAACTGCAAAACTGCAGACATGCATTCTCGACAAACATACATATATACATTCTACTTTTTAGATATAGATTTTAGACATCTATCAAGCATCTTAAGGTGACATATTGTGAGAGATGAACGCACTCTGATTGATGAGATTCGCATGTCGAAATTCCACTTTCGAAAACGCCTCCTACAAACAAACAAAACCAAATGAGTTTAAAATCTGCCAAAAAAGTTGCACATTTATAAAGAGAAAAGAAAATGTCCTCATTAGAAACATTATCAGGTTTATTTTCCAGTTTACCAGCCTTTATGCATAGTATTTTTAGCACTAACAAGCAGTTCTGTTCCCTAAGAATTCAGTTTGGATTGACATAGAATGAGAATTTTGGTGTTGTTGCAAAGGGTGCTTCTCTTTAAAATGGTATATGATACTAAAACGGTCAAAAATTCAACTTAGGACCGGTTTTTTATGCACATAATTTTTTATATGTGGTATATTCGTATTTAAATTAGAACTCCTACCTTGTGAGCGGAATTCAACCAGGCCATCTGTGGCATCACTTTATCGACGACAACAAGCTAACGAAAAAACACAATGTGAACAAATGGATTATTTTATCACGTCGTTGTCATTATATAAATCTAACGAAAACAGCGTCCAGACTCCAGAGACGTCGTCCAAGATGTCATGGACATTCTCTTGATGCATGCTCATACTTAAGATTGCATAACTCGTCAAAAAGAATTTGAATGCCATTTAAATTACTTCCATACTGTATACATACATTACAAACTTCAGATACATACACCTCCTTACAGCACTGCACCTATGCCAATCTAAAGAGGCCCATACAATTAGTGCAATTCAAGATAATCAGCCTGGTATTGACACATGCGTGCATGCAAGTTTTCTGCATGTTGTTTTCAAAACAGTTCTTGTACCTTGTTAGTCAAGTCATTGGAGATGAGATAGTGAACGATGTTCCTTCCAATGAAACCAACACCTGCAGAACAACAACAACAAGACAATCATCTCATCTTTTATTGCTCATTAATTATTTTGTCTATAATTCTGTGCAAATTTCAATGTCCAGTCGTCTGACATTGGAGTCGCCCATAATGTTGAACTCGAATTTTTAGTGGAATTATAGACAAAATAATTATAGCGAGAGAACCATTAGAGATCCCCTTCTGAATTTTTCGGAGGATGTTCAAGTCCCTTCACCCAATAAGTGGGATTTTTTTCAGATTTTACAAAAAGGGCGAAAGGGTCAAGGTCAAGGTCAAAGTGCTAAATTGTCAAATATGGTCACTATCTTACAATTTTAAACAGTCATAAAAAATCTACTCAAATAGTTCAAAAAAAGAGCTAAATAATGACACCAAGAACACCTTTCTATCTCTTATACATGCTGAGATACAGACGTCCAAAGGAACGTGGTCGACCGGTTTGGGTCAAAGTTTGTTGACCCGTATCTCGGGAAGTAGTTGACCCAAAAAAATTTCTTTGCAGGTTTTTACATGTCTCACATATCCCAACAAGTGTGCCAAATTTCAAGTAAATCTGAGTCAGTCATGTCAATTTTGGTTGCAAATTTGGTTGAATTGACACGGAATCACCCATAGGCCCTATACTATAGAATAGAGAACGGAGAATGTTAATGTGGGTGTGTGTATGGGTGTGTGTGCGTTTGTCCATAATTATACGCCTATAGTTTCACAGCTATTGATCACCAGAACCACCCAGTGAAGGGTTGGTAAATCTAGCTAACCACAGAGGCCTGCGTGGGGGGGCGATATTCGCGCAGTTTCTGAGTTTTACACATCAAACCCTATGCAGTTAGAGATAGAATGCGACCAGGGCCATCACGCCCACAGTCAGCATGCACACCCCGCCCCGCAGGGGCGAGTCGGGTTTAGTTATGGAAGGGTTAACCAGAAGTGTGCAAGCCTGCAAGGGCCAACCAAAATGTTCCGGACAACGCCTGTTACATTAGAGGGTTGGAGTCTATGTGGGGCCGGGTAAGAGTGCGGATGGGAATGGGATGGGCCGTAGGTGATGCGGGGTAAGAGCGGTGAGCGATGTATGGATGCGGAAGGGGTGGAACGAGGGATGGGGTGGGAGCGGTGAGCAAGGTGGGAGCGAAGCGGGGCGGTGTATGGGTGCGGAAGGTGGTGGGGACGGGGGAGGGGTGAGCAGGGTGGGAGCGGTAAGCAGGGTGGGAGCGGGGTGGCGTGGAAGGAAGGCGAAACCCTAAGTTTCCCGGGCAACGCCGGGTATCACATCTAGTTACAAGTATATTACAATTAACAAAGTTCTAATAAAACACGAAAAATAAAGAGACAAAAACTGCACCATTTTCACATTCTTTCACATATGAAAATAACTTTTCACACCTAGCCAACAAGCGTATGTATGTATGTATGTATGTATGTATGTATGTATGTATGTATGTATGTGCACTTGTTATAGCGCCCCTTCAAGCTCTCTCTACTCAGAGGCGCTCCCGAATGCAGAGCGGACACTGCATCGGAGATTCACGCCGAAGCGCTGAGCAATTGTGAGTGAAGGACTTGCCCAAGGTCCCTACGCGGTTGAGGGTGGATTCGAACCTCGAACCTTCCGGCTTCAAGGCAATGACGCCACCACTACACCACCGCGCCCCACAAGCGTATACAGAGTACAGTAATGCACTTGACATTAAACTTAAATCTCATACTCAAAATCCACAAACTGTCTGGGGCTGAGTCCTACCTCCAAGCAAAAGGATGTTGGGCTTGTTATCATTGTCGGCCATTTCTCTTTCTTTACTCATGCGTTACAGCGATTTGCAGGAAAATTTAAGAACCTCTGTAACAAAGAAAAGAACGAAAAACTCAAAGGTAAGACTAAAATGAATCCTCAAGGTTTATAACCATTTATAGGGTTAAGGTCTTTAATTAGGGTCATGGCTAAGCTTGGCCAGAGTTAAGGCTATGGTTAACTAGGGTTAGGGTAGGTTGAAGCACATTATTGTACCCAAGTTTTGGAGGCCATATTGTATATGTAGATGCTTGGCATTATTTATTAATGCTAAGTAAAATTAGAACTAAAAATATTGATTTCCGTTAAGAATAACTAACTGTAATCAAAATTATTTAAAGAAAAAAAAATAGAACTGATATCGACGACGAATTAACTGAAAAAGCAAAACGAAAATTATTTCTCAAAGTAAAACATCACTGAAGCTTAGTAATCACCCTACAACGTCTGCATTGAAGAAACTTTCCGCACAGCTATTCAGGTCAGTTTCTTAAATATTGTCCCAAATTTAGAAATTCCATGAATGTCTTTAACAAGCTGGCCGCTGATTTGCTGTGTTAAATGACTCAATAAGGGACGTGTTAACATGTCCTTCGCGGCCAACGTGTTAAATGTCACTGGTGTATTGCAGATAACAACATAATACCAATTTACTGTTATAAGAGAGCAATTAATGAGGCAAATAGTACCATTTTGCATTCCAAAATGAAAGTTTAGTAGGGTCACAATGGAGGGGGGCCTGGAGGCAACCAATAACCACCAAATATGGCCAGTAAATATTGGGTGTGGCCCAAATCCCCGAAACGAATCATGTCTCCAAAATCTGTTTTTACACAATCACATGATTTCGCTATCAACAATACTAACAGGACCCTTACATCATCTACGTAATTTAACTCTTAAACAATTTTTGAAAGTTCAGCTGCTTTCTATAATCGGCGAATCGAGCTTTTGAATAGTTTAAACATTTTTGGGGATTTGGGTTTCAGGAATTCGAGTGCACTTCACATATCAACCAGAAAAGATGATGGTGGTCACTTAAACAATCCTAGCTGCTAATCCCAACACCCAGACAAACTAGCAAAATCAATAGACAAAAATGGAGTTTTACGCATTTCAGCCCATACAGTTTTTTTCATAGCTCTTTTAACACATATAGCCCTCCATATAAATTTGCGCCGAACTAAAGGTAATTAACTCAAAATATATATAGTCAAAGCGCTACTCAAGAGCTAAAGCGTAAGGCACTAGCCTACACGCAAATCCCGGATGTCTCCAATCTATACCATAAACTACTAAGATGATTAACAACATCTTGAAGCATTCCTGATGTAACCACCATTTGCTCTTCATAAACTATCCGTAACACATAATGTTTATATGACAATAAACTCCCACCGTCAGACACAACGTCACTTTAGAGCCGATAATGTCTGCTGAGCACTGTAATAAGCTTACAGTTGTAATGAAACTATAAACATTCACTTCGCAATTTTCTGCTGAGCTGAACGGTCATGCACAACATTCTTCAGATTTCTATAGATTTCAAAGTCATAAATTGTCAAGTTGTTGAAATAAAAGAATAGCTTAAGAATTAATTAAAAACAATGACTTACGATTAATAAGCAACACATCAGCATGCAATCGCCATTACAACCATGACTAGCTAAATATTAGAAGCGGAATTAAGCGTCCTTGACATTAATTATTTGGCATTTAATATAATTATTATTATTATTACAAACAATAAATTATTATTATTATGCTTTACACGAAAATAGTAATAATAGGCCTACCACTACCAAGCATCATATAGTCTACGACTATAGTCGTAAGAATATGAGATTTTTCAACATTTTTTGCTACTACTACAGCAGGCCTATAATTTTTTTTATGCTGTGCAGCTGCTCACAGTAGGCCTATAGCAAATGAATAACAAATGACCAATCACTATGCAAATCTGCAGAAGCCTGGAAACTAAAAATTTCGTAGAATTAAATCTATTACAAATTATTTAAGGGCCTAAATAATTAGAATTATCTGTGTGGCAGAGCGCTGTAGGCCTACTTGTGTGGCAGATCGAGCTGTAGCTAGGCTACTTTTATATCTCACGCGTCCACAGGTGGCGGATAGTGAAACGACCTCTAGATTATAGAGGCTATAGCTGCGAAATAAGCAGGGTCAAACCTGACGAACAAGCAGTCGCGGAAAACAGCGGCAAGGCTACCAGGGCGCAGTAGCCTAGGCCTATATGGGACGTGGGCGGCACAACGTCCTGTGAGAAAAGCTGCATGTGCCCTACGACGGCCCTGCGACAAGGCGAGTATAGGCCGCCTTTAAATAAGATTGAAGCCATCGCTGCCTTGCGAGTAGGTGCAAGCACCAAAGGCTAGGTTTCACACCGAAAAAAGGGTTGACAACTTGACGTCAAGAAGGGCATAGGGCTGTACAAATTTTGCTCCAATTTTTCTCTATAGATCCGAGTACACTTTCGGTGGCTGATCCCTCCGTAGAGATGGCTTAATTCAAGATCGAAGGAAAAGATAATTAGAATTTTAAAACTCAGGCAGGAATCGCATGCCTTTTTTTGTGTGCATAATTGCGTCAGAAAATGTTGATTTAATTTTCTTTAAGAAGCAGCAGCTGTTCAAGATTAGGCTAAGTTATCTTATAATCGCGGTCTGATAGGCCCTACAAAAAATGCCAAAACAGATGATCCTCTCAGTAGAACAGAATGTAGCAAGCTCGGACATTCGACCAGTATAGCCTTGACTTTCGTCCAATCTGACCAGTATAGCCTTGACTTTCGTCCATTTGACCAATACCAGCCTAAAAAAACTGAGTGCCCGCGCAGTTTGACCAATATAGCCTTACTTTTTCAAATTCGGCGTCTGTCGTAAAAAAGTAAAAAAAGTAAAAAAGTTAAAAAGTTAAAAAAAAAATTTCTCTGGCGTATATAAAATGACTGAAAAAATGGAATATACGGCTCGACCTAAAGACAGGAGATCCCAATATAAAATGGACTACTCATCGTATAATCTGAAAGAATTACGACAAATTCCTAAACAGAGAGGACAAAGAGGATACTCGAGTTTGCGAAAAGCGGAACTCATAGCGTTCATATCGCAGGGAGATCGACTAGGCGCTCGGGCTCAGGTCAACAAAGCACAAGCGCATACTCCCGCCACTGTGCGAGAATTGCGAGAAATTGCAAAAAAGAGAGGTGTGCGAGGATACTCGAGATTAGCAAAAGCGGAACTTACGGCATTCTTGACTACTACTTGGAAATTTTTGCATCCGGGGAAAAATAAAATAGTTTTTTCGGATTGGCTGACTAGCGAGATTAGTCGGCTACCTCCGCAAATAAAACCGCCCATTCATAGGTTCAAACTTCGAGAGACTGCGACGGCGATCAAAGGGTTTACAAAAAGATACACGATCGATGGCAACAGCAGGATCGATGTTGCAACTTTTCTCAAGGCTGTAAGACCGCAGGTAGTTAGGCTGCTAGCGAAAAATCGGGGGGTAAAAGTTCAACTCGATCTCATGTGCGAAATGGAGAAAGTAGATATGAAAACCGGTGAAGTAGTAACGGCTGAGCCTAATTTCAAATCAAAGAGTGATATTATTTTAGAAGCAACCGATGTGAGAGAAATATATACCAACGCAGCGGATAAAATTAAGGAGAGCATGGCAAGTTTTCAGATGCGGGGGAGTAATTGGAGATTCAAAACCGTTTTGAAGTTGGATATCGATACAGTGGTATATAAACCATTGAAAGGTAGTTCCTACATTCCACTTCCAGATTATTTAGCGAATAAAAAGGCTATTATTAATATGAAGAACAAAGATGAGGAATGCTTCAAGTGGTGTGTAGCGAGAGCTGTAAACCCCGTTGAAGAACACCCGGAGAGAATTACGAAGGAATTAATAAGACAGTCTGAGGAACTCAATTGGTCTGGTATTGAATTCCCTGTAGCAGCGGATGCTAATGTGCTGAGTAAGTTTGAGCGAAATAATAATATTAGTGTTAATGTTTTTGGTTATGAGAAAGATGTGAATGTATTCCCACTATATATATCAAAGCATGAGAATGATAGGTGTGTAGATCTATTACTCATTTCTGATGGAGAAAAGAAGCATTATTGTTGGATCAGGAATTTCAATAGACTGATGGCGGTGAAAACAGAAAATACTACTACATCGATGTACTATTGCAAAAGATGCTTGATAGGGTTCAGTAGAAAAGAATCGCTTCACAAACATACTGAGTACTGTTCGCAGCAGGACGCCCAACGAATAGAACTTCCAGAACCTGGGACTATGCTAAGTTTTACACATTACTATAGAAAGATGCGTGTACCGTTTTTGTATTTTGCCGACTTTGAATCGTTCATCAAACCTATCGGTACATGTCAGCCCGTTCCTAGCACGTCTTACACCAACAAGTATCAAAAACATACGCCCAGCTCGTTTTGTTATCATTTGAAATACTTCGACGATGATGTTTATTCCCAAGAGCCGGTGCGTTTTACAGCTGAAAACGAAGACGATGATGTTGCTCAGTTATTCATAGACTCTATCGAAGAAAATGTAAAACGAATATACAACGAGTTCAAATTCCCCAAGAAGATGATATTCGGCAAGAAAGAGCAGGGGCTCTTCGACTCGGCTACTGTTTGCCATATATGCGAACGAGAATTTATAGGCGAAGAAAAACCGGTTCGAGATCACTGTCATTTGACTGGAAAATTTAGAGGTGCCGCTCACAACCTTTGTAATCTGAAATACAAAGTCCCCAAGTTCTTCCCCGTCGTATTTCACAATTTGACCGGTTATGACAGCCATTTATTTATCAAGAAATTACGAGGTGAACACGGCGAGAAAATCAAATGCATTCCCTGCAACGAAGAAAAGTATATCTCATTCAGCAGAGAGGTCGTCGTCGATAAGTTTGTAGATGCAGATGGAAAAGAGAGAGAAGTCAAGCGCGAATTACGTTTCATCGATAGTCTTAGATTCATGCCCCAGAGTCTCGACGTGTTATCGAAAAATCTTCAGAAAGATCAGTGCAAGAATTTAGGGAAATTTTTTGAAGGTGAGAAGCTGGATCTTTTACTCAGAAAAGGCGTTTACCCATATGATTACGTCGACGGTGTTGAAAGATTAAACGAAACCGAATTACCATCGAAGCATGCCTTCTATTCAAAACTAACCGATTCGGGTATCAGCGAAAAAGATTACGCGCACGCGAAAACGGTATGGGACAAATTTGAATGCAAAACATTACGTCAATATCATGACTTGTACAATTTATCGGATGTTCTATTATTAGCGGATGTGTTCGAAAACTTCAGAGACGTCTGTATGAAGCACTACAACCTAGATCCTGCGTGGTACTACACTAGCCCAGGACTTGCATGGGAAGCGGCGTTGAAGACGACTGGTGTAGAGTTGGAGTTGTTGAGTGACTACGATATGTTACTGATGATCAAGCAGGGAATACGGGGAGGTGTCAGCACGATTTCCCACCGATACGCGAAAGCGAACAACGAGTACATGGGAGAAGCTTTCAATCCCACCCAACATTCAGTATTCATTCCATACTTGGACGCGAACAACTTGTACGGATGGGCGATGAGCAAACCGTTACCAACTCACGGGTTCGAATGGATGAACGATGGCGAATTGACTGATTGGAGAAACATTACCGAACGAGATGGAGTGGGATGTGTGTTAGAAGTCGACTTAGAATATCCGAAGGAATTGCACGACCTGCATAATGATTATCCTCTAGCTCCAGAGAGTGTAAAACCCGCGGGATCGAATGTAGCGAAACTCATTCCAAACTTGAACGACAAAAAGAAGTACGTCGTTCATTACGGAAATTTAAAATTGTACGAACGTCTCGGATTGAAAATCGTAAAAATACATCGAGGAATAAAATTTGAAGAAAGTGCCTGGCTGAAAAAGTATATCGATCTGAATACAAACCTGAGAACGAAAGCTACGAACGATTTTGAGAAAGACTTTTTCAAACTGATGAACAATAGCGTTTTCGGTAAAACATTGGAAGCTATCGAGAATCGAGTTGACATACGATTGGTGAGTGATGAGAAGGAAGCTATCAAGCTAGCCGCGAAAACTAATTACGACAGACGAACGATTTTTGACGAAAACCTCATCAACGTTCACATGAAAAAGACCAAGTTGTTTTACAACAAGCCGATATATCTAGGGATGTGTAGGCTATATTAGATGTCAGTAAGACGCTCATGTATGATTTTCATTATAATTACATCAAGGCCAAGTACGGAGATAGGGCCAAGCTATTATTCACCGATACTGATTCTTTGGCGTATGAAATTAAAACGGAAGACTTCTACAAAGATATTTCCCCCGACGTCCAAAGTATGTTCGATACTTCAGACTATCCGAGAGATCACCCATCCGGCATAGAAACCGGTGTAAATAAAAAAGTGGTTGGTATGTTCAAAGACGAGGCCGCGGGAAAACAGATTGAAGAATTTGTCGGGCTGCGATCCAAGTTGTACTCTTACAAAATGGCGGGTGAAGACTACAAGAAATGTAAAGGTGTGAAAAAGAACGTCGTCAAGAAATCAATCACTCACGCAGATTACAAAGACTGCGTGTTTACGAAAAGACAACAGTCGAGAGCGATGAACGTCATTCGATCCTATCGTCATGAAATTTACACCGAAGAAGTAAATAAAATAGCTCTGTCCGCCGACGACGACAAAAGAGTAATAATGGACGACGGGATCCACACCCTAGCCTATGGGCACTACACGCTGAAAACTAAACAAAATAAAGAATAATTTACACTAATATAAAATGGATGCGGCAAAAAAAGTGTGTTCTAAATGCAAAATAGAAAAAAGCTTGGACGAATTTCACAAAGATAACTCACAGAAGAGCGGGTATTACCCCAGCTGTAAAATTTGTAAAAATGCCAAAGTGAAAGAGCTTGCACACAAATACGCAAGACAGGAAATTAGGGAGACGAAAGACACAAAAGTTTGCAGCCGGTGTAAGGTAAATCAGAACATATCGGAATACGTCAACAATCGATTTCAAAAAGATGGAAAGGCGAATGAATGCAAAAATTGCAGACATAAATATTATCTCGCCTGCGTAGAAGCTCGAAAGCTCATTAGTTTGTGAAACATCTAGATGAAATATTAAAATGAGCTATACAACTGTGAAAAATATAAATGTCGAAGGCGTAGTCCTCCCGAATCATCCGTTGACGAATTTTGAGCTACTAGATGCCGCGAAAAAGCTCAATATCCCTAATTTCCGGGGAGTATTTCTCAGAGACGAGCTGCCGAAGAAACCTAGACGGACTGAATGCGGGATATTGAATCTAGACGATTCTAATGGAACCGGCTCGCACTGGGTTGCTTTTTTTAAGAACGGCAAGGATAAAATATATTTCGACAGCTATGGCCTGCCCCCTCCTACAGAACTGCTAGAGTATTTACAGAGTCCCGTGTACTACAATAGCGAACGCGTACAGCCCGACAACGAAGTGTTTTGCGGTCATCTATGCCTGCACGTCCTGAAAAAAACATGCAAAGATGGGGTGAGTTTTCAAGAAGTTATAAACAGCCTGCATTGAAAATTATATTCAGATGTAAAAAATGCCTGTCGATAAATTTGGACATACAGATTCAGGATCTACTCAAAGAGTAATTGCTGGCGGTGTTACTGAAAGTCAAGTAAACAGTACTTTTCTAAGGCTGGATGGAGCAAACCCCGCGACTGGAGATCTAAATATGAGTGGCCATACTATTAGAGGTCTGCCTACAACGAATACAACGAATACAGCGAATACTCCGGAAGCGGGAATAGACGAGGCTGTGAGTCGGGGGCAAGTAATAGATTTACTGCGGAATCACGACGACGTTCCGACCGACAATAATCATTTGACGAATAAGAAATACGTCGATGAACAACTTACTTCGAAAGTGGCGACGGTGGTAGGGCCCGCGGTTAGTGCTTACAGTTCAACTCAACAGGCTATACTCGCTAGAACTCACACTGCAGTTACTTTTGACGTAATAAGATGCGGTACCGCAAGACACGGTATTGAACAGGGTAACGGAACGACTTCTTTCTTCCCCAGTAAAGCCGGGTACTATATCGTTTCGGCGTACATAGAATTTTGTAACAATAGTAATTCCGCGTATGGCACCGTCCACCTGTATAAAAATGGGGTGTCGTACATGCAAATTGCGGGTGGAGGGGCTACGGGAGGTTCGTACAACCATTCAACCGGTAGTGCCGTAGTTTTTCTAGACGAGTTCGATTACCTCAACATACACGCTTTTTCATCTATCGCTACGCGCATATTAGCTAGAGACTTTTCAGCGGTATTCATACGGCCCTAATTAATAAAAATTATTATATTCAAAATGCCTGTTGATAAATTTGGACATACAGATTCAGGATCTACTCAAAGAATAATTGCAGGAGGCGTTACGCTGTCCCAAGTAAACAGTACTTTTCTAAGGTTGGATGGAGCAAATCCGGCGACTGGGAATCTAAATATGAATGGCAACTGCATCAAAGGCCTGTCTGTAACGAATAATCCGGATGCGGGAATGGATGAAGCACTAAGTCGGGGGCAGGCTATTGCCCTAGTCGCCGATAAAATCACTAATAGCGTCGAGCCTGCCGGTAGTAGAGATTACGTTACGGGTATGAGGGTATCCCCAGGCAATCTAGTGAGAAATACGGCGAGCGGTATTACATATAGGTTTGAAGGAACGGCTGGAGCTATAACAGCGGCGCCAGCATTATCCGCGAATTGGAGGCCCACAACCGGACCGGCTATTTGTGTGTTGAGAGAGGGTGACGGAGGAGCATCCGCAATCGTAAGTGGTGGCGGCGCATTCTCGGGCACATATGCAACGCATGGTGGAGCATTCTCAGGCGCATATGTAATGCACCATCAATTAACGGTCGTTGCTATCAATACGGATTCGGCGTATACGACGTCCTTGGGCTTAATAACTATTCCTCGTACAGGCGTATATCGACTTAGTGGATACGCGAAATTCTTGATAGGAAATGACAGTCCGAGCGTAAAAACAATCAGGGTTGCGTATGTCAAAGACGAGATACATAATAACGAACTTTTTGAATACACGGTGGGCGGGCAAACAGCCGACATCATAGTATCGCTCGTATTACCAACCGTCGCCATATTTTTCAACGCCAACGATAAGCTCGGTATGAAGGTATATTCTGCCACATCCGGAAACACTCCAACAGCCGGTCGCCTTCTTCTCAGGGCCGGAGCCGGATTGCAGGTCGAGTTTTTGTACTAGGTAACCGTAGATACCTATCGTTCATATACGCGCGATAGGTATCTGTAAGTCTCATTATTCTTCAACGTTATCTTTCTTCAATATACCACACTCATTTTCTGGCCATCCGATTGAAACCTCAGTAACTTGTCTGAAATCACCACTGCGTATGCTTCCGTATTAGCCAGCGGCGCCGTATTGAATGTGCCTTTGATCTGAATATCGACCACCGATGACTTCAGACGCTCGGATTGCTTGCTCACGTCAAACACCATAATCGGAAACAGATCTTTGAAATCCGAGGGTGTGATATTGCATTGCGTCATTAGTTCGTCCATTCCATAGTATTTTTCACTGAACGCGGCTGCTGCTCGGTACGCCCGCGCGAATTGTTGATTCGGAAATGATAGATTATAGTCGACAACTGGGTATCGGTCCTGGTTCATCATCACGAACATGTTCTTCAGATCGCAATGATTGAAAATGGATGGATTTTGTAGTTGATCGCCGCTTTTGTCGGTTTGAAAACCCAAGATGATGTACCTAGGCTTCTCAGGTAATGTCTTGACGCTAAGTCTCCAGCTAAAATTAGTCGACTGTGCGACGGAGGTGGTATCGCATTGACGGGCTCTGTACGCAACTGGCAACGACGCTTTCGATTCGATCGTTTTGTACAATTGCATCTTCTCCATATCCGCGGGAATAACGTGCGGCATGAACCACGAGATTTTATCCAGCCTAACTTTCCCTGCATCCGCGGCGGCGAGTCTAAAAATTGCGTCATCATCGGCTTTACGAACAAGAGTTAGCGTATGTTTCACACCAAAAACAACCTTGTCGTAATCATCGCAAAATCCGAAAATATGCTTCAATGGAACTACAAAGCTGAAAGTACCTTTGGCATTTGGTTTTTGAATTATATACGACTGTCTCACGGCGAAACCCTGATTATCCGCGATAGCAGCCGTCGCACCGCTGATTTTATCGACAAGTTTCGATCCAGCCGCAGCACCTAACCCACCTAATGCGCCCTGTGCTAAACTAGGCAGTACGCTACCAAGAAGGAACTGTCCCGCTGTCGCTAGAAACGGAAGTATAGCGCCTATGAATCCGCCTTCGACTTTCTTGTTGTTCTCCAATTGCGTTTTACTCATTTTAATAATCATACCAGTTCCTTTTTGGTAGGCTGCTGCCATTTTATTGATTTGCGCCTGGGTGAGAGCCAAAACGTGTTCGCCATTCAAATCATCGTACGATAGTTTGATACTCACGCCGCTCCCCGCTTGAAGTGATCTTTTAATTTTGTCTTGTTGCGCTTCTGAAATATTAACTTTTACGCCCGTGTAACGATTCATTTTATTAATAAATTACAAAAACTTTCAAACTTCCCTGATGTGAAATCGAATCGCTAATTCCTCACCCCGAAGATTTAGTAGGTTCCCGTGTTGGTCTGTGAGCCTCGTTTCCATCGTTGAAATTGTAGACAGCAAAATCGGGAGATATATCAAATTATGCGGCACTTCGATAATCTTGTAACCGGGGCCTACGTTTGGGAAAAAAGACTATATCACGTTTTCCGATGTTCCGTTAGTGTACGAAGACCCGATAATGTCGTTGGTCACTCTCAGGCTGCTTACACTCATTATATTCACCAAGTCCTCCGATTCATTATAGCCATCCCTATAGATCCATCTGCTGAAACCTAGAACCCGTCCTATCGAATTCTTTGGCGTAAAGTCAACCCTATAATCTGCTTCTATATTCACCACAGACCTCAGAGTATTGGTGTTTGGCGCTATTGAGATACAGTAATTTCCATTTACTCCGTCGAAATGTCCATTCCCCTTCATGACTCGCTGTATATATTCGTTGATATCCGTTATTTCATAGCAACCCTCTGGAACTGCAATGTTTACCCAATCTGTGCCGGAATTCGGCGAATACCTGAAGCCGTTGTTTGTCGCATCGATATTAGGAAAAGAATAGTACGTCTCGAGGGCAACTAAGGCCATTTCATATTTCTTATTCTTCTCCAGTTCGAGTAGTGGATTAAACTTCGTTCTGATTCGCGTGCTCTTTTCACTGAGAAAAATGGAAAATGATGTTTTTGGTTCCGTGTTGCGGGCCGTCTTTTCCGTGTTTTCCGATATCTGTTTGAGAAGCGATGATTCCATTTTTACTATACAATACAATTTTACAATGGCGGATCCTCGATTATATAAAATTCGTCGAGTCCGCTTCGGTATTTACCATTGTACTTGTCGCTAGTCAGGTCTAAAACCACGAATCCATGAGGCTGTTCCCATACTGTTTTGCATAGTTTTCTAAATTCATCTTTCGGCATGTCTGTACTCACGTGATCGTTGTAAATATGATTACAATTTTTCAGGTCTTGTTTGAACAGGCAAATAAAGTTCGCATTTTCTCTGATTGTTTGGCGCGGTAATTTGAAATAATTCTGGGCGAGGTAAAAACAATCTACATTACTATGCCTCCCCCGATTGTAATACGTTTCACATTTGTTTTGTTTTTCCAATTGAAGATCATCAAAAATCATCAGGTTCTTCTTTTCAGCGCTCAAATCTCTCGGGTCTGGTACATCATCGGCGCTCTCAAAGAACTTGGCAATTATATCGGATTTAGCTTCTGAGTTTTTTGCCATTTCCTCCATAACAAGGTCTGGCGACGCATTTAGGCCCACGATTTCATCTCGGTGCTCGAACAACCGAACGATCGCTGCTTTCGGTAATTTTTCTTCGTATGCTTTTTTGATAATACGATATTCCGGTTGAAACAGAGAAGTGCCGAATACTTGTAAGTTATTATAATCCAACCAGTCTGGCCTGAGTAAAAGATTGAGAAGAAGCGTTGTTTTTCCACACGCCGATTTCCCAACTATCAAACCACGTATGCTTTTTGGTAGCAACGGATTATTGAATCTTTTCGAGAGCGCTGTGCCCCAACTCATATCTCTAATCTCCATTTTTAAAAATAAATATTATTAAAAACGAAATGTATTGCGTAAAATGTAAAAAACAGACCCAGACGACAGATGTGCAGAACGCCGTGGCTAATAATGGGAGATCGATGCTCAGAGGTGTTTGCGTCGTATGCGGGAAAACAAAAACTCAATTCGTGAAGGCGTCCGCTGTTGCGCAAGGTGGGGATCTAGTTAGTTCACTGAACGCTGCCACTAGCAACATTAAATTACCTTGGGCTAAATTTCCGGGCGAATTACATTTGCCAGGCCATCAGTTTACTGGTCCCGGTACTAGACTAGATTTGCGTCTGAATAGCAACGAAACCCCCAAAGATTGGAGCAAACCTATAAACAGGGTAGATAGCGCGGCATATATTCACGACCTGGCATACAATCAACACACTGATACGGCTTCTAGGAATGTCGCTGATAGAGTAATGATAAACCAGTTGAATAATATACCTAATCCAAGCTTGCGGGAACGCGTAGAGAGGGCGATAGTCAAACCCATCTTGTCAGCTAAAACAAGCCTAGGTTTGGGTTTAAAAAAAGCCCAGAATTACAGCAGGACCTGAAATGGACTAATCAATTAGCGAATGAATTACACAAACCAGTAGTAAGACATTTTAGGACGAGGCGGGTCCGTGTTGGCGGGATTGACCAGATTTGGGCGGCTGACCTAATCGACATGCAGGCTTTCGCTAGAGATAATGATAGCGTGAAGTATCTATTGACCGTCATAGATGTATTTTCCAAGTACGGATGGATCGTTCCATTACATGACAAGAGTGGGAAGTCTACAGCTGATGGGTTCGTGAAGATACTCAGGGGTGGCCGACAGCCAGTCAAAGTTTGGTGCGACAAAGGGAAAGAATTTTATAATAAAAATGTGAAGAATTTGGTCGAGTTGTATTCTACCGAAAACGAGGGGAAAAGTTGTATCGTAGAAAGATGGAATAGGAGTATGAAAGATAAAATGTTCAAGTACTTTACTGCTAATTCAACGAGAAGATATATCGATGTATTAGATGAGATGGTTAGTAATTATAATGACACGAGACATTCTTCGATCAAAATGACCCCCGCGAAGGCTAGTATGAAAGTGAACGAAAAGACTGTATTTATGAATTTATACGGCGATGAGATTTCAGGGCCTATTACACCAAAGTTTTCAGTCGGCGATCGAGTCAGAATAACTAGGAAGAAGAGCATTTTTGACAAAGGATATATACCTAGATGGACGGAGGAGGTTTTTGTAGTATCTCAGGTTCAATATACAGATCCGCCAACTTACAAGATTACTGATTCTGCTGGTGAGGAAATACAAGGCTCTTTTTACGAGCAGGAGCTACAGAAAACAACTCAAGAAATATTTAGAATCGAAAAAGTGATTAGGAAACGCGGGAAGAAATCACTCGTGAAGTGGTTAGGCTACCCAGACTCGTTCAATTCTTGGATTAATAACGAAAACTTGATGACATTGTGAGACGATTAGGAAAAAATATGTCGTGTTTGGAGAAAAAATAATAATATTCGATTGATCCAAAGACGATTATAAACCAACGGTGTAAAATCGTTTGCGATATTGTAATCCCATATCTACGTCGTAGTCCGCTCACGCCCTTGCATCACACGGGGGGTGAGTTGCCATTGCGCCGACGACGAACGACGGTAATCGTGCCTGGCCCTTGTTGACGATCCGGACGTGGATACTTGCATGGGCATTCATCGTCGTAGCATTCGCGGTTGTGGACGTCAATTACAACAATCAGCTCCGATCTCCGCAGTCTTGTATTATTTCCAACCAAGCCGAGCTGCCTGGCGATTTTTCGTAATTCAGTTTTAGTTTTATTCGGGTAAACCATTTTTATTGGAATATCTTGTCTTTAGATCGGGCTGTATATTCCATGAATATGAAAAAGTAAGGCTGACATTGGCTGAACTGCGCAGGCACTCAATTTTTAAGGCTGTATTGGTCAAATGGGCGAAGGTCAAGGCTGTACTGGTCAAATGGGCGAAAGTCAAGGCTGTACTGGTCGAATGTCCGAGCTTGCTACATTCTGTTCTACTCCTCTCTACTGGTGCAGACAATGACCGGGCAGGTTTCCAATTGCTAGGGTCATGGTAACATAGTCGGAGCAAATGCGTAGAGAATCATACCGTGTGCATTAGTAGGCCTATTCATTACCTTCGAAGCCGGAGGCTGCCTGCTGGTATGCTTATTAATGAGCGTAGTAAGACTTAAATTCAAGACGAGGCAGCTTCATGAGAAAAATCCATGATCAAAGCAGAAGCATAACAGACAGTGGACAAAATCCTAAAATCTTCGTCACTGGTAAAGCATATAAAAAAGCAAGAGTATCCAACAGCCTCGAGCCTCTTAGCTCCATATGTAGATACGACTTTGCAACAAGCACTGCTCTATTTAGGTGATCAAGGCAGCATTATTAAGAAACTTTAATACAGCTTCATCAGTAACAATTTATAACTTAGTAAAAGAAACTAGCTTACGTTAACTGAAAGCGTTGTGCATTTTGCCTTGTGA
This sequence comes from Lumbricus rubellus, assembly GCA_945859605.1. Lineage (NCBI taxonomy): Eukaryota > Metazoa > Annelida > Clitellata > Crassiclitellata > Lumbricidae > Lumbricus > Lumbricus rubellus. The sequence goes on along the minus strand of OX243811.1, from coordinate 66,821,204 downwards.
GTCACCATATTACTGTAGAGGGCGAATCGATTGTCACATCCGCTACAAGCAAAAGGTTTCTCGCCCGTGTGACTTCTAATGTGTCCCTCAAGATATGCTTTCCTCGGAAACCTCTTTCCACAAATATTACATCCAAATGGTTTCTCACCAGAGTGCACTCTCATATGCAGAGATATATAATTGACCCCAAAGGTTTTACCACACACAGAGCATGTTTTGTCCGCATGCAGTTTCTTTCCACAGTGAGTGTTCATGTGATTCCGCAATTCTACCTTCAAGCGATATTGTTTTTCACATAACGTACATTTGAACGGCTTCTCTCCTGTATGGATCATCATGTGCTCCTTCAAAAGAGATGGCTTTGCCAACTTCCTTTTGCAAACGTTGCAGCTGACGCCTTTTCTCTCGTCCTCCTTTTTGTGAGATTCTGCATGCCTTGATAAATTGTCACTGAACTTGAAGGACTTGTTGCATTTATTGCAAGTGTAAGGCCTTTTGTTTGAATGTGTACGCTTATGACTGTGAAGACTACTCTTGAACGAAAACTGCTTGCCACACTCATCACAGGTGAATGGCTTTTCCTGCGCATGTATCCGAATGTGTTGAGCCAAATAAGAAGGCACCGAAAAATGCTTACCACAAAACTCACAAGAGTATTGCAAACTTTTTTTCTCATGCTGCTGTCTGATATGACTATACGCAGCACGTCTCCTTTCATAAACCTTACCACAGTATCCACAGCCAAAGGGTTTTTCGTTGTCTTTCATGCGATATACACCTCTGTGGCCTACTAAAGTAGAACCAGGTGGAAATTGTAAAGTTTCCTTTGAATCTTTTTGACTACAAAATGTAGAAGATGCACGACTGTCATTATTTGCCTGGCGAGAACATGACACCGAGACATCTTTTGCCGCATCTGAATGATCAGACGATTGCGATTCCAAAGATGAAACTTTGTCATCATATACAACACCAGCTGCAACTGAAACTCGTTTTACAATCAAGAATTTTGACAAACAATCTTTAGTATGACATTGTATACCCAGTCTTTCTGTATTATTTTTAAACCGTGATACTTCACACTCCGATGTATCTTCATTGCAAAACTTGTCCGATCTACTTATCCCACCTACATGTTCATCATTGGAAGACCGTAGGTGCTTCAGCAACCCCATCTTCAGCTGAATCTGTTCATTTGAAGAGCTTTCTATCGATTTTTCATGAATAATCATGTGCTGCTTCCAACGAGAAGGAATTCTAAACTTCATTTTGCAGATGTTACAGCTGATGCTTTTTCTTCGGTCCTCATTTTTGTGAGATTTTTGGTGCTTTGACAAAGCATCTTTGGTCTTGAACGACTTGCTGCATATACTGCAGTGGAAAAGCCTTTCCTCAGAATGTGTAAATTTATGATTGTGAAGACTGCTGTGGAATCGAAACTGCTTGCCACACTCACCACAGGTGAATGGTCTTTCCTGCGTATGTATACGAACATGTTGAGCTAAATAAGAAGACAACGAAAAATGCCTACCACAAATTTCACAAGAGTATTGGAATCTTTTTTCTTCATGCCGTTGACTAATATGACTATACGCAGCACGTCTCCTTTCATAAGCCTTACCACAGTATCCACAGCCGAAGGGTTTTTCTTTGTCTTTCATGCGATACACACCTCTGTGGCCTACTAAAGTAGAACCAGGCGGAAATTTTAATGTTACCATATAATCTTTTTGCTTACAAAATGTAGACGATGCACGACTGTCATTATTTGCCTGACGAGAACATGACACCAAGACTTCTTTTGCCGCATCTGAATGATCAGATGAAAGCAACGTTTCTGTCACGGAAGGTGATTGCGATTCCAGAGATGAAGCACCATCTCCAACTGAAATTCGTTTTCCAATCAAGGGTTTTGACAAACGATCTTTAGTATGACCTTGTATACCCAGTGTTTCTGTAGTATTTTTAAACCGTGATAATTTGCACTCCGATGTATCTTCATTGCAAAACTTGTCCGATCTACTTATTCCACCTACGTGTCCATCATTGGAAGACAGTAGGTGCTTCAGCAAACCCATCTTCAGCTGAATCTGTTCGTGTGAAGAGCTTTCTATTGGTTTTTCATGAATAATCATGTGCTGCTTCAAACGAGAAGGAATTCTAAACTTCATTTTGCAGATGTTGCAGCTGATGCCTTTTCTTCGGTTCTCATTTTTGTGAGATTTTTGGTGCTTTGACAAAGCATCTTTGGTCTTGAACGACTTGCTGCATATACTGCAGTGGAAAAGCCTTTCCTCTGAATGTGTAAATTTATGAGTGTGAAGACTGCTGCGGAATCTAAACTGCTTGCCACAGTCATCGCAGGTGAATGGCTTTTCCTGCGTATGTATACGAACGTGCTGAGCCAAATAAGAAGACAACGAAAAATGCTTACCACAAATTTCACAAGAGTGCTGGTAACTTTTTTCCTTATGCCGTTGACTGATATGACTATACGCAGCACGTCTCCTTTCATAAACCTTACCACAGTATCCACAGCCAAAGGGTTTTTCCTTGTCTTTCATGCAATATACACCTCTGCTGCCAACTAAAGTAGAACCAGGTGGGAATTGTAAAGTTTCCTTTGAATCTTTTTGACTACAAAATGTAGAAGATGCACGACTGTCATTATTTGCCTGGCGAGAACATGACACCGAGTCATCTTTTGCCGCATCTGAATGATCAGACGAAAGCAACGTTTGTGTCATGGAAGGTGATTGCGATTCCAAAGATGAAACACCAGCGGCAACTCGTTTTCCAATCAAGGGTTTTAACAAACGATCTTTAGTATAACATTGTCTGGGTATTGCTTCTGTAGTATTTTTAAACCGTGATACTTCACACTCCGATGTATCTTCATTGCAAAACTTGTCCGATCTACTTATCCCACCTACATGTTCATCATTGGAAGACCGTAGGTGCTTCAGCAAACCCATCTTCAGCTGAATCTGTTCATTTGAAGAGCTTTCCATCGATTTTTCATGAATAATCATGTGCTGCTTCAAAAGCAACGAAAACCTAAACGCCTGTTTACAAATATTGCAGACGAAGCTTTTTATTAACTCCACCTTCTCGTGCAATTTCTTATGGTAGACAAAATCGCTTTTGGTCGTGAATGATTTGTTGCCAAAATTGCAATTAAATGATCTCACCTTTGGAAGCTCTAATTCATGATTGTAGAGATTACTCTCAACTCGACAGTTTGCTTGGTTGGATGGGAGTAACGCCTGTGTTATGGTAGAAGGGAACAAAACAGTGGGAGTCAAAACCTCGTCTTCGTATAAAATGCCTGCTGTAGATGAAGGCTGCTCTTTATTCATGACATTTGACAAACTATCTTTACTTTCGATTTGATTGGACTTTGCTAGCATAGTATTTAAAACGTGTGATTCCCCTGGGATCGCCAAGTTGCTCTTAGGAAGAACAATACTGCACAAGTTATCAGATGATCTTTGTAGAGTGCTATTCAAAATGAAACTCAGCAGAGAGAAAGCATTATTAGTTGATCTATTTGACTCTGTTGTGACTCCAAGTAACAAGACATGCTCTTGATTTGTCTGATTTGATTTCATTTGACTTGGAAACTGGGAACGAACATCAGCCAATGCAGCTAAGTTAACGACATTTCTCTTAATAATAGCTTCTTTGGTTTCTTCTTCATGTATCCCATTATCTTCGTGGGTTTCTTCTTCTATCGCTACATCTTGACAATCAGATTCTTCATAAATTTCCGTGTTTGACGACGATGCAATGGAAACGCATTCATCATCAGAAATCGCCACTGAAAAGAGCATCCAGCAAAAATTATAAGCACTTTACAAGTTAAGGTCCTCACAGTTAATAAAACCCTTCAAAACTGTATTTTGCGAAAGAGGCAAGTCCATGTAACATGGCCGAAATTGCCCAATTTGTTGTTGAGGAAAAATTTGGAACAAAAAGCAAAACGTCATTGATTCACTTAAATTAAATATTCCTCCTATAACTTGTGATTATTTGTTCACACTACGAATTGCAGTCAAAATGTGGTGTGTCAGTTTGAAATTAATGAAGACTATAATTACCAAAATAATCATTATTGTTGTTAGAGTTAGTTGTCATTATTATTTCATCTGAGGCACATATAATCCTGAGATAAAAAAAAGAGAGATAGCATTGTTCCGGGGTGGTTGAGGCCAAGTACCTTATAAGGGCACATCCATATATAACAGAAGCAAGAAAAAGTATTTTTGACCATTCCCCTGTTGCCACTCGTAGATTTTGTGGTGACCCAACAAAATGCGTGCAGTAACAAAAGCGCGCTGACAAAAGTGCGCAACAAAAACAAATAGAAAAAATATTATTATTATAATGAAGTTATTTTTACTCTAAATTAGCTAGATATGTACAAATTTATGCAACATTATTTAATTATTTAAACTTCAAATTGTCGTGAATGTTCCAAAACTTCCTTAGTACTGTAAGCCAAAATGTAGGCAGGTAGATGAGCACAAATCACATATTAGATTATAGAAATAAACTACAATCAAATAGAAAAATAGGCTAGAAATGGTCGTTCAATTTCCTAAAGTTGATAAAACTAAGCGAGTGAATAATTTTTAACTCAGTCAAGTAAGTATAGCAAATTTTTAATTGCATCCATATCATTTGTGGTTTTCAATGAAGGCAAGTTGGAAGTAGCAGTGAAAGTGTGACGCTACAGAAAAGTCTAAAATCAAAAAATCAAAAAAACATTGCAATGTGAACAGTATTTCAAACCTCGCTCAGGTCTGATTTGAATCGAAACATCGTCGATTTTCTCAGATTTACTTTCTGTTGAAATTCCGACATTTTGTCTGTCTCTGCCGACATGCAACATCTCCAACTCTTCTTCCTTTTCTGCATTTCGACGGGAACTACAGGATTCTAAAAAAAAAATTCTTTTTAAAAGCAAAGGCAAAAACACTTGTTGTTTTCCTTTGTAGAAACTCTAGGAAATAATAAGTGCTAATATAAAGAATGTAAACTACAGCCATGTGCGATAACTCACAGCTAATGCGAAAGTGGCAAAATCCAACTGACTTTATTACCATCATCAAACAAATAATGTTTACACACACACACTCACACACACAAAATGGTCTATTTCTATGCATTCTGATTGGATTGACTAAATGACTACAATTCTATTTAAAATGTGCAATCAGGGTGCAGTCTGTTCTGTAATAGTTCCAAATAATTTACAAAAGCATACATACGATCAATGAAACACTCCAATTAAGATACAAATCAGTCAGTGCATATATAATTATCTGTGCATAATGACCCTTCTTAGGCATAATGATACACATGTATTGCACATTTCGTGTTTCTCAATAGAATCCCTTTAATATTATAATTTTTAACAGAAGCCTTTTATAATAAAATTAAAGGCAGCAATTTTATTCCTAGAAACTTATCAGAAACTATCTTTTAGCTCTCGTAAAAAAATCAGGGAGACATTATTATTGTGCACTTGCAGGAAATCTTGCTAAATTTAATATTAAATAATACACAAAATCAATGATTGTGTCATTTTTGGTGCGCAAATTGCAGATCATGGACCAGTATTGACACATGATTTACTTTTTGCTGAACAAAAAGCTAGCAATATAATATAATGCCACGTCACTGTTTTAAGTAGGAGCCATGCTACATAATACATTCTAAAAATGTAAGAGGATAAGGCTGCAAAAGTGATAGGTTCAAAATTTGATTGAGAAGCCACTGCAGTTATAACACTGTCTCATTCTTACAGCAAACCTGTTTATCGTGAGTGTATTGCACATGTCAATAGCTTGTGTCAATGATTAGTTTTGGTGACATTGATTGCAAGAACATAAGGATATCGGCCTTAAAGACCAAACAGGGATCCATTCGGGACCTCTGCGCACAGGCCTATGAAAATATAGCTATGCCAGTGACCAAGGATTAATAACAAAGAACACACTACCTAGAGAGTGGTATATAGGAGAGTATTCAGTTTCACTTCTTTCTTGGAAGTAATAGAAATAGAAGAAATGAACCTTAAACTAAAACTCGATTAAGGAAGAATAAAAATCCAAGATAATTACAAATATTAAGTCACATAAAATTCAAAATGGTGCCCTTCAAAGCTAAATAGGCCTATAACATAGAAGAGAAGATACACTACCTTGAGTCTTTTGCATTTCCATATCATAAGTTTGAAGCTCTTTTTCTCTGAAATAGACCAAGCAACATAAAATACATGTAATGGTCCAGGGCTGACACATACCGTACTTGTACACTGCACAGTGGCGGCACCAGCCATGCAACTTCAGCAGGCCATGTTAGGTCATGTGAGCTATTCAGCAGGTCAAAGAAATCTGATTCAGGTCTGTTTTGGGCGAATCTTCAAATGTGAAGAAGATATTAAAATTAAAAAGAAATTTTGGCAAATTATAAGGCAGGTCAAAAGTAAAATAAACAGTATATACATGTCAAAACAGTCAAATGACCTTCCACAGCCTATGGTGGCGAGTGGCGATGCCACTGACACCGTATAGCAATTAATGCATTAAACTAAGAATTTAAAATTTAAAAAAGTCCGGTAATCAAACTTTACAACAAAACAATGCATTGCTGGTATGAAGCAAATTGCAAAACTAAAATCCCATAACTAGACATTCAGAACGTCTGTGTATAGCTGGAGAGAAGCAGAATGCATACAATGCAGTGTTTGACAGAACAACCGTGAAAACAAGGAGCAAGCTATAATGTCTTTGTTACGCGATATTAGATCAAAACAATACATACATAGTTTGATGGCAACTGTTGTCTTTAGATATCTAAAATGCACAAAACAGAACTGGATTCTAACTTTATACAAAATATCAGTAATATTCACAAAATACTTTTCTACGGTTTCTCACCTTCTCTAAAACAGAGCCATTCATTCATTCATTCATTGTGATAATTTATATAATTATAGTACCACTGATGGGGGCCCATTGAAGCAGAGGGGCCCAGTGGAGCAGAGGGGCCAGATGGCGCATTGGATAACATACTGGCCTGGAGATCAGCGCAGCTGAGTTCGATATCCGGCGCTCCTGTAGGATAAACACGTGTGCTTTGTAGGCTGCTATTATCGCCGATTATTGAAGGATGTTCTGTTATTAGTTGAATTGTGATTTACGTCTTCTGTGATTTGTGTTCTTGTGAATTGTTTCAACTGCATAACTATACACTGTAACCGGCTGCGGTCTGTCAACCATTCAATCGTGAGGGTCGGTTATGGCTCAGGTTAGGCGTCGTGAGGGTCGGTTAGGGCTCAGGTTGGGCGTCGTGAGGGTCGGTGAGGATTAGAATTAGGGTTAGTGTCATTATTTCCAATAAATTGAAAATAGTACGTAAGGTCTATTAATAGCGGTCCCCGATTGTGCAGTTTCGCCGTCAACCGGAATGTTGAATAAATGAGCATTATTTAAATGCCTTACCGTCTGCGGTGACAGCAGGAAGTTCCGAAAAAATTTACACGCTGACATCTTCTGAAACGATGCAAAATAGGCCTACCAATTATCAACCAAATCAGCCAATCAGTAATGAAATAAGTCAAGAAATTTTGGAGAAACTAAAGATCACAATTTCCCGGTGCAAATAACACTGTTTAGTTTCTCGCACAGTGATCGAGTAATATCAAAACATTGGTGCCACCCCAACAGCCAATCGCTTTACATCTTTTATTTAGGTCAGTTTAACCTTAGCCAATCAATTTGTTTTAATAAAGGTCTTTGAACAATTCTATGCTTGTTGCCGTTTAACGACGCTGCATCATTAATATAACCATTGATATGTACTATAACTTTTTGACTTGACGCTCAGCGTTGCCACTGTGAAAACAAACCCAAGTTGGTCGGTCAAAAAAACCCAAGAAAACCCAAGTTGCCCAAATCTTCCGAAATTTTCACATTTTTCCGTACGAAAAATTTCTGATGACTTTTTTTTTAAATCTTTTTTAGTCATCAGGTCAAATTTTTCGGAAAATGTTATCATTTTGCCGTCCAAAAATTCTGATGACCTTTTTTTAGTCATTTCGCCCAAATCTTCAGAAATTGTCCACAAATTTCAGGTTCACAAACAAAAAACCCAAGTTTTCTCCGAAAAACCCAAGTTTTCCCCAAAAAACCCCATTTTTCCAAGTTCGGAGAAAAATCCCAAGATTTTTTGGGCCGAAAAACCCAAGAAAAAACCCGTTCTTTGCAGAAAACCCCATTTCCCACGTTCGAATAAAAAAACAAGATCTTGTGAAAAACCCAAGGAGTGGCAACGCTGATCGACAGGCAGTAACTTCCGGGAAAGGTGCAGTAAGATAATATCAAAGCCGTATATATGCCATATATACGGCTATATATATATAAGCCATATATACGGCTTTGGATAATAATATTATGCATATTATGCATTCAGTCTAGTTTAGAGCTATTTGTCAAATTTTGCAAAGCACAAAATTAATAGTTCTGCGATTTCAATGATTTGGGCGACAAAACATGATTTTTTCATCAAATTATACGATTTCAGGTAATAAATTAGCCTAATCACTTTTCCAGATTGTTGTTAAAAATTGTCGTCAAAACATGCAAAAAATGTCCAAAATGTGTCAAAATAAAGTGTGAATAAAAGTAAACCCAAGCAAAAAAAAACCAAGTTCGTCCCGAAAAACCCCATTTCCCAAGTTCGGATCGAAAAACCCAAGATCTTGTGGGAAAAAAACAAGGAGTGGCAACGCTGTACAAAATTCCAGATTTGTAGGCCTACTGGAAAGTCCTCATAGCTTAGGCCTACATAGCCTACAATCCTGGATTTAGGCTGATCAGCAATTTTGCAGCTCGAGTTCGCTTTCTCACTTCATTTCTTCGCTGCATGTTGAACGCAATGAGTAGGGCAGTCCCTAAATCACGAATTCACGGAAATCACGGAAACCGTGAATTTCGCCGTTTGCCGTGAATTTCGCCCTTTGCCGTGAATTTTGCCATTTGCCGTGATTTTCCGTGATTTTTCACATTTTCAGCACTTTTTTGTAAAAACACGTTAAAAATGGTTGCGAAACACGTCAAAAATGGCGCCGACGACCAAAAACAGCGCGGAATAATTAAATTAATTTAAGAATTTTTGTTTTGGGGAGTGAAAGACGTTGCTGACAAATGAAGACCTAGGGGAAGGGCTTCTAATATGGGCCCCCTAAGAAACTTCGCTATTTCAGAGTGCAGATGAAGCTGAATGCGTCGGATAGTTTATTTTAGGCATAACTTGACGTGAATTGTGATCAAATATGAAGAAATTATTCTTTAATCTGTTCAAATAAATTTTTAAATAATTTTTTTCTAAATACGTAAAGTGGACCATATTACACGACCCGGTGTGTAATATGAGCCACCATTGTAGAGATTAAGCAAAGCTGCTACTCATGTATTAAAGAGAACTGCTGTTGCTGTTGTGGGATGCAGTGGTGTATGCTGCATTGATATTATATAGGCCTATATAGGCCTACAATGTACATACATATATAATGTATATATACATGTATAGGCTATATATATTTATATATATACGAATAGTTTCACGTGCACGATACATGTAGGGATTGTGAAACTCCGACACAGTCGGGAGCGCCTCTGAGTAGTGAGCTTGAAGGGCGCCATAACAAATGCACATACACACAGACAAGCTTTATTTATCAACACAAGACTAATTTTCACAGTCATTATGGGCAACTAGTTCCATAGTAAGATGTTGCATCCCAGTCGCTTCCAGGTTCTGGTGAGAGGGCTCCACAGGCACAGGACGTTCAGTCATCCCAGTCGCTTCCAGGTTCTTGTGAGAGGGCTCCACAGGCACAGGACGTTCAGTCATCCCAGTCGCTTCCAGATTCTTGTGAGAGGGCTCCACAGGCACAGGACGTTCAGTCATCCCAGTCGCTTCCAGGTTCTTGTGAGAGGGCTCCACAGGCACAGGACGTTCAGTCATCCCAGTCGCTTCCAGATTCTTGTGAGAGGGCTCCACGGGCACAGGACGTTCAGTCATCCCAGTCACTTCCAGGTTCTTGTGAGAGGGCTCCACAGGCACAGGACGTTCAGTCATCCCAGTCGCTTCCAGGTTCTTGTGAGAGGGCTCCACAGGCACAGGACGTTCAGTCATCCCAGTCGCTTCCAGGTTCTTGTGAGAGGGCTCCACAGGCACAGGACGTTCAGTCATCCCAGTTACTTCCAGGTTCTTGTGAGAGGGCTCCACAGGCACAGGACGTTCAGTCATCCCAGTCGCTTCCAGGTTATTGTGAGAGGGCTCCACAGGCACAGGACGTTCAGTCATCCCAGTCGCTTCCAGGTTCTTGTGAGAGGGCTCCACAGGCACAGGACGTTCAGTCATCCCAGTCGCTTCCAGATTCTTGTGAGAGGGCTCCACAGGCACAGGACGTTCAGTCATCCCAGTCGCTTCCAGGTTCTTGTGAGAGGGCTCCACAGGCACAGGACGTTCAGTCATCCCAGTCGCTTCCAGGTTCTTGTGAGAGGGCTCCACAGGCACCGGACGTTCAGTCATCCCAGTCGCTTCCAGATTCTTGTGAGAGGGCTCCACATGCACAGGACGTTCAGTCATCCCAGTCGCTTCCAGGTTCTTGTGAAAGGGCTCCACAGGCACAGGACGTTCAGTCACGTCGGATGGTACAAACTCAACAGTGATGCTCGTGTGAGCTCATAAAACCTAGATTCCATCAGGTGTAGGCCTATGTGCTCAGCTAGATCTTTTTCTATGTCTGCTGGCAAGTCATGTGAACGCCATAGCAATTTGTTGCCACCACGAGCTCGCACAGTGAGTGCGATGTGTAATATGGGCCGGCCCATATTACACATTGAATCACAGGCCCATATTACACACACTGGTATGCTTATGGAAAATCCGTTATAGTGTGATCAACGAATGTTTTAAATATAAAGATAGTTGCGTTTTTATATGATGAAGAAATTCCCTACCTACTGAGACCAAAGGGCATGGTATAACTCAAATAATAAGCCACACAACAGCTGCTGAAGTTTGAAATTTCTTATAAGAAATCTACATAAAAATTAAAACATTTTATAATTTCGTTCAGAGGTTATGAACATAGGGACACATTCAAAATATGAAGTTGAAATCTGTGGACGGATTATTTCCCACAGTAAGAGCTCTACGCAGACATGGTAGGTGGGAGAAACAGTCGAGGCCCATATTACACACTGGCCCATAATACAAGCCTTTCCCCTATTCATAAATACCCATTTTGTGCAACCATTTTAAAGGTGTTTTTAAAAAAAGTGCTGAAAATGTGAAAAATCACGGAAAATCACGGTGCCGTGAATTTTTGGATTTTTGCAAAAGTATGCCGTGATTTTTTCACTTTTTGACCGTGATTTAGGGACTGCCCTAGCAATGAGATGTCAGAAGAGTTGACCACATAAACTTCATTTTATGGACGACCGCTGTAAATTGGTTTCAGCGTTAACTGCCCACGAAACACAATTTACTTAGCGCATTTCATGGCATCATTTGCGAAGTTTCCACGTAGTGACCGACGAAAACTTAAACGTATCACCCCGAAGCAATGGAGGTTAACCTTTGCATAGCTCGTCTAAGCTTGCGGTCAGCAACCTCTTGTCAAAACCTTCCAACGAAACAATTTGGTAAAAAGGTTCCATAAAACGCTACGACGGTTTAAGTCTCAGCGCCGGACCATAACAGTAAAGTCTATCTGCAAATAGTTTTCGACGATGGTTTTCGTCTTTCAACGCAATGAACGCGGCGGATGTGTGGTAGCTCTCGCGAACTGTAATAAATTGAAACAGTTGCCATGGTAACGAGTGATTTACAACCGGGTCACATGTTAGCAAGACCATTAAATTGTTTTTTAAAAAGTGAAACAGAGTTTTACTGAAAACTGGAGAAAACTATAATTAGGCCTACTGGGAAGCCGAGTAGGCCATAAGCTTTGGATGTAGGCTTTGTATAGTTGCTGTCAGAATAATTATTAGGTGACTGCATGAGAGAAACTTTTCATTGCAGGCCGTATGAAGGCTGCGCTCGAATAGAGCGATATTGAAAGAATTTAATTAGGCTTAGAACTACTCTTTAGAACGGGCTGGAGGACGATTGGACGGATGGATGAATGGATGGTTGGATGACCGGAAGAATGGATGGATGGATTGATGGATGCATGACTGAAAGGATGGATGCATGACTGAATGGATGGATGCATGACTGAATGAAT
>OX243811.1:66556394-66806394 GCA_945859605.1 Lumbricus rubellus | reverse complement strand
GATATTTTTCAGAATGATAAAATGGATAATTATGTTCAAGCTGATATATAGGCCAAGACGCTCAGATAAATATTGTTCAAGTTATAAGGCGTCAAAGTTGTTGCATTCCTATTGGCCCACCCTGTATATTAATCTTAAGTAGGCCTATATCCTATTATATATAATATTTAAGTATTATGTATCGGCCCGACGCCGACAGACAGACAAGCAGGCAGAATGATAAGCAAGCAGACAGGCAGACAAACCACATGAGACCGAAAGAAACAGTGAGAAGAAGGTGGATGGCTGGCTCATCGTTTTGCAGAATCACGAAACGCGATGTGTCACCAACGAATATTGGACTAATAGTCTCGCAGACATTAGCTGCCACTGCCACTGCTGCTGCCGCTGCCACTGCTGCTGCTGCCACTGCCACTGCTGCTGCTGCCACTGCTGCTGCTGCCACTGCCACTGCTGCTGCTGCCACTGCTGCTGCCACTGCCACTGCCACTGCCACTGCTGCTGCTGCTGCCACTGCTGCTGTTGTCGGCATAGAGTTGATAGTGGGTGGGGTGATGGTACCGTTGAGGCGAAGGGCTGAGATCCCAGGTTCTTTGAAGGCGCGCGTCAAACTCGATGGGTTGAGGTATGTCATGTGCGTCTGTTCTAAGGAGTGTCTCCTTGTGTTGTTCTTAATGGGGCTTCAATATATTAATCTTGAATCCTTGATTCTTTTAGGACTAAGAGTATTTTTCGTAAGTAGATTGACTCGTCTGAATAGCATACACCGGATAGTATGTATAGGGCCCTACGTAGTAATGGAAAAGCCTTTCCATATCCACTCTTAGGCGTTGACCCCACACAATCCCAATTATTGGGGACGCTAGGCACAAGTGCCCCCGTCAACTTTTCAAGGCTGGCATTGATCAACTGTGAAGGATTCATATATATATTTCAACTATTTAATCATGAAAATGAGCATACCTTGTAGCTAACTAAATCAAGTGGCACAAATAAAACTCATTGTTTGCTATAAATTATTATGGAAAATTTCAAATAATCAAGAAAAACTTTCAAATTTATGGAGTTTTTGCCTTGCTTTTAGACAGCAGCAACCCCAGCGACACTGTGTTCTACTAGACTGGAAGAATTTATTTGTTTGTATGTTGGAAAATTGGTCCTGGGCACGACGTTAAACTGCATCCATCCTCTGCCACAGGAAACCAACAACGTCCCTGTGCCGGTCCTAAGCCCGGAGAAAAGGAGGAAGGTTTGCCAGATGGGTGGCGATACGCTGGCAGTGAAAAACCAAGACGATTGTAATCCGCCAAAACCACGACACAAGTGACATAGCTACCCAGATGCTTCAAGGTGTCATGATGTGGAGCAGACATGCACAGGCCGGTCAGGACAGACTGATGAAGAGAGTCGGGGGAGAGCGTGGGACACAACGGGCATTGACCCACGTTGTCCTTCATGCCTCTTTTTCACGATTCTCTTCAATCAGACAAGATAGTCTAGATGCTCCAAGATGTTAATGGTATGTAGCAGACCTGCTGACCGGACCGGTTGAAGCTGGGCAGCATGGCACGAGACAGACTCAGAACAGAGAGTGGCGTCGGACTCCTACGGGCATTGAGCCTAAGGATATTGATGATGATGATGTTGGAAAATCGAAATAAAAATCTATCTGGCATATGCAAAAACAAAACAAAATCTGTCCTATTTCTTTTTTGAAAGATAATTTAGTACGCTGTCGGTCACAATGGCTGGCAACACTGAGTATTGCTTGATATTAAAAATATCTCTTCCCAAAGAGGTGTCCCCGTTTTGTGGACGCTAGGCACTAATGGGTTAACCGTGACCATTGTGTTTTCCCCTCCTGCCAAAAATCTCTGCATGACTTGTGCCCATATTATTATCTCTATTTCGGCGACCGATTCACCGACGCAAGTATCTGCTCTAAGCAGACATGCAGCAGTTGAGGAATCGTCTGTCATTATTAAGTTTGGGGAACGACGCAGGTGCGAGACGAAGTGCTCGGCCAGAGGAGGTTAATGAGTGGGAGGGGAGTGTGAAGGGGTGGCCATCAGTCACCAATGAAGACTCGGGTAATATCGATCAAGTGGATCACTCCAACCCACAGCCGATCCGCAAGGCACACAGACATCCATGCAGACATCCATGCAGACAGACAGACAGACAGACAGACAGACAGGCATATTAATGGCGTAAGCAACTAGAAAGACGTACAGACGATTAGCAATCACGAATATAGACAGGAAGGAGACAGAGTGAGACAGGCATCAAAGGTGCCGCCCAGAAACGTCAATCAAGATATGCATGGCAGTAGCAAAACAAACAGACAGTCAAAGGAATACATCGGAAATTGTCGAGACGTAGTAAACAACAACAGACAGACAGACAGACAGACAGACAGACAGACAGACAGACAGACAGACAGACAGACAGACAGACAGACACAGACAGACAGACAGACAGCCAGGCAAACTGCTTGCCCGTCTGCTTGTCTGTTTGGCAAGCAAAATACAGAAAAACAGAACTAGGAATCAGAGGGACGTCAGAACGCAGGTACCGCCGTACCGGGGGTATAGCAAGTAATAAGTCGAGAGCCACGTTTAAGATTGAGGAAGACGTATGGAGACATTGCATGCCATGCGCCGATGTTTTACACAGAAAATCTGTCGTACTCAGAATGGTCCCTCGGAGCAGGACAAATCGGAGCAGGACAATTCGGGGCGACCAAGAATAATTTTTCTAATAATAAAAATAAATAAAAATAATAAAAAATAACAATTTATTCTCATCAATCCAGCTTCTTTTGAGGCAAGATATTTTTTTAATGAGCTATATCAAGTGTCCTAATGCAACATATATGTAAAACATTCCCTTCCTTACATTCTGAAATGCAATGGGTAGAAGAATCGACATTGCACGCACTTATTTATTTTGTTCATTTAGTGTATTGCGCATTAGTCTGTTCTGCTATGAATGGGCAACTCCTAGTTCCACGCACTCGTTTAGCTGCCAGGCAACGCCGAGCTTTCTCGGTTGTAGGACCGTCCATCTGGAATGACCTCCCTCCTTCACAGCTGTGCTTATTGCATCTGACCAATGAAACTTTGTTTCGTAAATCTCTCAAGTCTTTTTTCTTTAGCCGTGACTGTGCTGGGAGCGTTCCTGAGTAGGCTTTCATGAACGGGCGCTATATAGGCCTAAGTGGACATAATGAATGAATGACATCTATCTAATCAAGCGTCACAATCTAATGGCCAACATTACACGATGGTCCTGACACCAGTTCGTGAGTTGTTGACTTGAACAAGGTTTCTACTGCACAAAGTAACCACTTAACCAATGGGTATACCAATGCGTACCTGCCGTACCATGGATGGTTGTCTCACGGTGCACTGCGTCTCTTGAATGAACAAGTTGCATGGATGTAATTTATTTACCTAAGAAATTTATACTCGTTCCAGCAAAGCCGCGTCACGATTAGCAGCCTTTACACCGTCGCTAGCTGATAAAATCCGCAAAACCATGTTGTTTGCATGGATATAGTTCCGGTGTCATGGCATGGACGCTGCTGCAGGGTGTACACTCTAACTCTAAAGCATGGGCGTCCGCAGAAATTTTTCTAGGGGGCGCAAACTTCTAAATAATTGTCACATGGTCTAAATTTAATGGATGACAGTTTGAATTTCCATATTAAAAGTTTGAATTTCCATATTACCAGTTTGAATTTCCATATTACCGGTTTGAATTTCCATATTACCAGTTTGAATTTCCATATTACCAGTTTGAATTTCCATATTACCACGAGAGAATACTATAGCCTACCTATACGTTATGTGCCCAAAGAAAGATAAATAGGTTCAACTTGTAGAAGGAATCGATAATCACATTGAAAATCGCGTTGAATGTAACAATCACAACAAAATAATCTAAATTTATGTGCAAACTATGCGAAAAATCCAGAGGGGCGCACTTGCGCCCCCTTGCGCCCCGCTGTGGACGCCCATGCTCTAAAGGGAAGCAAGCAGGATCATAGCGTTGTTCTTGGTGCAACGGTGAAAACAGACGATAGTTTTGGACAAAGGAAAATCGTAATCGTAATCAAAATATCCAAACTTCTGAAGCGCTACTCGAAAGCCAAGCGCGGGGCACCAGCTTATTCACTGTATAATTCACACGAGCACTGCGCTGCGTCAAGTTGTCCATAAGAGTAGTCCAAAGGTGGTCCAGGACTCCAGGTCGAGTTACCATAGGACCAGAGGGGCGGCATAGCTAACTGCAGGAGTTGAATTGAGATATAGGATAATAATTATAATTGGAAAGGTCGGTTTTCTTGAGTGAAACACGTGATGTTGAGTGTAGGATGCATTCGCAGTTGACCGTCGTTCGAATGGTCAATAGTTTTTTCTCGAGAGTTACATGTGCGCAAGATTATGTCCTTCCACTGCAGTCTGATGTAGTCTCAACAATAGCCAAATGGACCGTAAATCTTTCGCCACAGCTGCGTGTTTTTTGCATGGATGCCTCGGTCTGCAGTAGAGAACATGCTTGCCCGCGAGATGATGCAAATCTCTTAAATAATTACGTAGCTTATGTTGTAAAGCATTTCCTTAGCCGGCGAAAGTGTTCTCAACAGACTGCAGCAAAGGCTTAGGTAATGTTTTACTACATAATCTACTTAATTATTTAAGAGGGAATTTCTATCTCGGGCTGTAGGCTATATTTATGGATGTGCGCCTCCGGCTTCGTTGGATCTTATCCGGCCATTGTGCAATTTCGAAGGAGTTATTCTGTCCAGCTGCAGATTTTGCTCAATAATTTCCGACACGTTGAACTTAACAGTTGCTAAGCTTCCGCGTGGAACTCATTCTTTGTTTCAGCAGTGTATTTTACACATTTGACAATAATAATTATTATTGTTGTTCGTATAACGTGCTGGATTTCCTTGCGTTGGAGTATGGAATTTCGGAACTTCTATAACGCTGCCTGCAGCCGGGTACCGGCGGGTAGTCTATGGTTAAGGAAATAAAGAACATCGGTAGTTTTCATAAAGGTTTCTAATTGCAAATTTCTTAGTTTGACTTGTGCATCATTTGTTTTATCTTAATGCACAGAAATTGGTTAAAAACCGAAAGGTAGCCTAGTAGTAAAAAAATAGGTGTCGATTTTCCAGAGGGGAATATGTGCCCCTCTTGCCGCTCCATACAGGCGCACATGGATGAGGACCGGGTCTCTGAAGTGATGACCTTGACCGTCAATTACTTTAGTCTTCTAACGTCAGACGACGAATACCAGTTCTACGTGGAGCCAGGGAATCTATAGGGAGGGCTGTAGTGTAGGGCATATACGTATAGTGCCAGTGCCAGATAGATTGGCGATTACGGTAATGGATCAATATTCCTTTTATAGACAGGTTACTACAGACGCATCTTGTTACAACGAAAACTGACTCTAAGTTTACTAGGCATACTTGCTGTAAGATAACGATAGCCTACTTGAAGATATGGCCCCATATGGGAGCTTCGAGAAATTTGATGTACATCTGATGGATCTGTAACATGAGGGACTTGAATTTTGATGCGCAACACAAAATGTCTTGCAGACTTACAGGAACTTAAACGCTTGAGCAAAACGTATAACTAGGCCTATATATACATGTATGAACAGTGGTAGCATATAATAGTCTGAATAATATGTGAGCCCTGCAGTAAAGAATGGAAGTCCCGTTGTCGCCCAAATCGTTATCTCAACCCGATTTGTAAACCTACAGCCTAATACGTAATCCTGACAATAACGTTGGCTCCTGAATGGTCATTGGTCGTGGACCTCTATGAGCTTAGATCTATAGAGGTCTGAAGACGCGTCGAATGCAGGCAGAGCACTCAGCCTATAGCGTGGAGCGACAAATAGAGACGAGATAAAGACCCATTAAATCGCCACAAGACCTTAGACGACTGGATGCAGCAGCAGCAGTAGCTGTGCGGTGCTGTGCTGTATTGAGCGACCACTGTAACACTGTAGCCTATGCTTGCCAAAGAACAAGCTTCGGATCTGCGAGAGTGTTGCTGCCGACAAAGCACTACGAGTGTTACTTCAAATGTTGTTGCAAGGAAGACGGCAAAATTTTGATCGCAAAGGTTAGGCCTATTGTTGCTTCTTTTGATTTGCGGAATCAGGTTTGTGCATTGTCAAGAACATTATTTAAGCTTATCAATAATAATATTATATTCTGTTGATGCTTTTCATGATTTCTTGTGCTAACGTTCAAGCATATGCCTGTTTTTCTAATACTTTTATATCATAGCCTATTTAAATGCAGCCTTATAATTATGGCCTAAGTATCTATTGAAATGATAATTAATAAATTACTTATTTCAACCATGGGATGGGCCATGGAATGGGTCAGATATCGCTGAAAACTTTAGCGAGACCTATGGCATCCTATGCTATTAAATTCATATTCATGAGCGGAGTTTGGTTTCCGTTGGGGGGGGGGGCTAAAAAGAACTTGGGTTTTGATGGGGTGGAGATTTGGTCCAGAACGAGCGGCGCTGACAATATTTTCTCGGCCAAAAAGTTGATGACCTTTTTTGGTTATCGGGTTGAAATCTCATCAAAAAATACTATTTTTCCCGGACAAAAAGTTGATAACGTTTTTGTTTATTCATTTGATTGTAGTTTCGTTCGTGAAAAGAGCCATTTCCCCCCCCCCCCAATATTTACGAGTCTCAGAGGTCTTGGGGGGGGGGCGCTAAGCCCGGAAAAAGATATGATTTTCATGGTAAAAAGCTGAATCTGGGCCTTCTTGGCCACCTTCCTAGCCCCTGATAAACTCTGCTCATGCTCATATTCTATCATTCCATGTTAAATTCTGTTGAATTACAAATTAAAAATGACGGATAAAGCAAATTGAACATGGTGAACCACGTAAATAATTAAATAGCTGCAAGTGTCACATGAAGCAAAGCGGTTCTCTGAATCTATTGCAAGACGTTGGAAAAGGCAATCGAGTTGATTAGGTCATTCATGATCAAATGCTGTTTATTATTTAATAAAGCATTAGCTTTAGTTAAGGTGACATTTACGATCGAGCCACTGGATGAGTCGAGACTTGCGCGTGGAAATGGAATTGGTTGGGAAATGTATTTTATAGGGGAGACCGGGGTTATATGTTACAATTTTCACTTTTTTGTAAATTGGCTGTTCCTCAGCTCCACAGTTTTCCTAAGACCAAGGGGGTTTAATACTTCAATATGTCACACAGAAATTGGTCACAGTAGATTTTGTTAATAGTTAATGATTTGTGTGCAATATTGGTTTTAGGCAAGCCACTTGACTGTAACAAATAACCCCGATAGCGGGGTTACATGTTACATTCCCCGGGGTTGCAATGTTACACAGGTAGAATTGACATTTTTACAGTAAATTAAAGTGAATATTAAACAGGAACATCACTAATGTTATAAAAAGATTATTCAGAACTGATTAGGCCTATGTAAAGTCTGAAGTTCTTCAGCAGTTGATGAAAAAAATGACGAAACATAAACTAAACTACTAGTTAATCAGAAATCAGCTAAATGGGTTTATTTAAGCTTAGGCCTAGTCAGAGTTATAACAGTTGTGTCATACATAATAATCGTTTCCATCAGCGCAATTGCATATATGTATGTATGTATGTATGTATGTATGTATGTATGTATGTATGTATGTATGCATGCATGTATGTATGTATGTATGTATGTATGTATGTATGTATGTATGTATGTATGTATGTATGTATGTATGTATGTGTGTATGTATGCATGTATGTATGTATGCATAATTTATATCTATGTATGTATATATGTATGCATGTATGAATGTATGTATGCTTGCATGCATATTTGTATATATGCACGTATGTATGTAGGTAGGTATGTAATTATATATATGCATAATCGTGTATCTGTGTAATTATGTATATGTGTAGGCCTACTATGTCCATGTATGTAAGCAAACGTGTATCTGTAATTATGTTTAATGTAGGAATGCATGCATGTGTGATATCTATTTGTAATAATGCACATAGATAGCACACATAACATATAGCCTATGGGCTATAGGCTGTTACACATGTAACATATAGCCCCTAGGCACATGTAACATATAGCCCCTAGGCACACCTTCGGAAACAAAAATATTTTACATATACAACAGTCAAGCTACATCGCTAGTAATGTTCTGTTTATAAACACATATCAATATGCCACCAACATGCCCAATATGACAACCGAAGTAGTAAAATTGGCCGCAGAAATTACAAAAGTGCGCACTTACCTTCGAAAAAAATATCAGCTCAAAAAACGTTTTTTTACCCTAAATTGGTCACGCTGCCAAATAAGTCAACAGCTCCACCACTATACCTGCAGACTAACTGTGCGCATGCACTAGAACATAGATATACGCTACAAATAAGTAAACACCATAATATATAATCGTTGTAACATATAACCCCTGTAACATACAGCCCCGGTCTCCCCTATATGCAGATATTCCGAACCGGTGCACCATGGCGTCTGAATCCAAAGCCATAGGTCGCTATAGTGTTATTGATTTGCGAATGAAAGTTGAATTGATCGAACAGAAACATATTATTAGGAAAAATTATTTCGAACCAAGTATCAATTGCGTTAACGATTCTACGGAATTGGTATAGCCTAGGCCTAATACTATATAGAACTGCATGAGCTCTCTGCAGTGATGTTGCTTTATTAGGTTTGCTTGAGCTTTGGTCTTCGATAAGAGGATCGTCCCCCAGGGACCTGGTCTCAATGGAGCCGCTCTGCAGTGGGCCTCCTTAAATCTTCGACGTGATCTGGCCGACAAGACTCAAGACAATTTGTTAGTCTGCGCTGTCCTCTGAGTCCTGCATGGCCTCTGCAAGTCCGTTGACGTTTTCTTATCTCTTGTGGGTTTCTGCTTGATTACCGGCACTAAAAGTCGGTGATAGCAGAATTGTTGCTCTCATAAGTCAGCTATTTTTTGTCCATTGCGTAAAAATGGTTGAACCCGTGATCGCCATTTAGCATATTATATGTACATGTACATGTGTACTGTATAGCCTGTACGCGACATCTATCAATCAAGCGATCATGTTATTTTTTCTTCTTCTTCTTGTTCCTGTTCTTTTCCTCTCCTTTCCTTTAGTCCAAACTCCCATTTCTTCTCTTATTTTTCCTCTTCCTCCTCCTCTTCTTCTTCTTCTTCTTCTTCTTCTTCTTCCTCTTCTTCTTCTTCTTCTTCTTCTTCTTCTTCTTCTTCTTCTTCTTCTTCTTCCTCTTCTTCCTGCCCTCCCTCCTCCCTCCTCTTTCACCTCCTCCACTTCTTTTTTCTCCTATACTCCTCCCGCTTCCTCTTACTTTTCTTCTTTTTCTTCCTTTTCCTCCTCCTCTTATTCTTTTCTTCTTCTTCCTCCTCCTCCACTTCTCTTCCTCCTACTCTTCTTCATTCCCTCCTCTTTCTTCTCTTCCTCATTTTCTCCCTCTCTTCTTCCTCTTCCTCTTCTTCATCCTCCTCCTCCTCTCCATCATCTTATCTTCCTCCAATTCCTCCTCCTACCACTCCAGTCCTCCTCCTCCGCTTCCTCTTACTTTTTCTACTACTTCTTCTTCCTCTTCTTTCTCCTCCTCCTCCTTCTCCTTCCCATCCTCTTACTTTTTTTTTCTTCTTCTTCCTCTTCTTCTTCTTTCTTCTCCTCCTCCTCCTCGTCCTCCTCTTTCTCCTGTGCCTGTCTGCGATTCATCTACAATAACACAAATGGACATACCATTTTAACCGCAATTTATTCAATTCAATACGCCTCTAATTAGATTTTAGACCATCAACGGTCATCTATTGCTGCCCACTTGCATTAATCGCAAGTGCTATATAAATTCCATTGGATTAAGTTAAGCAGCATAGTGGGAGTCGTCACGAAGTCATAGACATGGAAATTTCTTACCCGACTGAGACCAGGCCGAAGATTTTTAAGGATGAAAAAGACCAATGATATTCAATGACCTTTCAATGACCTGGAGTATCACTGACGCCATTTCCGGTTCAGGTTGTTTCTCATCATTTCTGATCGAGCATGGGCGACGACAGATAGGGGCAAGAGGGGCACTTCCCCCTGGATGGTTTAGCGACTTTAGCCTACTCCTATTTTTAACTAATGCTTTTTGCAAAATTTCCGCGGACGCCCATAAAAATTTATTATGTAATCGAGCGATGTCTTTACTTCTGCTGCTTTTGGATGAGCGCAAGAAGAAAATTGCAAGATCTGTTTTCTCAACATCAACATTAGGTTCAATTTGTTGTTAAACAACGATAATAAACCATAGTTTTTATTTCGAGAATAACACAAGTAGTTGTCAAAAAATTGCACTTTTCTCTAACGAAAGTCATGCGCAACAGTCAATGTATAATATTATCATGCATTGACCATTTCTGCGATGTTGGCATAGGCTAAGCTTGGCTGGAGGACCAAGAGCCAGTTAAAATGAAAGGAGGAATTTGACAGAAGTGTATATGCCTATAGTCTACCGACAGGACTGAGGACTGCACTAAAATGTGCTCAATAACACTGTTGAGCCGAGAGATTTGTGGCAATTTGACACAAGGCAGTAAGAAGACTAGGCTCCATAATAATATATGGACTAAGAGAATACGAAAGAAAAGAACAGACCGAAAAGGTAAATTGATGAAAAAATCCTTATGGCTTACAGATAAAAATATGATCCTGTCAATGCATGGACCCGCAATTGATTCACGGAGCATAAACTTGCACAATAACCCTGTTAATTGTCTCTTCCATCGTGTTCGTCTCTGTGTTCGTCTTCGTGTCTGTCTTCGTGTCTGCTTGTGTGGCTCTTTGTCTGTCTGTGTGTAAATCATTAGTCGAAAATGATGTGGGCAGCACCAATATGCATGGCATAAGAAAAAGTTAACGGTGAAGGAAAAATAAATCTATATCTCATGGGGTGGAGTAATAAAAGGACTTACACTCGTCTCGCCGATCAACAAATCTTTCAGACATCGTCATCTTGCATTGCAATCGTTACATGGTCCAAGCCTACATTGTTCCTTATCTCAACTTTGAATAATTTGACACAGCCGTAAGATTTCTTAGAAACAACCAAATGTTAGTTACACCTTACTCCGTCCAATGCCACTGAACCATTTCGCACATCTATAACAAATCGAAATGCCATAGTCTTTGGCCAATCAATAATATTCGTCTGACCTTCATCGCATCTGACCTTCATCGCATTATTTTGATCGATACATTTAGCGAGATGCTCGAGTTGACACACACCGCCTGCGAACCCTGTCGACCGACGGAGGCACAGAGTATACACTATACACCCACCGGGCGAGTGAGGGCTCTGCTCGACCTATACTCGGGGGCGGAATGATTACCCGGCCGGGAAATGAGACGAGACAGCCCCCAGGAAACTCCGCGGGCTTTACGTTTAATAAAGTTGACCAGACGAGAAGACTGAGTGGCGGATAATCGCTTGATGGCTGTTGTAAAATTCTATAAAGTCTGCAGCACACGACAGATGCAGCTGTGATGTCCACAATGTCGGCGGTGGCTCTCTGTCTCTCTCTTTCGCTTTCGCTGATACGACTTTGACTGGCGCCGTCAAGTTAAACGAACTCGAGTTGTGTGAGGACCCGTTTAGTCAACGCAGAACATGACCCGTATGGACTTGCTTTGATGATGTTAAATAGCGTAATAGTAATCGTAATCGTCAGTGGTGTAGTGGGGGGGGGGGGGGAAAGCGGGGGAACGCCGTTCCCCCACTTTTTTCGAGGGAGGGAACGCGATCCCTCACTATTTTGCAGCACTTCTGCTGAAATAAATGAACAAAGAAGACTTCAAGACTCACAGTTTCAACTGCTTACTTACTGGAGCCTTTCTCAGTTTCGCAGATATATTTATATGTGTGTTGGCCTTATAATATTAAAATACTCTATGTAGCCTAAATGGCGTCTCAGCGTCTGTCTGTTGTAATTTTTGAAATAAAAGCTAATGATAAATGAAAATAGTACAGTAGTACTGTAATAACAATAAATTAATAACTGAGAAGAAAATTTTAAAGCCTAGGCCTAATATGAAGCGGAAACAGATGCCAAAAATAGCAGCGCTCACACTATGCAAAATTCTTGCAAGATTGCACTTTTTGCTACAGTTGCTGCTTCAATTTCCAGGCGTTCCCCCACTTAATTTTTTAGGACTACACCACTGGTAATCGTAATGGTGAACCCTCACCCTCTCTGCTGGTGCCTAGTTTTTGCCACTGTTCATTCAGGGCTTTTTTAACGTGCAGTTCAACACAAAATGTGCAGTTGTAAATGAATTAGTGCACTTGTAAAAGCAGTTCTGTGCAGTGAAAATGAATAGAAAATGGTAGGCTAATAATAGTAGCCGGTTCACCACGGAAGAGCGCAGGGCTTGTGCAGTGAAAATAGGCAGTTACTGTAGGCTACCGGTAAGGCGGGTAAAAAAATGGTTGAAGCGGACGACAAAAAAAGAAAAAAGGTCTTTGCGTCATTTCTGAGAAAACTTGGGAGAGGTTTTCTGCCAAACGACTAAAAAAAGTCATCAGTATTTTTCGTCGCCGCCTTGCGACTTTTTTAGGCAAAATTTTTCGAAACGGCCACAACTTTTCGCCAAACAAATCCGCACTTTTTGCTTGTGCACTTCTACTAGGCCCTAATTTCTGTTTTTTTAAACCCTGCCACTGTGTGCACAGTTGTTGTAGGCTACAGCATGAACGTTTGTTTTCAATGTTTTGTGTGCTAATTTAGATTATGTCATTGCTTACTTAGGTCTACTACAGTACTGTAACAGGTTTCGAAAGCGCTAATCTAACGCTAAGCAATGCGCACCATTTATTCACGAGCGCTGTGTCGTGTCAAAAATAGTCGTCCAGATTAATGTGGATTTAGGACTAGAGTTCGGTTGCCATCGGTTGCCATAGAGACCGCAGAGACTGGACGAGGAAGATCGAAGCTCTGTTACTGCAGTGGACATCGGTTAAAAACGAGGAGAAGGAGTAGGTGGATTTCTTGAGGTGGTTCTACAGCTTGAAGAGGAAGGAAGTAGGGGAGTTGGAAGCAGATGACGGTTGGGGTTAGGGGGGGGGGTGAGTGGAAGAATCGGCGGAGGAACAAAGAATTTGTGGAATTCATTCATTGGATGATCGTTTCAGAGTGGAAGTAAGCAAGTATAGGCGCACGTAGGACTATTCACTATTAGTCCATTTGCAAACGCATAATGGGACATCAAAGTTGATTGCAAAACAGCCCGAGCCATTATCTACACCCACTCCTCCCTATGCATCCCAGACTTCGTGACCGAATCATTGTTCCACGGGCAGACAACTTAATGAGGAAAACTGTGGATAATAATCATAATTATTATAGGCTTTAAAATGATCGATTTCCCGTTAAGCAAATTGCGACCATGCATTCAAATAAATGATGAACATACTTCTCTTCTCCTGATTAATAGGCCTAATCTTACAAGAAAGCAGATTTTGTGGCTCAAATAAATTTTGGAGAATTAACCTGCGCACCATGTGGTGCTGAAAAGGTAACGTGCATCGACGGAGAGGTTGGCGATGAGATAAATCTAATCGCTGAGATAAACCAGGCTTCAACCCTGAATCCTTCTATCGTCGATTAATGATTTCTTCGGAGACTAGAAAGGTGTTTTCGTTGGATTACAGAGCTCTGCAGTCGTGTTTACGATTGAGCCGATGGATCGTTCAATCTCAGCCACACCTCTGCATGAAGAGTGCATCGAGGCTGTGTTTAATATAGGGCCTATACCTACTCCGGAGGGCTAATAATTAAGCGGAGTCGATATGTCGTGTACGCACGCGCAGTGGGTCGGGTCACTAAAGATAATACTTCCAAAAATTGTAAACACGCAACTCGCGATGCTTAAGTTTGCTAAGTTTAGACAGTTACAATCAATCAATAAACTTAGGAATTCTAATTTCTTCCAAGCCATTAATATTCTCCATGTTTCTTTAAAAAATGTCTTCGCCTTCCGGTAGACGCGACCTTTGTTGGTTAAAAGGTCATTGAGATGTCGAACCCACCGCTTATTAAGAACGGTAGATAAGTCGTAGCTTCTGCCATGGTGATGTCAGAGCAATAGCGTGCTGCTGTGGTGAGCTGCTGAAGGCGGCTGGCTTTTCAGTTTTAGCTCCAGCCGAGACAGTGCAGACAGAGTGCGTAATGCGTAGCCACCGCAGTCGAAGCCAGACCTGAAAGATTGATGTTGTTAATGCGCTAAATGAGGTTGGATTAGCTGAGTTTACAATGTCGGTTGGAATAGATGGGTGGTTGGATGGATGAATGGATGAACGGATGAATGGGTTCGGCGGGTGGGTGGATGGATGGGTGGGGTGTGTGGGAGTGGGTGGATGAATGGGTGGATGGATGGATGGACGGATGGATGGGTTCGGCGGGTGGGTGGATGGATAGGTGTGTGGGGTGTGCCACTGTGTGGGAGTGGGTGGATGGATGGGTGGATTGATGGACGGATGGATGGGTAGGAGGGGTGGGTGGATGGATGGGTGGATGGATGGGTGGATGGATATGACTGAAAATTTATATAACGCTCTTTTGTAGGCTACGCGATTTTGTTATCTGATTGAAAGAGAAGGATAATGTTCTTGTGTATTGATTAAAAGAAACTATATATTTCAGCTTTACTCGTAAATCGAATTACAGGCAACAGCGGGATTAGGTCTACTATTAATATACTCATGACTCATGAGCCTTTTTAAGCATCTATTTCTTCTTAGGTTTTTATTTTTATACCGACCGTCGCCTTTCATCTTTCTTTGACTCATCCTTCTCCTACTCCGTTTTTTTACTCATCCTCTTCCCCTCTTGCTCTTCATTCTCCATGTGCTTCTTCTCCTTCCTTCTCTTTATGTTTTTTTCTTCGTTTTCTGCCTCAATGCGTTTTTCTTCCACATTGCTTTTTTCATCCGCATTTTCCTCGTCTTCCTTGCACTCTTCCTCTTCCTCTTCCAGCTTTCATTTGACCATGTCTTCCCCCTCCTTTCCGTTTCCCTTCTCCTCATCTTCCTCTTCCAGCTTTCATCTGACCATGTCTTTCTCCTCCTTTCATTTTCACTTCTCCACATCTTCTGCTTCTTTCCCAGATTTCCCTGTCACGTTGAGTGTCGTGCGTCGCCATTGCGTGCACCATCGGACTCGTGAGTGAAGCGTCTGCATGAAAGAGTGAAGAGCTGCTTAGAGTTTAGAGTGGGTGTGGATCACTCGGTGCAGCAGCAGCAGCAGCAGCAGCAGCAGCAGCAGCAGCAGTGCACGCTGCTTCGAAGGCAGCATGTCATCATTTAGCAGAGTGGAACACGACGAGCTGCCACGTCACTGCAGTCAACCGGTGCATAGCTGCACGCCACATGACCACATCTCGTGAAGAAGACAGCTGTCGACGTATCGAGATTATTATTATTTACTAGCGGCTTTTCTGACCTCTTGTGCAATGTGTATGCAGGCTTATCTTTCTATAAAGAAATCACTTGAGTAATGCCTACTAGCAAAATATTTACAAATCAACATTTTAGTGCAAAATTCAATGCTGAATTAAGAAGAAGTATTATTATAACCTATCTCTTAGGCTACACAAAAAGGGCAGACCGACAAAAAGTGCGAGAAAAGTATATCCGCAAAAATCTAGGCTATATAGGCTACTATAATCTATCAAATGATCAACACTTATTACATTTAGTTTGTCATGTGCGTAAATTTGTGTGGAACAGCTATTTCTCGGATATTCTCAACTGTGTAACAGTCGGTCTGCTCTTTTCCTGTATGGCTATGCGTTTCGTCTGCATATTAGGTTACTTGTGAATTGCGCTAATATAATTTGGCTCTATGTAACCTTATAAGATATAGAACATAATATTGACCGACATTTTCAGTTGGTCGATATAATGTCATGACATTTTAGTCTCGTTTTCATTCTGACCACGAGTCCACGACAACGACAATGCTTTTACATTCTGCAAATATATTCATTCATTCACAATGAGGATTTATATTGCGCCTGTCAAGATTGCTACTCGGGTGCGCTCCTCAATCCAGGGCGGCTGAGATGAACAGTTTTGAGATGCGATAAAAATGAGTCAGAGTGGACGCTGGGGAGGAAGCGCAACGCTAAAGAGAGACCGTTGTAGAGCGAGGACCAACGATTCTGCATCATAGCTGTGCAGGCAAAAGGGACGATGAGCATTGAGTATACGCTGTACGATAGAGAGATTAGAGAGATCTATGACCCGGTGCACACACCGTATAGGGCGGAAGAAGACGCGAAGTTGAGAATAGGAGCAAGACTCAACAAGGAACAGCCAGACCAAGCTACGATTCGGTAAGAGATCCGCTGCGGGAGAGGGAGCCAGCGTATAGCACATCCAGCATGTAGCCGGAGACATTCTGAGTCCCGCAAATTCTTGGATCCTCCACGAATATAATCGCTTAATCAACATCATCTGCATGCCATCCCAATGCTCTCTAATCCAAACCAAAGCCTAAGCACCTCTTAACGGACCCACCTTGTCCCCCTAGCAGCTTTAATGTCTCTTTCTCTTCCTGGTATCACGACAGGCGAACCGGATCCAACACAACGCAACGGTGTATAGGCCTACATTTGAATGACTCCTCTCGCAAGAGAACCGCTCGTGATTAAGTTGGTGCCCTGCGCTGAGGTTTAAGTTGCGCTTTGTAGATGTCGAGGTTTTGATTGCAATTATGGCAACTTAGGCTAATAATAATATTATAATCTGCGATGAGAGTCAGTGGTGATTCGATCTCTGTAGTGGCGTCAACCGCGTCAGTAACGTGGATGTCCCATGACCAGTGACCAGACTGAGTGACTGCATGACGATTGTTCATACAGATTTAATGAGACCTGTGATTGCTCTGTAGTGGCCATCATGGACCAATGACTCCTCCTGGTGGCTCCCAAAGAAAATCCTGTTTGCACTGCCAGATGTGATCTGAAGAAAGGATAACCGAAAAGATCGGGAATTCTTTGCTTCCTGCTTCTTATGAAGAAAACTCACGAAATAGCTATCATTTTGTCTATAGATTAGCCTACTTTCATAAGAGAGTTGTCGAATATCGTCCAAATTCAAACTGAAAATGGATCAGTAGGCAAAACTTTAAAAGATACGATTAAAGTATTAAGTGACCAACTCTGTCTGGACATTACTGTGATTGAAGTGTCATATAAAAAGTCGCAGTTATATTCGCGATCATTTGGATCATGGCGTAATTTTGGTGGTGCCATGGATGCCATAGCCCTCACTTTTTTTACTTAGGGCCTAAGCTTAATTATGATTCTGACATTGCAGCCAATGTTGTATTTAGCCTATACTAGGCCTACGCTGGTAATTTTGTTCTCGCAAATCGATACCGACTGTGTTGAAATTTAATTTTCCGCTTTGGCAGTTTTAATTACAGTTTCTAAACGAAACCCCGGATCCTTTACTTAATATTATCAGACAATTAAATCTGCGCCGATCCAGTTTCCTAAATCGAATCAGATCAGCAAGGCGTTACGAAACACGTGTGACCAACATTCCAGTTCAGTGTTAGTGGAAAACAACGCAACAGGGGATCCTCTGTGATCCTATGGACCACCAATCCACCATGGACTACTCTTACCGACAACCCGTTTGACTCAACGCAGCGCTCGTGAATAAGATGGTGCCCCGCGCTTGGCTTTCGAGTAGCGCTTTAGAAATGTGGAGATTACGATTACGATAAGGCCTACTCTGTTCGAAATTGGTTTAGTTGCACATGTGTTGTCTGATCTACGAATATTGAAATGACGACGCCTGAAAACAAAAATGTGAGGCAAAGAATTTCTAGAACCCAGATCTGTCTTACAAGAACAGCTGCTCTGTAATAGAGCTATTCTATTTTTTATGATTAAGCGCTGAAGTATGTGAATGATGGCAATGATTGAAATGTTTATATAGCGCCACTTTGGAAATAAAGACTTATAAATAATCAGAAGTAATAATATTTCTGTTATTGTAAGTTGCGTTGTATAGACCTAGGTCCTATATATTATATATATATATATACCCACTTTTAACGTATCATTCATTCATTCATTCATTTCAAGAATTTATACAGCGCCTCTTCAAGAAATTCACTCAGAAGCGCTCACAGTCCAACCACGGTGAAACAAAAAAGTCTTAAGGAGCTTGTAGAACACTGACGAGTCAACCCTAGGCAGCAGGCGCATCTGCAACGGGAGACTACTCCAGACAGAAGGACCTACAACTGAGAAAGACTTATCATAGACTTATCAATTTCTGCGCTAACCAATCTGATAGCAGGGCCGCCTACTTCACGTGGTTCTACAAAGGACCATTATGACGCAATTCAACTCTGCTTCTATTAATGCAATCATTCTCGGGTGAGATATTCCTCGCCATTGACTTCTGCAGTTATGAATGTGTGCGTCACGCCATAAGCTTATTATTGAGTTGGCAGACACAGACGATAGACGATAGACGATAGACGATGCCATCGACAGATACAAATCTTCGGACGCATCTTCATCCATTATAAGATTGTTCTATTTTCGTCGTATGGCATTCTTATCGTCATCTGTTAGAGATAAGCTATCCATGATCTTCATTGTCTTTCTTTGTTGCCTTTGTCTTCGAGCATGAATCACTTTCCGATCAGAAAGATTGCATTATCAGTCACAAAGCAATTATTATATACACATAGCCTACAGACAAGAGCATTGCAATAATATTGTATCTCCTCAAATCTGATTTCTACTACAACCAACCATTTGTGTCGCTATCTGATACTGGAGTCTTTGTACCTGACTTTATCGACTGGCGTAGGCCTACGTGTCTTCGTAATGCTTTTCAGAAACTTAGCCATATCTGTCTGTCTGTCTGTCTGTCTGTCTTTCTATCTATCTATCTATCTATCTATCTATCTATCTATCTATCTATCTATCTATCTATCTATCTATCTATCTATCTATCTATCTATCTATCTATCTATCTATCTATCTATCTATCTATCTGTCTGTCTGTCTGTCTGTCTGTCTGTCTGTCTGTCTGTCTGTCTGTCTGTCTGTCTGTCTGTCTGTCTGTCTGTCTGTCTGTCTGTCTGTCTGTCTGTCTGTCTGTCTATCGATCTATCGATCTATCGATCTATCGATCTATCGATCTATCGATCTATCGATCTATCGATCTATCGATCTATCGATCTATCGATCTACCGATCTATCTATCTATCTATCTATCTATCAATCTATCAATCTATCCATCTATCCATCTATCCATCTATCCATCTATCCATCTATCCATCCATCCATCCATCCATCCATCCATCTATCTATCTATCTATCTATCTATCTATCTATCTATCTATCTATCTATCTATCTATCTATCTATCCATCCATCCATCCATCCATCCATCCATCCATCCATCCATCCATCCATCCATCCATCCATCCATCCATCCATCCATCCATCCATCCATCCATCCATCCATCCATCCATCCATCCATCCATCCATCCATCCATCCATCCATCCATCCATCCATCCATCCATCCATCCATCCATCCATCCATCCATCTATCTATCTATCTATCTATCTATCTATCTATCTATCTATCTATCTATCTATCTATCTATCCATCCATCCATTCATCCATCCATCCATCTATCGATCCATCCATCCACCCACCTATTATCCTTCCGTCAGTCCGTCCGTCCGTCCATCCATCCATCCACCTGTCTGTATTGTATGTCTGCCTGTCTTTCCGTCCATCCGTTCATCCATCTCTCTCTGTCAACGGTTATCTTACCCGAATCATTCTTGCAAACATTACTCCACTTAAACTGTTCTCATCTCGCATTACTGCTCCACTTGCCAAAATGGTGATTGGTTGTCAAAAAACAAGTCACTATAGCATTTGCCTATGGTAGGCTATATCTCGTATGCCTTCGATCCAATAGATCGTGATGACATTATTTTTTACTGAAAATCTTTCCTCTGAAACTGGAATAATTTCTGTTCCTTGTCCTCTCCACTGCGGTCCTCCACTCATGACTGGAAACTTGACTGGAACTTGTAAGCTAATTCATATCCTGCCGTTCGATACCAAGACACCAACACCATTATCAATGCTTTTCACCGTAGCCTATAAATTTTTATATCACCATGGTGATATGCTGTCTCCTCCACTCGACCTCTCCGTATCTGACCTGATGCCAGATAATTGTGCAAAACAACCTGTGACTGTTGCGGACATGAGTTGATATAGCGCTGTGTTTAAGCTGGCTCCCTTGCCATAACATTGTTGTAGCGCTATTAATTTTGCGGATTTGCATTCTTTCAACAACCTGCATCATTCTGTTCATCACTGTCACTCTCTGATCCTCCACTCGGTTGGTTGTTCATGTCTGCCCAGCATGGTTACATGTACATCAACTTGTAGTTTAATTCATGATTGTACTCTCAAGATAAGTATGGAAACCTGTTTTCTCAGTCTGGATTCTGATTGGTTCCTTTTTTGGAACAACTCTCACGAGATATCGGTCTGATCTATCTTTAGAATTGTCAAACTTTGAAAGATTGCCCGCTCAACTCCGAATTAAATGAAATTAGGATTTGCAATCTATGCGGTCAATATCTTCAATATACCAGACTTCTGTAAAAAACTTCCATTGCGCCACTCTTGTGCAATTCAATCTAATGCTATGATTTTTATAAGGAACTGCTTCCTTTTAAAAGTTTTTCACTCAATGGCTTACTGACGACAGTGAGGTGTCAGCTTTTGAAGACGCCAGGTAGTTTAAGGAAGCATTTGTAAGAGCGTCACTACGTTGCAATGACCCTGCATAGCGCATTAAATAATCAGAAGTCAATTTGCGAACCGTTCAGGTCTTCAGGGTCGGACGTCGTCTCCTGCGAGGCTGGAGATAAGCAATTCCAATTTAGCCAATGACCATCCGAGATGTGAACAGTTTGAATGTGCATCGTTTTCAACCGCCATTGTGCATTATTTGTAATAGCGTTCGAGGGGAATCTGCGCAGACCTATCGGAGACAGACAGACACACAGACAGATAGATAGACAGACAGTCAGACAGACAGGCAGTAAGACCGATATACAGACAGACAGACAGACAGGACAGACAGACAGACAGACAGATGGACAGGCATAGGCCTACATACAGATATTCAGATAGGTAGACAGACAGTGATACAGTTTAATATTACTTTATTTATTGTACAAGCTATAAGAAAATAGAACATAGGCCTAAGTGCTGTTAACGGATAAAATATAATCCCTGCGTATCAACAAGACTTATAATCCCGAAAAATTAGAAACTTATACAGAGATACATAGAGGAAGAAGCAGGAAGAGACAGACTGGCACATTCACACAGCGTCCAAGACTGTATACGATCCGTATACCTATTAGTACATGTAGATACCTATAGCCTTGGACTGCTATACAGTAGGTCTATGTATATAGCAGCCAGGCGCTCATTATAGAAGCCATGAACTGAGATTAATAAGGACTCCCCTTCTGGGAACGACACGGATGGACAGGGGCGCCGTTAGGCGTACGCACTTACGCAAGTGCGTACAGCGCGGAAAGGCCAAAAAAATTTTTTCCCACAAATTGTAAATTTATTATAAGCGATGAAATTCTATTGAAATTTTATAATCTATAGCAGCGGTTCTCATTAGGATCTGAATTCTTAGTTTTATACAGAGCAGCAGTATGTCATGACATTGCATGTGTCATTTGAGACACAGAGAGAGACAGAGAAATACAGAGAAAGAAAAGGAGAAAGACATACATACAGACAGACAGACAGGGACAGAGGCTGAGACAGAGATACATAGAGGAAGAAGCAGGAAGAGACAGACTGGCACATTCCCACAGCGTCCAAGACTGTATACGATCCGTATACCTATTATTATAGATACCTATAGCCTTGGACTGCTATACAGTAGGTCTATGTGCACCGTGATTCAAATAAAAGTAAGCCAAATTAGTTTTCATATATCTCTAATGCCTGAAAACATATCATGCTGAAATTTTCCAAACATTTAGAGAATTGGACCAAGAATATGATCCCAAAATTTCATCAGATAAAGTTGAACGGATAAAAAGATATGAATCTTTAAACTTAATATACCGAAATTGCCGTTTACAAGCAATTTTTTGTCAGATTCAATAAAAAAAGTAAGCTAAACTGTTTTTATTATATCTCCAATGCCTAATAATTAATCATACTAAAAGTTTCCAGATATTTAGAGAATTGAACCAGGAATAGGATTCCAAAATATCATGTCATACATTTGAACGGATAGAAAGATATGAATATTTAAACTTCATCTCCCGAAATATCAGTTTTCAGCAAGTCTGTTGCGGTTTCGACGCATGGTCGTTCCCATGTAGTCTTCATTAATCCTGGTATGAAAATTAATGGAGCCTATTATCGCGACCTTCTGCTTTCACAACATATTCCACCTGTTATCAGAAATCTATAGCCCCAGAAAGCTGTTTTCTTTTTCAACAGAACAGCGCCAGCCCACAGAGCCAATGAAACCATCAAAACGCTGACAAGAGAGACGCCAGACTTCATTTTCCCCACATTATGGCCTCCAAACAGCCCAGATTTGAATCCTGTCGACTATAAAGTGTGGAGCGTGATGCAAGACCGAGTCTACCAGACAACAATCCATGATATAAACGATCTGAAGAAACGCTTTTTGGAAGTGTGGGATGGCCTGGACCAGAGGATAATTGACGATGCTGTTGCGTAATGCATGGCGCCAGCGCCTCAAAGCTTGCGTGCAGGCATGAGGATGACACTTTGAGCATCTTAATTAATTAAATAATCAAATCATACCGTTGGAGACATATTGGTAGTTCAATTATCTACATATCTGGAAAATTTTAGAATGATTGATCATCAGACATTAGAGATATGAGAAAAAGTTTGACTTACATTTTACTGAATCTGACAGAAAATTGCTTGTAAACGGCAATTTCGGCATATGAAGTTGAAAGATTCATATCTTTTTATCCGTTCAACTCTATCTCATGAAATTTTGGAATCATATTCTTGGTCCACTTCTCTAAATATTTGGAAAAGTTTAGCGTGATATGTTTTCAGGCATTAGAGATATATGAAAAACAATTTGGCTTACTTTTTTTTGAATCACGGTGTATATAGCAGCCAGGCGCTCATTATAGAAGCCATGCATGAACTGAGATTATTAAGGACTCCTCATCTGGAAACGACACGGAGGGAGTTCATGTTGGCGAAGAGAAATTCGGGACCATGGGCAGAGCAGTCACGGGGCCTAACCTATCTTAAGGTTTTACGATAAAATGTTGTGAAGCAAAATCAAATTTTGAAAGTGCAAACATGACCTACCATTTTAAATTTCGTATAGGCTATACAATAATATAATTATATGGTTTTATTCAGTTGTTAACTTGAAGTTTAAACTGATTGCAGTTAATTCTCTTTAACATTATATTTAAAAGACATAAATTACAAACTTTTGTATATATATAGACTGCATAATAGGCTAATTATTATAGAATATGTTGCTATAGATTTTACTATGTTAAACCGCAAAACATGTAAATATGCCAATGTTAGACATTATGATTTCTATAGCTGCTGCCTATGCATTTTGTTACATTTTATGTATATTTTATTAATGTAGGCTATGTGCAACCACCTACGCCAAATGGCTGCAGGCAACAGAAACTTACAAAGACGATGTTATCTTTTATTAGCCATATAATACATGAAAGAAACATGACATTAGCTTATTTAGAACCTATAATATGTTTCTTGTCTTTAGGCTACCAATTGCAAATATTAATGTAGGCTATGTGCAACCACCTACGCCAAATGGCTGCAGGCAACAGAAACTAGAAAATATTATATACACATAATTATATTTACATAGACCTATATATATGATTTGATATATTTATCAGCGGAACGTCTAAAATAACTCATTCGTATTTACCTTGTTTTTAGACTATGTTTTATATTCACGTGCTTGCATATGTAACAATTATCTCTATGACTGTGACCTGAATATATTTTTCTCCAGCTGCTCCGGCAAGCCGCGTACTGCGATAGAAGCCACTGCAAATAGATCTACTGCAGCATCATCACTATATAATAACTCGTCTGATTCGATGCATTCAGTCTCGTCGCAACATATCTCAATCTCTGCTTGGCCCAATCCGAACGCAACCCGGTCTCCCCTACTTCCCTTCCAGGAACGTAACACTCTCCCCCTCCTCCATTGGTAAATTATAACACGGTCATTAGCGGCGGCGGTCGTTTGCCACTGACAAACACTCGAGTGGAGCGATGGCACGAGGAGACGATGACAGAAGGACCTCTCGTCCCTACCAGTCGAGGTCTGGCGGGCGAGCGAGCGGGCGGGCGGCGGCCGCGATGAGGCAGGGAGCAGGGCTAGAGACGGGAGGTAAAGGATAACCGGGTCAGTGTATTATTGTAGGACTTGTAGTCGCTGCTGGGTTTTATTAATGCATTTTCATAGACCGCGGGCAGGAAGCATGGAGAATTGGAGATGGCCGTATATATCGCTAGCGGGTCCATGCAGTCCGTGATTTGGAAATTATTTTGGTAATTGTGTGTGACGACAAAGATGGTGTTCGAATACTAATAGGCGCATTTTTTCCGCTGTAATACTACCATTGCCATCACTACCGCTACTAGGCCTGCTGCTGCTGCTGCTGCTGCCGCTGCCGCTGCTGCTACTACTACTACTACTACTACTACTACTAATATTAATAATTGAAATCCCAAGGGATCCTAGGTAGGCAACCTCGGGTAAAAATAATAATAATTATTTTTTAAGCTTACGACACTTTATATGACTCCGTAACAGGGTCATTTTGAAAAGGGCGGCTTACAATTGAAAACAGCTAATCGGCGGGATAAGCCCTATAACAAAATAATGTGTTTTAAGTATAGATTTAAAGCGTAAATCTGCAACTACCGTTGTTTTCATTATTATCATTCATAGACTACGTATATATAGGCTACTATATTATAGACTAATATTATGGCATGATGCATAAATAGGAGCAATGCAATTACTCCTCAGACGCGATGGAAAAACT
Organism: Lumbricus rubellus; assembly: GCA_945859605.1. Classification (NCBI taxonomy): domain Eukaryota; kingdom Metazoa; phylum Annelida; class Clitellata; order Crassiclitellata; family Lumbricidae; genus Lumbricus; species Lumbricus rubellus. Next base: position 66,781,120 of record OX243811.1, on the reverse strand, counting down.
TTGATAGCCTATAACCTCCTTTTAGAACAAAGTGACGCCTCTGGTTACAGATTTAACCCGAATCAAAGAAAGGATTTGTAAAACAGCCGCGAAGGTAGAGGCGCAAAATGTTCCTGATTTATATAGCTCATAATGATTGGCGCACAGCTATAACTGAATTGGCTTAGTAGTCAGAGGTTTGCAGCTAATAAAATCCGAGTCTCGCTGGCCATTGATCATTTCATCGCCTTCCATTGTAGACCAGACGTCTGTCGCTTAGGGAGACTTATCGTTATGACCAGACTATAGGGTAATATGGGGGTGAGATGGAAAGACTAGGGGAAGATGGGCTGAGATGGTTATACGAGGCAAATGCACATACCGACGTCATTGAACCGCTCAGAACAGACGGCGTGATGAATTCATTTTATCCTGGCAATTATCGCTCGAACGGGGGGGGGGGGAGCGGGGGGGCATGTACGTGGTCACGGGACTGCCTGTGATCTACGAGAGGTGGCCTTGTATTAGAAAATCCCATCATTTCATCAGAGCCGCCGGCGTCGATTCAAAATGGCCGACTTCCGGCCGGCGCCAGATGTCGCTGCCATAGAGCATCGTCTGCTAGTTAGCAAAGATGGCGTCGATCAATCGAGACCGGATGTCGGTGATGAATAGAAAAGAACTCGTAATAACTCTAAGCTCCACCGTCTTGATGATGGCCGTCTAGAACGAAAGACCGTCTGTCGTCAGTTGTGAGTTTCTACAATTATTATTGACTGTGGCCTGGTTGAGTTCGAGTGTAGGAAAATTCACGCCCTGGTCGCATGATCGTGACACTTCCGCGGTTCTTGTGTGACCGTGCACTGCCATTAATACGAGTTCTGTGTGTTTCCCCCGAGTAACAAGATTAGGCTTTACGAACTGCTATGCACATAATACGAACTGCTATGCACATAATACGAACCTATTTGCGAGTTCGTGTTCGAGGATCGGCGGATCGTTAAAGACTGATTCGCGGACGTTAAGTGCTTCTTATAAGTTGCGTGTTCAAAGGCGTTCGACATGTGCGGAGAGAGAGAGAGAGAGAAAGCCATTGCGTGGAATTATTAGACTCGATCCTTGTTCGCATCGAGCATTCGTTTAGCTTCTGACACATATAATTGACACGTGATCTGTCATGTGCAATCATTTGACCAATCAAACGTAAGTTATTTAGTTCAAAAGACTTCTGATATGTTTGACACTCTGCAGCCGAGCTACTTTGGTTTACCGGTTGCTTTTAGCACTCTCGTCACTAAAGGGTCACATTTCGGGATTAATATCCGAACGTTTCCATTTACACGCCCTCATATATTTTTCGATATGATACGATACATATATATAGGCCTACTGTAGGTCTGTACGAGTGTACGTAGACGTAGTCCTATGTATGATATACAATTGTACATGTGTATACATATACACACATAATGGCCTACACATAATTATTTTATAATCATATAATTATGTACATTGTACATGCATACATTGTGTAGACATATTATCATATAGCCTACCCGCGTGTATTCAAATATATAAGCCAACGTATCTAGGCTAGATGTACACATAGAAACGAGCAAGCATACGCACACATGCCTAGAAACGGACAAGAGGTGGGAGGTGGGGGGAAGGCGGTGTGCTTCTGCTTTGATCTTTCTGGCATGCAAATGCGTCCGATCGGAAAGCGGAAATGAGCATCCGGATTACTTCACGGGACTTCGCTTCCTTTCCGACATTTATTGCTCCATATAATAATGGTCCATTGGTTGAATTGGCGTCTAAGCTCTGCTGCTGTCCTCCGAAGCCTCAGAAATTCCCGGGATTTTTCAACAACAGTCCATCTAAAGAACAAACCTAGGAACCGCCGTGTGACAGCCGCTGCTGCCTTAAAAACACATACATAGGCTTTGGCAGCCATCTTTGTCGGGCATCTTGTTACAAGTTTCTAAATGCCGCCTGTGCTGCTGTGTCGAGCAGCGTCAAATGATAGGGACGGATGAAAGCTATTTGGAAGGCGATTTAGAGAAGCCGGAACATGAAGACGACAGGACATAGTGATACAAATGTCAACAGAGTAACATACGGAATAGCTAAACCGACATGAAGACAAACAGAGAAAAGCTAACGAATAAACGGACAGAGGCAAACATGCAAACAGACCACTGATTGAAAAGCTCACTTAGCCGATCAGTCTTGGACAGGAGATGGTGAGGGAGGGAAGGAAGGGAGAACCAATGCAGATCCAGAGATACTCCGAGCCAGACCAAGGGAACAAAGACAGAGAGAGGAACGCGGACATACGGGTACCTGGACGAATGGAGGGGGCGAAGAATATAGCGGTCAGCACAGAAACAGAGACAGAGACAGAGAGAGACAGAGAGGCATGGGATAATGATCTACAGTGGCACCCAGGGACTGAGAAAGTTGATCAGCTTTCCGCTTGTTTTCCGCTCGACGGAGCATTCTTATAATAGAGGCGTAGATTCACATCGACTGAAAGAGAGAGACAGAGACAGAGTGTGTGTGTGTGTGTGTGTGTGTGTGTGTGTATTGTGTGCATGTGCGTGTGTGTGAGAGATAGAGAGACAGAAAGACAGACAGATAGACAAACAGAGGTAGAGTCAGAGGCAGACATACATACACACATATACACGCGCGCACACACGCAGACACACACACACGGAAGCACAACGATGTAAGTATGAAAGAAAGAAAGAAAAAAGATAGGTGGACAGAAAGACAGACAGACAGACAGACAGACATGCAGCCAAAGAGAAAGACATAGACAGGGAAAGAAAGTCGAAAACCGGGTAGGCCTACTATGCACACTTGCATCACATCGATTTCACCAGCACACGCAGACTCAGGCATCCATCCAGAGACACTCAGACACCAAAGCATCCAACCAGACGGTCAGAGCGGACAGGTCTCGGTGAACAGCGTCGAGAAGGATGTTTTCCCTTTTTCGGTTGAGGGCGCACCTCGCCCACATCCTTTCCTCCACCACCACCACCACCACAACCACCACCACCACCACAACCACCACCACCACTACCACCACCACCACCACCACCACCACCACCACCACCACCACCACCACCACCACCACCAGCTACGTCGGCAACAACGTGACGAACGTGACAGGCAAACGCCCCACTCCTCGCCGAGCAACGCCGATCGGTCCGCCGTCAAGTCTGGCGGAAGAATTCGTCTGCGGCGGCAGCAGCGTCAGTGGTCGACTTCGACGTCCGTGTAAATCGGCGACGGTGGCGACGGTGGCGGCCTTCTTCATTGGACGTGGACGTTAAATGGAAGATTTCTTTATGCGTTCCGAACGTTTCCAATTACGCCGGGCAGCGTAGGAACCAGTCTTCCGGATGCTTCAATCCGACTCAGACTTCTCCGACGGCTCCGACTCCTCGACCCACGACTTTCTCGTGACTTGTTATTATTATGCGCTGCAGCAGAGGTTCGTTGCTTACAGCTCTCGACGTCGGGTTATGTCACTTATGTGGCGGACGTGCCTGCGTTTTTGACGCAGTCGTGTGTGTGTTTTGTGAGCAGTCGCGTTAACATGGTCGAAGGTGCGAGACGACGTGTGGAGGAGTATAGGGTGATGTATAAGTTTGGTGATGAGGACTGGAAAGCTTTATGCTGTGAGACAGTGACGACGTTTCATTACGAATAATTAAGATGTCGTGTCTATTAGTTTGCTCTAGGATAGTGAAAGTGCGGCGTGGTCTCGAAGTTCCCTGCAATCAAGGATCGTTATTTCATACAGAACGCCTTCAGATAATTTTGCAGGGGGCAAAACACATTAGTCCGGGAAAATGTTCTAACAAGAGCTTGAAAATGACAAGCAAGAAATGTAAGAGCGTATAGGTATCTTTAACAGACTGTGGTTTAAATTTGGCAGCCCGTAAATCTCTCGGGTTTAGGCCTACCCTGTTTATCAGTGTGTATCATTAAGTAGGCCTATCATAAGTGCTTTTGTGCGAAGGTAGGCTATTTGTTAAGAAATTAAAAAGTAGTAGTTTGGAAAATAAGTATCAATATTATTTTCCACGGGCGTTCAACTTTGGTAGCCTATAACACTTTTGCCCCATAGGTGCGTCCGCCCATGGAGCAGATGAGAGCTAATGGACTGTAAGTATTATAAGACGCCGCAATCATATTTCATGTGTAGGACATCACTGGGTAGAGCAAGCAAGCTAAGGTAAGGTGAGCGAAGTTCTTCATCAACGGGAAAACTGTGAAAATTGAAAACTTGCTTAAGTTAAAGAATTATAAACTGCCATAGTATCTTGTACTTCAGGTCTTTATCGTTCTGTGCGGCATAGAGCTGCGTGGTTGGTGTTGGATGCTACATTATCATTAGGCTAATTGTGTATTTCGATCACAGTATATATAGTCTACACTCCGGTCACCGTCTTAGTTTAGGCTAATAACAAACTCATGGTCGTGATTTTTTTGTAAGCCGACGACATCATAAATTTTATTGGAGATGGATCAAAGAACGCAGTGCCATGATGAATCTTAAGGATTGTTTGATGTTGCAGGATATACCGTATCCACGTTGGATCTCGAAATGCTCATCGCCACGAATGAATGAATTCCACCTCAATTCTTTCGAAGCATCGTCCATTGAACAAGATATCGAATAACTTTATCAGAGGCCTTCGTCTCACCAGCTTCCACGTTGTCAATTGAAATAACTCATACGAGTATCGCAAATGTTTTTCATGACACAGTCAGTTTGTTGAATTAACATTGGAGATGACGACTACTATGTCGACTGCAAACATTGTTCGAGTTACAGAAGATGGAAGGACACCGTTGACATTGATCGCGGCAGAGCAGACGCGTCCTGTTGAGACGATGTCACCGTGGTCTGGTCAAGATGAAAAGACCAGTCTCACGAGCGACCCTCGGAACCACAGCCTACCAGTGTTCACTTGGGGACCGCTGGTGTCACTGAACTACACCCTGCCGACCATGATCACCGTGGGACTCGTCCTGCTCGTCGTGCTCGTTGCGACGGCCTTCGGGAACCTTCTTGTCGGCGTGGCTCTCCTCAGGTACCGCTACCTGCGAACGATATCAAACTACCTGATCGGCAACCTCGCTCTAAGCGACTTCTTCCTGGCGACGACTGTGCTTCCGCTATCCATCGTCAACGAATGTCTCGGGCATTGGGTGTTCGGTCGGGTCATCTGTGGCGTGTGGTTGATCATGGACGTGCTCTACTGCACGGCATCTCTCTGGAACCTCTGCGTCATCGCCTTCGATCGCTTCACAGCCACGCTCTACCCGATGTGGTACCGCGACAAGAGATCCACGAAGCAGGCGGCCATCTACGTTGCCACCGTCTGGACCATATCAACGGCCATCTGTGTGCCACCGATCCTCGGCTGGAACGACCTTTCAGTCAGTTACGTCTACGACAATCGAACCGATGTCTATCGATGCAACCTCTTTCAGTCACCGAGCTACGTTCTGTACTCGGCCTGCGGGTCGTTCTATATTCCCTTTCTCATCACTGTCTTCTTCTACATTCGTATTTTCGTCGCTCTTAAACAGCGCACACAGAGGGCCAAGAAGAAGAGCACAAGTGGAACAAACAGAGCGTCAACGGCGTCCGCTAATCGAGTTCTCAGACCGGAAGAGGTTGCCGTTCAAAGGACATCCAGCAGGAAGGCGAGACAGGCGAGCAAAACACAATCCGTTGAATTTGTCGAAGCCGTAAATAATCGAACTGACGTCGTTATAGGGCGGGAGTCAGCGGAAGCGTGCGCCAGTATCGACGAACACAGTTTGGCAGGACTGGAAAGCTCCGTGAGAAATTCGGCGAGCGACCTGGATGCGGATGAGAACGATGACGACGTAGAGGAGGCAGACCTGTTCCTCACTCAGCAGCTGACGGACATCGATGTCCTCGACGGCGATGAATCCGGTCAGTGTGGCCGCCAGAGAGACGCTGCTGCAACGATTGCACTCGTCAGCAACAATGGATTATTGTACTCACCACGAAACAATGACTGCAGCGTGAGAGAGGATGAATCGACGATGATGAGGGGACAGGTCATGGAACTCACCAACCGCATGCACGTGAAGATCTCAGAACCTCAGTTCGCCCCTTCTTCTCAGATCTCCAGCTTCATCGAGAGCGACGTCAATCCAACTGTGAAGGATCATCGCGGAGGAGGAGGAGGAGGAGGAGGAGGAAGAGGAGGAGGAGGAGGAGGAGGAGGAGGGAGCAGCAGCGCCAACCCTCACGCAGCGCAGAAAAGCACATCGTTCGCCAGCATTCAACATCGCGGCATCGACCAACGAGAGCTGAGAGCCACAGTGCGCATGGCAATCATCATTGCCTTCTTCTGTTGCATGTGGATCGGATTCTTCACCGTCTACCTCGTCCGCGGCTGGTGCTCGTGGTGCTTCATTCCGCGTCAGCTGGACGCTTTCTTCTTCTGGTTGGGATACTCGAACTCGAGCATCAATCCCATTCTCTACACGATCTTCAACGATGAGTTTAGAAGAGCATTCCAGAAGATACTCGGCTGCTATCGCGTGCGGGACAAAGGAACAGGCGTCAAGCCGAGGAGACAATTCTGAGGATTACAAACATTAGTAGATGTAAAATTAATTCTTTGGGAATTTTTTCATTGAAGAAACAATTAGCTAATAAATGAGTTTAAATGGTGCTAAAGGATTTTCTGGGATTTTTTCATTGAAGAAAAAAGCCAGTTAAAATAGGGTTTAAACCAGTTAAATTCTTAGTCTTTTTAATTTTCTGGATGTCTTTTATTATTTCCTGAGGGGGGTGCTCGGTAGTACAGTGGATAGCGCGATGGACTGTCGACCAAGAGGTCGGGGGTTCAATTCCCCGCCGGGGCAGAAATTTATAACGAGATTTCTGTTCCTCTAGCCGACTCAGCTATGATGAGTACACGGTCAGTGGATGATGAGACGGCGAGGGAGAGGATTGGTCACCGCCCTTTGGAAGTCTTTTATTATTTCGATCAGCAAGGAAATTAAGGTCGTAAGAATACTGCCGAAAAGTCTCTAGCTAATATATTTAGTGCGATGTGCGAATAAGCGAATATCTCGAGAAAATCGGTATTGGTTACGAAAATTATGCAACTACCGGTTGAATTGTTAAACGCAGCTCCCGTTCCCCCTCCGCCCGCAATTTGCATGTAATTCGCCCCATTTCTATACAGGTAGACGTTACCAGGAGCGGTACTACTGTTACCAAATTCTATGTACGTCGAAACGAAATAGTATCCGGCTTTACCGGGAGTGAAACGGGTCATTCCCGCACTTATAACACCATCGGTTTTGAATCTTACACTATCGAAAGTAACTCTTGTGTGAGTTTTAGCGATTAAGAATTGCCAAGTTAAAGAATGAATGCTAAGCGCGGGACCGATTGTGATAGAATCTACATACTGCTTCGTAGCTGCATCGCTGGCGCTGTTGGGATTGTGTAGACCTGTAATGTAACCATCATGCATAAAGATGGTTGTATGCACATTTATTTGAGATGAAATATTGTATTGCGTCGACTTAACCATCTCTAACATGATTTCATTGTTTATTCTAAAACGAAATCCATCCATCGATTGTAATGTAATAGGATTGTTTAACGAACATTGTAGTTTATTTCGTATACTACCTAAGAAAATAGTGAATTCTTTATTATCTCCTCTCAAGTCCTTACAACCCATTGAACGCAGACGATCGGAGCCAACGTTTAAGATTAGATCACCAGTCATGGTATCACCAGTTTTAGACACCTTCAATGTAACTTGTTCATCAACGTATTTCTTATTCGTCAAATGATTATCGTTGGACGGAGAATCGTCGTGATTCGTTATCAAATCGATTGCTTGACCCCAACTTAAGGCTTCATCCATCCCTGCTGTCAAAGTGTTCGTTGTAGGCAAACCTTTAATTTTGTGTCCACCCATTTTTAGATTTCCAGTCGCCGGATTTGCCCCATCCAATCGAAGAAAACTCTCATTTATTTGACTAAGAGTAACACCTCCAGCGATTACTCTTTGCGATGAACCAACATCGGTGTGACCAAATTTATCGACAGGCATTTTATATATAATAATAATTTTTAATGTAGATTAGTCATCGTATACATATAATTGCATAACCTGAATCCCTCGTGGAGGAAAATCATTCACTTGCGTTGATGTAACTCTGTAATATTGATACGCACCCGTAGGTCTAGTAATATTACAAAATTTCAGAACAGCCGGTGGATTCGTTGAAGAAGGGTATATGGGTAATTTTTCAAACACTACTCCATCATTGCTAGCGTCAAAATCGAAATAAGCTACAGATACGGTTTTCATCGCAATTCTCCAAATTTTAACTGGCTCAGGACATTTAATTTGTAACCAAGCCATATCTTCACCTGAAACCCAAGCTGCGTTAACATCGTCCTTGAGATTAGTGAAAGCATGGTAGGCTTTGCTTCCGGCAAAACAAGCACTCGCACTAGCAACGAATCCTGTCACACTTACATCAGCTTCCAAGGGAGGAATATACCCAGCACGACACTTTTTCAGAGATTTATCGACGTACTTTGTAACTTGTTCATCAACGTATTTCTTATTCGTCAAATGATTATCGTTGGACGGAGAATCGTTGTGATTCGTTATCAAATCAATGGCTTGCCCCCTACTTAAAGCTTCATCCATTCCGGCAGTCGAAGTATTCGTTACTGGGAGACCTTTTATCACATGTCCATTCATTTTTAAATTTCCAGTCGGCAGATTTGCTCCATCACATCGAAGAAAATTAGCATTTATTTGACTAAGAGTTACACCTCCAGCGATTACTCTTCGTGATGTTCCTCCAGCAGCGGTGTGACCAAATTTATCGACAGGCATTTTATATATATATCTATATATAATAATTTTTAATGCAAGCCGTTTATAACTTCTTGGAAATTCATTCCATCACCCACCATCTTCAATACATACAAACACAAATGACCACAAAACACTTCGTTATCGGGTTGTATTCGCTCGCTGTTATATAACACTGGACGGCGTAAATACTTTATCAGTTCTAGAGGGGGAGGAAGGCCGTAACTATCGAAATATATTTTCTCATTACCGCTCTTTAAGAAAGCGCACCAATGCTGACCGGTTCCTTTAGAATCGTCTAGATTCAATATCCCACATTCAATCCGTCTAGGTTTATTCGGCAGCTCGTCTCGCACGAAAACGCCTCTAAAATTCGGAATATTCAGCTTCTTCGCGGCATCCAATAATTCAAAATTCGTTAACGGATGATTTGGAAGCACTACTCCACAAACATCGATTTGTTTGACGCTCATTTATTTAATATAAACATTAATTAAAAATTTTCAACGAGTAGTGACCATATGCCAAAGTATGAATTCCATCCTCCATTATTACCCGTTTATCGTCATCTGCAGATAATGCAACTTTATTAATTTCTTCTGTATAAATATCGTGATGATAAGATCTAATAACATTCATCGTTCGTTGTTGTTCTTTTTTAGTAAATAAACAGTCTTTATAATCTTCGTGAGTAATAGTTTTCTGGACAACATTCTTCTTAATACCTTTACATTTCTTGTGCTCATCTCCAGCAGCCATCTTATAAGAATACAACTTTGCTCTGAGTCCAATAAATTCTTTTATCTGTTTCCCACTAGCTTCATCCTTGAACATTCCAATAACTTTTTTATTTACTCCAACCTCAATACCAGATGGATGATCTCTCGGGTATTCACTCGTGTCGAATCGAGTCTTAATATCGCCTGCGATATCTGAGTAAAAGTCTTCAGTTTTAATTTCGTATGTCAAAGAATCTGTATCGGTAAATAATAATTTAGCTCTATTTCCGTATTTATCCTTGATGTAATTGTAATGAAATTCATACATCAACGTTTTGCTCAAGTCTAATATACACATGCTAAGATATATAGGTTTATTATAGTACAATTTAGTTTTTTTCATGTGAACGGCTATTAGATTTTCATCGAAAATAGTACATCTCTCATAATTAGGTTTAGCGGCTAGTTCAATAGCCCTCTCCTCTTGACACACTAACTCTACATCAACACGATTTTCAATGTTCTCACAAGTTTTTCCAAAGACACTGTTATTCATTAACTTGAAAAAGTCTTTCTCAAAGTCATTAGTAGCTTTCGTTCTAAGAGCTGTATTTAAATCGATATACTTTTTCAACCAATCACTTTCTTCGAATAGTACACCTCTATGCACTTTTGTTATTTTCAAACCCAAGCTCTCATACAGCTTCAGATTATCGTAATGCAGCACATACTTCTTTTTATGGTTTAAGTTTGGAATTAACTTTTTGACTTTGTTAATCTCAATGCTTTCGGGGGCTAACGGAAAATCGTTATGCAGTCCGTGTAACTCTTTAGGATATTCCAAATCAACTTCCAATATGCATGGAATACTTCTCCAATTATTTAATTCATCTTCGTTCATCCATTTGAACCCGTGAGTAGGTAAATTTTTGATCATAGCCCATCCATATAGATTATTCGCATCCAGGTAAGTAATAAATGTAGAATTTTCGTTACTATTGAAATCGCTCATATATTTATTATTCGCTTTCCCGTAACGATTTGATATTGTGCTCACTCCTCCTCTCATCCCTTGCCTAAGCATCAGAATCATATCATAATCATTCAATAACTCCAATTTCACGCCTGTCAATTTTAAAGCGGCATCCCAAGCTAAACCAGGAGATGTAAAATACCATGCAGGGTCAAGCGTATAGTTCTTCATACACACATCTCTAAAGTTTTCGAAAACATCGGCAAGTAACAGAACATCCGAAACGTTGTATAAATCGTGATATTCTCTGAATGTTTTGCATCCAAATTCCTTCCATACCGTTTTTGCATGCTCGTAGTCTTCATCGCTAATATTCGAATCATTTAGCTTAGAATAGAATGCGGATTTTGGTGGTAGTTCGGTTTCATTAAAGGTAGTAAATGAATCGACGTAGTCATAAGGATATATGCCTTTTCTCAGCAAAAGATCGAGCTTCTTTCCAGTATATCGTTTCCCAATATTTTTACACTGGTCTTTGCTTAGGTTCCTCGATAAAGCATCAAGACTAGAAGCCATAAATTTAAAACTGTCGATAAAACGCAGTTGTCGCTTGACGGTAATCTCTTTTCCCTCTTTATTTACAAACTTATCAACAACGACCTCTCTGCTAAAAGATATATACTTTTCCTCGTTATTAGGTATGCAATTAATTTTCTCTCCATTATTACCTCTCAGTTTCTTAATGAACAGATGACAATCGTACCCGGAAAGATTATGAAACACTACAGGGAAAAACTTGGGGACTTTATAGTTTACATTACAAATGTTATGAGCAGCCCCTCTAAATTTACCGCTAAGATGACAGTGATCTCTCACTCGGTCTTCGCCCAACGGTTTTTCACAGATATGGCATATAGTAGCTCCATCAAAACACTTCTTGTCCTCTTCTGTAAATATCATCTTCTTAGGGAATTTAAATTGATTATATATTTGTTTTATATTCTCTTCTAGTTTATCTACAAATATTTGACCAACATCATCATCTTCGCTTTCAGCCGTAAACGTCACAGGATCTTGAGAATATACACTATCGTCGAAACATTTTATGTGGTAACAAAAGGAGCTAGGAATATGCTTTTGATATTTATTAGTGTACGACAACTCTGGATTTGGTTGGCATGTATCGATCGGTTTTACAAAAGACTCAAAATCTGCGTAGACTATAAACGGAACCCTCATAGAATTGTTATAATTTTTAAAACTTAACGTAGTTCCTGGTTCTGGCATTTCTATTTTTTGTGCGTTATGTTGAGAGCAGTACTCATTATGGTTGTTAAGCGCTCCTGGCGTTGTGAAACCATTCATACACCTTTTACAATAATACATCGAATTAGTCCGAAATCTCATCAATCTGTTAAAATTCTTGATCCAGCAATAATGTTTCCTTTCTCCGTTGGAAATAAGCAATAGATCTACACAAATACTACTTTCACACTTAGACAGATAAAGCGGGTAGACATGTTTTTCAAAACCGAATACATTAACATTAATATTGTTATTTCTCTCGAATTTACCTATCACATTAGCATCAGCAGCAACTGGAAACTCAATGCCACTCCAATTAAGTTTTTTCGATTGTTCTGTCAAAGCTTTCGTTATTTTTTCCGGATGGACATCCACCGGATTCAAAGCTCTAGTGATACACCATTTGAAGCATTCTTCGTCGTGGTTTTTCATATTTATAATAGCCTTTTTATTAGCTAAAAAGTCGGGAAGTGGAATGTAAGAACTACCTCTCAAGGGTGTATATTTTACCGTATTTATATCTAATTTTACAACAGCTTTAAATCTCCAATTACTTCCTTGCATCTGAAAACTAGCAATAGACTCCATGATTTTATCTTTTTTTCTGCTGTATATTTCATTCAAGTCGGTTGCTTCTAAAATAACTTCTGCCCTGGAAACGAATGGTATATCCTCAGAAGTCACTATTCCAGATTTCATATCTACTCGTTCCATAGTACAAGTAAGAACTAAATTAGTCTTTGTCTGGCGATTACTCGACAACAGATTAACTACCTGCGGTCTGACGAAATCAAGAAACGACGAGGCATCCATTCCATTAATTCCATCTATTCTATATTGCTTGGTGAATCCTTTAATAGCTGACGCTGTTTCTCGAATTTTATGTTTATCAAATATCCTGGAAACAGTTAACTTCAATGATTCCAGTTTTTCATTAACTGCTTTATTATCTCGTTCAGGTACATAACTAAGTAACCAATCCGCAAAATCATTTAATTTAGCTCTAACCCTATTTTTGTATTTTCTCTTAGGCGCTACTGGTTTGTATTTACCAGGTGTGGGTGTAAGCGTAGGAATCTTAATGTCAGGAACCGGCGAGTCGAGCAAGTGTTCGACATGGTTCATGTTTCTTAAACTACTTTTCTTTAAATCCATTTTATCTTACCACGCAAAAATATTAAAACATGAGAGATCGAAGATCCACTTATCTGTGAGATCGAAGATCCACTAATTTCATGTCATTTTTATCTCTCATACACTTTAATTTCATATCTATCTCTCCAGACATTTCCGTTATGATAAGCTATTATACCAGCACTTTGACCATACGCCTTAGCAGCTTTATACATCGATGGATACGAGGTAACAACGCCAGTCTCTCGATCTATAATATCTACTCTTCTCGGTTGTTTCCTGATACTACCCAGCGTGTCATGTCGATATGACACAGACTTGTAGTCCGTCGGAAGAATATTCTTTTCAATCAGTACAGCTATCATTTGAGGTTTGTTGAGATGCGAAGTGCCTGTAACATCGTGATGCTTGGCTAACATTCTAAGCTCTGGTAGCTTCATAATATATAAGTATTCTTTAAATCAATTTTCCGTACACTACACTCATTTTCTGCCCATCCGATTGGAACTGCAGCAACCTATCTGAAATTACGACAGCATACGCTTCGGTATCGGCTGGCACTGCTGCATTGAAAAGAGCCTTAATCTGAATATCAACGACTGAAGATTTCAAACGCTCGGATTGTTTGCTTACATCGAACACGAACAACGGATATAATTCTTTATAATCTATAGGTGTTATATTGCTTTGGGTAATCAACTTATCCATACCATAGAATTTTTGACTAAAGGAGGACGCGTCTCTGTACGCTCTGGAGAATTGTTGATTAGGAAACGACAGGTTATGATCGACAGCTGGATATCTTTCTTGATTCATCATCACATATATGTTCTTGAGATCGCAGTGATTAAATAGCGACGGATTACTTTCCTGATTACCGCTACGGTCCGTCTGAAATCCTACGATGATATATCTGGGTTTCTCAGGTGATGTTTTTACGCTAAGACGCCAACTGAAACTTGTCGACTGAGGAACCGTTATTGTGTCGCATTGACGAGCTCTATACGCAACTGGCAACGTTAATTTCGATTCAATCGTCTTATACAACTGCATTCGTTCCATATCGGAAGGAATAACGTGTGGAATAAACCATGAAATTTTGTTTATCGCAACTTTTCCAGCAGCTGCAGCGTTACCTCGGAATATGGCATCATCGTCCGCTTTACGAACTAAAGTCAGCGTCTGTTTAAAGCCGTAAATAATCTTGTCGTAATCATCGCAAAACCCGAAAATATGCTTCAACGGAACAATAAAGCTGAACATTCCTTTAGTGTTTGGTTTCTGAATGAGAAAGCTTTGCCTAGTGGCAAATCCGGGGTTGTCCGCAATAACAGCAGTCGCTCCAGTGTCTTTATACCACAGCTGATTTAAGCCTTGAGTCAGCTGAAAATCGTTTGGATACGTAAGTAAACCGAGCATCGTTGTAGCTTGACCCGGATGAAATAGCGTTTCGATTTCTTGATTAGATAACTGATAGGATATTTGACTGAATAGATACATAAGCCCATTATTCGTGAGAGCAACTAAATCGGCATTAACGTATGCGGTGTCATCGGCTTTAATTAGTCTTCCTTCGAATTGCAGATATGATTCTGCTGGGTGACTGTATAAGTCTTGTAATTCAATATTTATTCTTATTTCACCAGAACTGTTAAGGTTAGTTCTCGCTACAGGTTCGTACTCATGCCATTCGTATCGCTCGATACCTTCATCGATCAATGGTTGCTCTGTGAATCTTAGAATATCGGATTGCATTTTATTATACATATATTTTTAAATAAGAAAATATGTTTAAGCCATTTTCAAACCACCTCCGTTTAAGCGTTTTACGAGATCTTGAATTCTAATAGCTCCTCCCGTCATTTGCGGATTCGATCCTAGTAATCTAGCTAGAATGACTTTAGTTTCCTGAGTTATAGGCTGCTGAACGGTGGTTGGTGGGAGTATCTTATTGAGTAATCGTTTTCCAACGTCGATCGCCTTATCCTTAGCAACACTCCCAATCTCTTTGACGGCTGTGCTCGCAATTTGTTTGGCTGCATTCGATGTCAGTAGCCTCTTGAGAAATCCTGCAATGGAATCGAATATTCCTGCTCCACCGACAACGTGTACTTTTTTATAACTTCTTCTCGCAACGACCAGCATTTCTATATCATCAATTTTTAAATTAGATCATCAATTTTTAATTAGATCATCAATTTTTAAATTAGATCATCAATTTTTAATTAGATCATCAATTTTTAATTAGATCATCAATTTTTAAATTAGATCATCAATTTTTTATATTCATCTTTGGATATCACTCCTTGTCTTAGTAACTCGTCAGTCATACCTACAATTTCATTTCTTACTCCTGTATTTCCCGCTTTGTAGCTATATATTCGCAACTCTAATTGTTTTACTAATTCGTTAGGATCTGAAGGAATGGTAATTATTCCGCTTCCTGTTTTACCTCTTAACTTCATGTAATCGTCCCATATGGGTTTTATTATCTGTTTATATTTTACACTTCTAGACGATTTAGGTTTGTTTGGTTTATTTGGCTGACTCATGGCATTCGTTTTAGTTAGAATCTCGGCGTATTCTTCGAGATCACGATTATCATAAATTGAACTGTTTGGACTAGCCAACGTTAACAATTCCCAAAGTCCTGGAGTTCCTTGATAAGTTGTGGTTCCAACTGTAATATCATTTCCTTGTATTGAGGCTTCGCTGTCACCGATGTAGAATTTTCCATCTCTTGATCTTAATCCGAATGTTGTATCCACAAGTCTTTTATCAGAAGCATATTTTTTAAGGTATTCAACTGCAATATTTCCTAATTCTAACCTTCTAATGTCTTCTAATGGGTCAGCGTCATCGTACGCCTCTATAGACGGATACTGGGGAAATTGAATAGTTTTCAACGAATCTGGAAGTGCTTTTAGAGCAAGTGATGTTGCTGCAGAATTATCCTTTAGGCTATTGTCGACAGCAAAGCGTTTTGTTCTTTTGAAATTGCTGATTGAGAGTCGACTATTGGTTTGTAGATTTTCGTTAATTCTCGTTGAAGTCCAAGATCGTCTATTCTCTCTGAGAGAAAGTTTTGTTTAATATTTTTTTTCGTTTTTAAAAACTCTTCGATAATAAAATCTCTTTTTGCAGGATCGCTAATTTTCAGTAGCGACATTTTTTATTATAATGTTTAAAACGTAACGTAAAACGTAAACGTAAAACGTAAACGTAAAACGTAAACGTAAAACGTACAATTTATGCATCGTAGTAATTAACATAACATGTGGAGTCTTTTTCATTTATAGTAACTGGTGAATCTGAGTTGTTTTGTATTGTAATTATTATATCCTCTGCGTCCTCTAGGACAGTACCATCTTGAAGACTCAGTCTGAGTTGTTTCAACTTCTGTCTAAGAGAGACTAGACACATTCCACTGGTCATTCGGACTCCAAGGCCTACTTCTACTGTAATATTTGTCTTTGGTTCAATCGTTATCGCTTGCTGAGCAAAAATCTCATATCTATCGCCTGCTCGTTGTCTTGCAGGAGCGTGAGTGACCACTTTAGGCATCCAAATTATCGGACTCACACGAGGCTTCCGTTTGGTGATAAATTTGTGTATTGGGTGACCGTATCCAGACATTTATATAAGAGATTGTTTAAAGTAACATTCCAAGAATAGGAATATTTTTAAATGGCGAATTGGGTCCCAAGATAAGACCTTCACCGCTGATATATCCTGTTCCTCTTTTCATAAACAGACCAGAACCCGATATCGAACTACCCTTTTTCCACGGAGATAGAAAAAGACCTTCCCCAGCAGGTCTTATCTTACAGCATGATCCTCCTTTCTTAACGTAGAGCACGCCAGATCCACTTTGTGAGATCGAAGATCCACTTATCGGGTGTGAGATCGAAGATCCACTAATTTTATCGACAATTTTGGAACCAGCTGCAGAACCCAATCCTGTTAAGGCTCCTGTGGCTAAACTCGGAAGAACACTAGACAGAAGAAACTTTCCGGCTGTTGCTAAGAACGGTAGAATAGCGCCAATAAATCCGCCTTCGACTCTCGCATTGTCTTCTAATTGCTTTTTACCCATTTTAATTGTCACACCAGTTCCATTCTGATACGCTTTAGTTAACTTGTTAATTTGCCTCTGGTTTAGAGCTAACACATGCTCACCAGTTATGTCTCCATGAGAAAGTCTTATACTCACTCCAGTTCCTACTTGAACAGCTCGCTTAATCTTCTCTTTTTGCCCTTCAGAAATATTAACTTTGACCTTAGCGTAAGCGCTCATCTTATATTAAATATAAACTTTAAATTAAACCTCTCTTATGTGAAATCGTATCGACAATTCCTCACCTCTTAAATTAATTAGTTTTCCATTTTGGTCTATTAGTTTTGTTTCCATCGATGAAATAGAGTATAGCGTTATTGGAAGATAAACCAGATTATGAGGAGATTCGATTATCTTATAACCAGGCCCGACCGATGGAAAGAAAGAATAAATTATGTTCTCCGTAGTTCCGTTGGCATACGATGATCCTATTATATCACTGGTAACACGTAAACTATTCACGCTGTTTATATCGACTATGTGCTCGGATTCGTTATATCCTTCGGAGTATACACGACTCTGAAATCCTAGAACCGTACTAATTGAATTTGGTACTGTAAAATCAACTTTATAGTTCTCATCAATTTCCAAAACAGCCTTCAAAGTATTGTTATTTGGTTGCAACTTTATACATTGTCCATGACCTTCTTCTTTTAGAGTTCTCTGTATGTATTCGTTTAAGTCATCGATTTCATAGCAACCGGTTGGAATGTCTAAATCTTCCCACGTTACACCGTTATCTGACGAATATACGAATTTATTATTTGTTTCGTCTATATTGGGAAAACTGTAGTAAGTTTCAAGATTAACAAGGGCCATTTCATACTTCTTACTTTTGTCCAGTTCGATTAGTGGATTAAATTTCGTTCGAATTCGTGTGCTCCTTTCGCTCAACAAAATGCAAAAGGATTCTTTAGCCTCTGTGTTGCGTGCAATCGTTTGAGTAGTAGATAAAATTTCGTCAAGAAGGGTTTCCATTTTAGATAGCTATTTTTAAACCTAGAATATAAAATCTTAAATTTTGTTATCATTTTATTATTGCTTTTATTTAATGTAAAATGTATCTAATCCAGATCTGTACCTGCCCTTATTTGTTTTACTAGTAAGGTCTATAACCACAAAACCATGCGTTTCATCCCACGCAGTTTTGCATAGTTTTCGAAATTCTTCTATAGTCATATCATCTACACCTATATGATCGCTGTATATATGATTAATATTTTTGAGGTCTTGAGGGAATAGACATATAAAATTGGCATTCTCCCTGATAGTTTGTCTGGGCAGCTTGAAATAATTTTGTGCTAGGTAAAAGCAGTCTACATTACTATGCCTACCTCTTATATAATAGGATTCGCATTTATTTTGTCGCTCTAACTGTAAATCATCAAAAATCATGAGATTCTTTTTATCTCGACTTAAGTCTCGTGGATCTGGAACATCTTCAGAGGTTTCAAAGAACTTGCAGTCAATATCGGATTTCTTTTCCATGTTTTTAGACATCTCTTCGACTACGGCGGTCGGTGATACATTTAATTTCATTATCTCATCGCGATTATCAAAAAGTCTTATAATTGCTTCCTTTGGTAATTTCTCTTCGAATGCTTTCTTAAGTATCTTGTATTCTGATTGAAATAAACTTTTGCCAAAGATCTGCAGGTTATCGTAGTCTAACCAACCAGGTCTCAGTAATAAATTAAGTAGTAATATTGTTTTGCCGCATTGAGACTTACCGACGATCAAACCTCTGATGCTTCTTGGTAGGAGAGGACTGTTAAAGCGTTTACTTGATTCTTCATTCCACGATAGGTCTTGGACTTCCATTTTAATTATATTATATTAAAATGGAGCACAACTCGTATTGTGTAAAATGTAAGCGACAAACTGAATCTAAAGATGTTCAACGAGTCGTCAGTAAGAATGGTAGACCTATGCTTAGGGGTGTGTGCGTTGAGTGTGGCGCTAGAAAAACTCAGTTTACTAAAATGTCCACCGCTACAGGTGGTGATTTAGTCTCAGCTCTCAATTCTGCTACTTCCAAAATTAAACTTCCATGGGCAAAATATCCGGGCGAAATGCATCTTCCAGGACATTCTTTCACGGGTCCAGGAACTCGACTGGATTTGCGTTTAAATCCTGATGGAACACCAAAAGATTGGAGTAAGCCAGTAGATAGAGTTGATGCAGCAGCCTATCGTCACGACCTAGCTTATGCTAAACATACTGATACGGCAGGGAGAAACGTCGCTGACAGAGCTATGATAGATGAATTAAATAATATACCTAATCCTTCGTTCCGCGAACGAATTGAAAGATCTATAGTTAAACCGATATTATCAACAAAAACCCATTTTGGAATGGGGTTGAAAAAAAAGCTCTGAGATGGACAGACGAACTTGCTGACGAATTGCATAAACCTATAGTCAGGAAGTTTAGGAAGCGAGTTGTTTATGTTCAGGGAGTGGACAAAGTTTGGGCGGCAGACTTGATTGACATGCAGGCTTATGCTAAATTTAATTCTGGTGTGAAATATTTGTTAAGCGTCATCGATATATTTTCCAAATATGCATTTATTCAGCCGTTAAAAGATAAGCGCGGAGAATCTGTGGCAGATGCTTTCACAAAAATATTTAATACGAGCAAAAGAAGGGGGGAAAAACTTTGGGTCGATAAGGGAACAGAATTCTATAATAAACAGGTAAAATCATTAGGTATGCAGTTGTACTCAACTGAGAATGAAGAGAAATCTTGTATCGTAGAAAGATTTAATAGAACAGTAAAAGAAAAGATGTTTAAGTATTTTACAGCAAATTCAACTCAGAGATATATCGATGTTTTAGATAATATGCTTAGTTTATACAACAACACAAGACATTCTTCCATTAAAATGACTCCTGTTAAAGCGAGTATCAAAGCAAACGAAAAAGCTGTTTGGTTAAATCTGTATGGTGACGCTGTACCTGAAACTGTTAAACCTAAATTTTCAGTCGGAGATAAAGTAAGAATTTCCAAGAAGAAGAAGACATTCGAGAAAGGCTACATGCAGAATTGGACTCAAGAGGTTTTTACTATTACACAAATACAATACACGGATCCTATAACCTATAAAATATCTGACTATCATGGAGAACAAATACAAGGGACATTTTATGAAGCTGAGTTACAACTGACAACGCAAGATACATTTAAAATAGAGAAGATTATTAGGAAAAGTGGTAATCGGTCTTTGGTTAAATGGTTAGGCTATGATAATTCATTCAATTCATGGGTTAACAATGAAGACTTGATATCATTGTGAATTTAACTGATTTATTGCTTCTAAAGAGTTATGGTCTAAAAAAGTTTTAAAAAAAAAAAAAAAATTTAAAAAAAATTTAAATAATAATAATTAATAAATTTAAAAAAAATAAAAATAAAATAATAATAAATAATAATAATTAATAAATAAATAAAAAAAATTAAAATAATAATAAATAATAAACTTAAAAAAATTTAAATTAAAAAAATTGTCTTTTTAGAATTGTTAAAACAGCTCTTGTGTAGGCTACTCATTACTTTTCGATGAATAAGAGCACCCTGACCTACTTACGGTATCACGGATGAGACCAGAATCAGGTCACACGCATGCATGCGGTGTTAAATGAATGCATCCGCTGAACTGGGTCTGACCTACTTACGGTATCACGGATGAGACCAGAATCAGGTCAAGTCATACGCATGCATGCGGTGTTAAATGGAGGCGACCGCTGAACTGGGTCTGACCTACTTACGGTATCACGGATGAGACCAGAATCAGGTCAAGTCATACGCATGCGTGCCGTGCTAAATGGAGGCGACCGCGTGATCTGCGTCATTGCAATCGATTTTCGCCTTGGTGATGACAATATTATAATCACCTCCTCCGTCTCCTACAAATTTGCAATTAGGCCTACCATGGTTCTTATTGTTCTGTTCTAAACAACAACCATTTCTACTAATTTTAATACGTTAGGCTATGTGAAGACAAGTATCCAATTAGATTAAGGATTATACGAAATCATCGAATCCCTTCTTTGTTCTTCTTCACCCTTCATTAATTAACTGTAAAAATCGTCGTCTTGAGCTTCCGAGAAACAACTGAAAAACAAATGTCCCTAATTGTTCCGTTAATTTCCTTTTTCATCAACTGTGAAAGAACTATTAAGTGCTCTATTTATATCTTTCTTAGAGTGTTTCCCGATTATTATTAACAGATCAGCCATTCTATAAGCCTACAGCGCAAGCACTTGTAGCTAACAGACAAACCAGAAAGATTACACTAATGCTTTGTTAAAATAGACTGAAGCGAACACGCCACGTAGAGTCTTCTCTGTCTCGACGTTAGATGGCTACTGCTGCTAAGACAGCTGCTGTATGACACGTCGATAGAGCGAACAAAGGCTGCTTGCATGACGTGTAGGGCGAGCGAACAAAGACATCTGCTAAAAAAAAATTGATATTTTTACAGTATACGCCTACATTCAGCATGTTAGGTTCAATACCTTTGTCTTAGTATTTGTTGACCTATCTATCCATGTATCATCTATCTATCCATCCATCTATCATCTTCCATCTATCTATCCATCCATCCATCCATCCATCCATCCAATCATCTATCTATCCATCCATCCATCCATCCATCCATCCAATCATCTGTCTATCTGTCTATCTGTCTATCTGTCTATCTGTCTAACTGTCTGTCTGTCTGTCTGTCTGTCTGTCTGTCTATCTGTCTATCTGTCTATCTGTCTGTCTGTCTGTCTATCTGTCTATCTGTCTATCCGTCTATCCGTCTATCTGTCTATCTGTCTATCTGTCTATCTGTCTATCTATCTATCTATCTATCTATCTATCTATCTATCTATCTATCTATCTATCTATCTATCTATCTCGTTATATAACTAAAATTAGCTAAGGGGCTAAGGTGGGTGATGTTGAGAGTTAAATGACATCTACTATGATCTGATTAATTAAACGTTAGAACTGTATAGCAACATATGCAATTAAAGGAAACTGACCAAGTTGATGTTCATCCAGCAGTAACGAAGGTCGCTCTTGATGATGTTCCTCGATAGGCCTATCCTTAATGAAGTTAGTCATTTTGATCCGATTTAATACAGCAACTAATTTTCGCAAAACCAAAAGATGTAGCCTACACCTGTTTAGAGCGACGCCCTTACAACGAATACGTATCGTTCAAGGTGTAGACTTTGTCTTCAGGTGTTTTTGCATTGTCATAATATTATAATGATGGCTGCATGCATGGCGAAGGTAGCCACGTCAGCCAACGACCTGCATGCTTGGCCGACTCATAGTCCTAGCCTAGCCGTGCTGTCGTGATCGAGGCCGCTCCCAGCATGCATGGCGAAGGTAGTCACGTCAGCCAACGGCTGCGTGCTTCGCCGACTCATAGTCCTGACCTAGCCGTGCTGTCGTGATCGAGGCCGCTCCCAGCTAGGTTGTTGTGTCGTGATCGAGACATCTGCTGCTTTGTTGCTTTGTTGCTGCATGAGCGCTCATGCATACAAGGCCTGCTCGCATGTAATAGACCCTATAGAATAGCTTATACAAAAGACTAAGACTTTTTACTGGTTAGAAAAGACCTCGACTTTTATCTGGTTTCTAGCGCTAATTAAGCTTATTGTTTCTTCAATATCAGATTTCTTAAAAGGTAGCTAAGTAATTAATTATGCATCAGGAAAAATAATAAAAGACCCCAAAAAAGAAGAGGAGGAATCAGGGGGGGAAATAATAGAAGACCTCTTGGTTGACAGTTCAGCGCGCTAACCACTGTACTACCGAGCACCCCCCTCAGGAAATAATAAAAGACATCCAGAAAATTAAAAAGACTAAGAATTTAACTGGTTTAAACCCTATTTTAACTGGCTTTTTTCTTCAATGAAAAAATCCCAGAAAATCCTTTAGCACCATTTAAACTCATTTATTAGCTAATTGTTTCTTCAATGAAAAAATTCCCAAAGAATTAATTTTACATCTACTAACATTATTATTATTATCTTATAATTATGAGCTTAAGCCTACACCGTGCACGACAGAATCGATCGTAGGCCTTTACGCTCGGCCAGGATTAATTTTGGAGACCTGAGATCGGACGTCCACAATTTCAACGGGGCGGCGGTGGGGAATATTTCAGCAGACAGAGAGGTTGAAAAATGAACAGCTCCGTCTTTAAAATCGCTGTAGAAAATGTACAGATGCACATAAAAAGATTAGCAACCTCGAATAATATTCAATACTGTGCAGTGTGCATCGTAATGGTCAATGTATGCCCACGGCAGAAATATCATTGGATGCAGTGAATTTGTATCCCCTGTTCGCTTTCAATCCAATGTCTACTCTTTGTCAAATTAATTATTTGATAAATTATTGTCCAATAATTAGTTTTTAATAGTAAAATTATAATTATTAGTTTTTGATGTGTGACAAGTCTTCCGTGACTCATACTAAGTTGTTGTTTGGTCATTCTTTTATCCCTATTCTTATTCATTAGATAGCATAGCCTACATGTAGGCTAGGTCCGGTAATATAGTGCTGGAACCCTCGACAGGCAGAAATTCCGAGAAGGCTAACATGTCCTGGTGATAACCTGAATACAAGTTATGGAGTCCAAGAATTCTCTTACATGTCCATATCTCCAAAACTATGTGCTTAGTAGTCCTAGCCTTCTTTCTATTGACTGACTAGACCCCAGGGCATTATCTAGATTGGAAATGTCAACCAGTCTTACTGTTTGCAACCCTAAACTTGCAAGCAGGTTCACAGAATAATAAGCCAATAGAAATTCTAAACGCTCAAGCGAAACCGTTTGAATTTACGAACCGCTAGATCAGGCCTACTAGCGAGCACTAATAAATCGGTTTAGACCTAGGCCCTAGCTTAGGTTACTTGTCTTCAAAGGACCAAACTACGTAGGCCTAGGCCTTTTAGTCTTCCTAAACTTCGTGTAACGACTAAATAGCTCTCTTGCGGACGGTAATGGGCTGGGTCTATACTCACCGCCTTATTTTTTTTTATTATAACAGCTGTAGGGCCTACCTAGTTTATTGGGCTAATAAAAGAACAGTGATGAATAATTCATACCATTTGCAAAGTAGCATACCGTTGTCTGAAACATTGCTGCTGGCGTTTCCCAATTATTTTTATCATATCGAGCGTGAAAGCTGAAGCGATGCGAATTTTTTGGCCAGGAACCAATGACCATTATGGCTATTGCTATGGCTATGGCAGTCGGACTTGGACTTCGTGCAACTTGAAAATTTGTTTTAAGGCATAAAAAAACGGATCGTCAATGGATCTACGCCTAGGCCTATCTATTGACCACAATATTGTTATTGTCAAGTAGGCCTAACCCATGGCAAAATATGCGCTTTAAACAGGATACCCTTTAGAACATGTTGCCAGTTTTGTAGATTGAAGCGCTCACTTTGGGAATGACATGCTTGATGCCTTAAATAGACTATTATTGCTGTGACAGTATAGGCTAAATATAGGCCTATTGATAGGCTATGTGAAAAAGCTTGAGTTACTTCAAGATCTAGCCTATTGCGATGCTATTAGTAGGCCCTTATAATTGTTTATAGGCTAGCCCCGCTCATAGCCGTGGCCATTCGATAGCGCTTCCCTTGCGAAACCCCCGAGAAAATAGGTCCTTAGAAGAGATAGAGAGATGCATTTTGCGATCCAGAAAGAAGAGTTCGACGCAGAGTGGAGGGAGCGAATTACGAAAGATAAGAATATTCTTTAATATTAATTTTTCAACAAAAGGAGGTAGCCCAATGATGGTTACGGATCGAGTTTGAGCAATAGTGCTCCTAGCTAATGGAACAAGTCAGACCTATCCAGAGAACTGAGAGGTCGATGATAAACCGTTTGAATAGTAACCAAAACTCAGAAATATAATAAAAACTTATAACAACGGCGTCAACCGATTGAAGCTAATGGGCAGAGAATATTTTCTGCAGTTAGGCGATTTCCGAAGTTAAAAATCTAGGACTAACAGCAAAGCTGTTCAGGGAAACGAACTTCATGTCTTCCGTAACCTCGATCTTCCCACTACAGCGATATCTATTTTATAACTTTAGACAAAGGGCTCACAACAATTCACTCTAATCAATAAAGACTCGATGAATTTATCCCAAGAATGTAATTCAAAAACATTATGTAGGCCTAGCTAGGCCTAAGCTTACTATCTTAACCATAAATTCTTAGTAGCCATAGGTCTACTGTCAATTGTAAACCTATAGCGTTCTGTCTGTTGTTTTTGAGAATTAAACGAATTATACATGATAAAAGGTCATAAATTATATATAAAAAACCATTTAGTGCTTCTAGCTGATCAAATATTTAATAGCATGGTGGCAATTACACGACACACCATTGTGACACAAGTTCACACAACTCTTTCAGGAGTCATCGAGAATAGAATATAGGCCTATATTTAAGGGCTTCAGAGTTTACGATCACGATTAGCATCTCGACTGATAATTAATATATTCACTTTGTAGGCTACTTCGGCATTTAGGGCCTACGATTTCGATCGATGCGTCTTGAAGTTTTTATGATGAAAAGTTGATTTTCACGCTCTCCCAGGTATGGTAGGCTATAGGCCTACGTCCGTAAGGCTATCCAAAAGATTTCCTAGAAACAGTGGAGCTAGGCCCTATATTAAATTTAAGTGATACAAAAATCCTGATTTCTTATTAATTGTATTATGATGAAAACTTCAAAATGCCTTAAGTATCCCATTATGCCCCGCTCTCCCCTACAGGTTAGCATGCAAGCTCTGAAGTACATAACGCACTGCACATCTAATCTAGGCCCTACATGTATGTTCAATACCGAAACCTTTTTTAATACACGTGGTTGCATATAAACTATAGGCCTAAAGGTAGAGCAGAAACAGTTTTTCGTAACCTCTTCTATTTTATGTCCCATAGCCATATCAGCCATGCAGTGTGAGCACCATTTGGGGATAGCCTACATGGGGGCATTAGGCCTAATCAGAAGTAGGCCATATAAATAATTATAGGCCTATCATGGTGTTTACCATATTGCCCTAACATTTACCAATGTTGTGAAACTATTATGAAGAAGACGCGGTTATAATAATCAGCGGCGCCGCCAGGATTTTTTTTCTGTACGCACAACTTGCACAAAATAATATGAAGCGAACAGCGGTCGATACGAGCTTATAATATATATATATATATATATATATATATACACCGTAGCCTATATCAGTGCTTAAAGTGTAAAAAAAAGAAGTGCCAGGACGCTGTATTGTAATTGGTCGTCAGTGGCGGCGCCGAAGGCGCGAAGTCGCGAGTGCCGAAGGCACGAAGCCCGTCCCGACTAGGGGGTCTGGGGGAGCGTCGTAAGCTCCCCCAGCGGGGTCTGGGGCGGAGCCCCAGCGACCAGCGCATTTTTGGCTGTGTCGACCTCAAATTGAGCCATTTTAAGGCTTTTTGCCAGCTATTTGTGAACGACAAAGTCGCGAAAACTTCAAAAATAAGTGGTTTTTTAGTGTCGCAAGCTATACTACCAGGATAATGTAATGTAATGTAAATCTTCGAGAATTTCTCAGCGCCCACAAAAGACACGTCAGGGAGACCAGCTTATTCACCGGCGCTATATCAAATCAAGTCCGGTGCCAGGTCAAAATCCGGGGAGGTCAAGCCGAGGAGACAGCATGGTGCTACGGTGGTTGTCGGTGATGGTGGTAGTTGGGTGATAAAAACTGATTGGAATCTGGATAGGATAGCTTGAAGAGTTCGGGTTTCAGTCGTGAATGGAAAGCAGCAGAGGTGAGTGCAAGCGGAGGAGAGGTTGAATTTTGAGGGGAGATCAGAAACAAAATTAATAGAAATCAAAATGTTAGTGTAAAAGAGAAAGGTTTTTGTCTTGATCGTAAGCTCCCCCAGCGGGGTCTGGGGCGGAGCCCCAGCGACCAGCGCATTTTTGGCTGTGTCGACCTCAAATGGAGCCATATTTAGGCAGTGATGATGGCCGGACGTCCGTAACTGCATGGACGCCGTCCATGCAGTCATGGACGACCGTCCAGGCAGTGCTGGCCAAATAAGTGGCAGGACGGCGTCCAGCCTCGAAAATAAGTGCCTGGACGCCGTCAATGACCGTCCTGACACACTTTAAGCCCTGCCGTATATGCACTGGCGATTATGAGGTATCACCAGATAATAGATTAAATAGAATTTCGTCGCTTATAATATTTCACGCTTTAATTCTTTAATTTACAATTTGTAAAAAAAATTTTTGCCTTTCCCCGCTGTACGCACTTGCGTACGTGCGTACGCCTAACGGCGCCCCTGATAATAATTATTATTCATTAACGGTTTCAAATGAAATCAGCCGAATGCCTAATGGTTTTAAACCGAAATTAGGCTATTTGCGTGACAAAGTGGGATTTGCCAGCGCATAATCTAATAAATAAAACTATGCAAAATTTTCTGTCAAGCAGTAAATTGTTCCACGCCTAACCAGAACGTTATCTGAGCAAGCTCTGATGAGTTGCCGAGTGGACTGATGGCCACATTAATGTCGTCTGCAATCATTGCGAGCACCCGAGTTTGTTTCTTTCGAGCCAATTTAAAATAAAGTTTAACGTTATAATTTATTTATATTACCTTATGCAACTCGCGAAGCAGCAGTTTCAAGTGCTAAATCTGTGCAGGTATATTCTATTGGGCTGTCGTAGACCTACTCAGGTGGAGAGGGAGGACAATTTTTTTTAAATTTTGAGCGATATTGAAGAAGTAAGCCTATAGTAGCCTATGTTTACAAATTGGCTGTGACTAGCGGACCGCCAAGCGGCCGTCGAATCTCAAATACTAGTGGACCGCCAGTCACGTGTAACCTGTCACATGACTGGCGGCCGTCCAATACGGAATACTAGCAAGCCGCCAGGCTTTCTATTTACACCAATCCACAAGAGTTTCTAATGGCTAAACAAACCCTAAAACTAACCCTAACCGACCCTCACGACGCCTAACCTGAACCTAACCAACACTCACGAAAAAAATTGGTTGCTTACTCTGTTTCTAGTAATTTTCTAAGTCATTAAAACAAGAAAACTTTTGTCCGACATAAAACCAGCTATCGGTAACTGCCGCCATTGTAACAATATTCAAGAATCAAGACTCGTCATGTGACAGGTTACACGTGACTGGCGGTCCGCTAGTATTTGAGATTCGACGGCCGCTTGGCGGTCCGCTAGTCACTTCGTTACAAATTTCTCTGCAAACACAAGTCGGTAAATGCTATAAATACGGTAAGCCTGAAAGACTCAGTCATCAATGACAGTGATGATGACTATTCAGGCGAGACCTAGGAAAAGCTATTCGAACAGACTTGTGAGTTGCAAGTTGCAACCTTAACACGTTTCTGAAAGCCAAACGAAGAGAAAGCAGTTTTATGAATCTCAATTTATTTAACAAATGGCTTCAATTTAAAGAGTCCTGTTGTCACTGTTTGATACAAAAGGCAGCACTCGAGGGCATGCCATATTGATTTTGTCTTACAGAAATGTTTAGCGATGTTGAGTCTGATACGGAGTCGATGACAGATGCGGATGTCGTCCGCCCAGCAGAGACCACTTCGTCTGAAGAGGCGAGGAGCAATGTGACAGTCAGGCGTTCAGCCGGAGGAGGAGGAGGAGGAGGACTTCCAGCCGACGACGATGACGATATCTCGGAGGACAATGTAAATCATGGCCTCATAAACATTTCACCGATGTGGACTGTGTAATATGGTTTAACATGAAATACTGCACATAGTTCGGGGACCTCTGGAGACCCTCTGTCTGATTTGCTCTGAATCAGATCAGCAAAGATGATTTCCAAATGTGACAATAATTATTCACGATACGCAAATACTGTCCACATTTGTTTAGCACTAAACAGGAGAATTTTATTGTAGTTGAACGTATTGAATAATGCTTTGCCAGCGGTCAGAAGCAGATAATAAGCAGACTTTCCCTGGTGTCAGATTCAATGTATGCAATGTAACATAGTATACATTTCTAAACATTGTAGTGGTTTTAATCATAAGGGTGAAATTGACAATTTATCAAATGCTATTTGAAAGCGGGTCACAGGAAAATCTTGCTCATGAGTGAAGTGCCAGTGAAAACAGCTTAGTGCCAGTAAGAATAGGCCTACTATAGCTTCAAGGTTGTTAGGTCAATTTCAGCACCAGGTTGAAATTCATGGAGAGATTAAAACACATGCTCCACCACCCCTCATGCCATTCTTGCAAAAATAAAAATTGCACCGTTTCAAGAAAATGATTTTGATCCATCCTGTCTCGTTCTTTCCCACACAACTCAACATAACAGTTCCTATGTCTTCTGTTTAGTCATATGACAATTGACAACCAGAATTTCTTCTTCAATTGGTATTTTTGAACAACTCCTCTTACTTTACAGACCGCTAGCTTCTCTATGCATGGCGTTTTAGAAATTTATGAGCTTATGATTACGAATAGGGCCTTAATCAATTGAACATAGGAATACTTAAGTGCCGTCTGAATCTTTTGCAGATAGGGAATAGGCATTTAATGTAATTGAATACTGATCTTATCTGATGCCTTCAACCTCAATTTACACTTTATCTCATTGCAGAGGAAACAGAGCAAACTAGTGAAATCCAGAAGTTCAGACCAATGATGCTGACATGGCTACAGCTTGGTTTTCAGTGTGTTATTGGTCACCTTAATATTAATCTGTTGCCAAAAGTCGAATTAAAACTTGTAGATAGTCTTTGAAAGTTTAGTTGTGGGATGACAAAGTCATCTGAGTCTGTTCTATTATTGTTTATTTTGCTTTATTTGTTTTGCTTTGTTTATTTTGTCAATCGACCAATCAATCGGTTTATCATTTGATTTGTTTTTTAGAGTGTGTATATGAGTGTTATGTGGAGTGGAGGTAAAGTTGGAGTTGCATACTACAAGTCGGACACCACAGAACTCTATGTGATGCCAGATGTGGTGGAAACAGAGAATTTTGACATTTTGAAAAAGGGTACGTGTATTTCTGTGTCTATATGTGTGTGTATCTGTCTGTCTGTCTGTCTGTCTGTCTGTCTGTTTGTTTATCTCAGAATTTACATTTTTTTATAGGGAATCTAACGATTAAATTTAGAGTTGGAATTTTATTTCCTTTAGTGAACTGGAGCAAGTGATTGATACAAATTAAACAGCTTATAATTATTATTAAGTTATTCTATAGCTAATCTGCAGTGCTCTTATAAAGCATTTTTTTATATTATTGTAAATTTTATTTGAAGCTCCAATCTTATTCATTTTTTAATGAGATGATGCTAATGTTATGTTGTTAGTCTACCATCAAATCGAGCCACTCTGCATCCTTGTTAGATCTAAGGAATTTGATCAGCTCTCAAGGGATCTCAAAGAAACAGGTTTGTATTATTTTTGTAGTCATCACGTGGTTCTTGTTAGTCAGTTTGAAGCATTATACTGTGTTACATATTGGTTCGTACGTATTGCACAGTGTTGCACACTGAATTTTTATTGGTTGTCACTGGATTCACAATGATTTTACTGGTTGATGATACATTTCTAACACAACTTATTGGTTGGTGCTGCCATGCAATTTTGATTTCTTATTGGCACTCAAACTGGATGCATACCTTTCTTATTGGTTGGCACTCGATTCACAGTTGCACACTGATTTCTTATTGGTTGATGATACATTTCAAGACATGTATTTCTGTCTACACTCTACATGCATGATGCAGTTAGATCGATTGATATGCATGTATGTTGTTTCAGTTGAAGCTACTGGCCAGAATACAGACAAAGTTGTTCAAATGCTACCATGTGTCGATTTCTGTAAGTTTTTGCATATAATAATTAATTAATGCTCATTGGTATTTTATTTCTGATTACTATTATTGCAAAACTTGGTATGCATGCAGTCACACAGAAGTGTGACTCTGAGGTAGGCCCTATTGCTTAGACCTAGAGGAAGCGAGGTAAGAAGTAGCATATCCAGAATTGTGGAAACAAGCGAGAGTAGAATGTTTTGAAGGTTTTTGCACTTATCTTGTATTGCACTCAAGATCAGTCAATTTAAATCTGAACTTTATTTATTTATATTTATTTATAGCTTTTTCATTGTCTGTAAATCAACCTGAAATTGTTACTCGTTTGTGAAACTATTTCCCATCTTTAGCAATGTACTGAAAGAAGTTCATGAAAAGTAGCAAAATGTAGAGGACTATTGATTATTGTTGGAAATACCATCAGGAAAATGTATTACAAGGAAACAGAGTGTTTGAAGACAAGACAATAGAATGTAATGTGTTATTGGTGTTTAATAAGCGTTTAAAATTGTTTGATGCGTTATTGTTTAGCTTTCGATGCTTGCAAGCGACGTCTTGTGCTTCTTAATCTTCCAAACATTCCGGAAACATTTTCTGAGGCGGAACGCACTCTGCACCTTTCTTCCGTCATTTCATTTGACTGCATCAACATGGTTCGTCTAGTTGCAAATCTCTTTTGTCTGTACTGGTTCAATATTGTAATGTTAATATTGATATTTCAGAAACACTGTGTGAAAGCTAAGCACATGGCGCCAGTTTATTTAAGAGCATTGCATCAAGTCAGAGTTAGCAAGGTTAAAATCTGGTTGACAGTCGACCAGGAAAAATTGAAGCAGAGAAGCTGTTATAGTGGAGGACTAGAATGGTATTGATGCGATAAATATGTGTTTGAAAAAATTCTTATGTACAATGCTTGAAGTTGTACTGCAGCCTTGGAAAGATTTTAGATGAGCGTACAACAGTTTTAGTTGTCTGGCATTCTGTTACAAATGTAACATTTCAAATAAGGGACTCTGTGTAATGACATGTGTATGCTCATATAAATCTGTGGCTTAGTTGTGGAATTTTTCTGATGTGCAAGGTGAGACGCTACGTTTAATTAAGCCTCTGCTTGAAGGGCCTAAGAGTCTTTATTAGGTGGACACATCCCTATGGTAGACTCAGGGACAGATTATTGTTGCAGAGGTATAATTATTCTAAAAAGCTGAAATGAACTTTAGGGCTCTTCTGTGCAAGAGCTGTAGACTTGTGGAATGGTTTGCATGGTCTCAGTGGATACTATCACAGATTTAAATTGAAAGCTATGAAATTGGGATGTTAGTGTTCCAATTAATTTGCAGTGGTTCCAGCACAGACTACAAGTCTTTTGAGCAATTTAAATCACTTCTTTTGCTATGGTATGTTCTGACTGGATGGTTTAGCTTACAATCTCATGTTACTAATATAACACGACTTGTCAAAATTCTGCGATTTTTCAATTCTTAGGTTCGGGCAGCCGGGGCATTGATGAAATACGTGGAGAAAAACAGAATTGGAGTTGAGTTAGAAGATGTGAGAACAAGAATACCTGTACTAGCGCTACGGACGTTTGTGCTGTGAGTGTTGATCACTTTTATCTCATAATTAATTATGGCTGTTTATCATATTGGGTCAGCTCAATGTGCTTTAGATAGTATCAGATAATTCAACACAACTAGTCCTGCAGTAGCACCATGTGCGCATCACTAACCTAACTAATGTTGAAATTCCTTGATAACAGCAGGTTCACCTGTAAGAAATAATGTTCAATCATTGCATTGCATTGTATTGTATTTGAGCATTTGTAAAGTGTGTCTACTACTAGTGTGAACCGTTACAGTGTGCACAGCACCAATGAGAAGAATAAGGTTTGAGCAGAATGAGGGAGGAAGAGAGAGACTGCCAGAATTGTAGAGCTAGTGGAAGGAAAAAGCACACTTAGAAAGAGAAGGACCAATTGAGGCAAATCATTAAGACCAAGCCGTAGCAGTTCTAGTATGGGGAAGCAGGAGATCATGTTTATTGGAGGAGCAATGTGGACGGTGCATGGAAGCTGAATGAAGCTGAAGTGTTGAGTATGAGCAACGATGACAGTGTGCTTCATATATCATGGATTCGTTTTTTAAACCTATTTCCTACTATGAGACTAGTCTTGTGACCTGACCTAATCTGAAACTAGTCTTTCGATCTGACCTAATTTGAAACCAGTCTTGTAAATTGACCTAACTTGAAACCAGTCTTGTGACCTGATCTAATCTGATACTAGTCTTTCGATCTGACCTAATTTGAAACCAGTCTTGTGAATTGACCTAATTTGAAGCCAGTCTTGTGACCTGACCTAATCTTAGACTTGACTTGATGATTTTCTTCTGCCAGGGATGATCTACTCTTCATCAGTGAAGACAGTTACAGGTGAATAAATTTCAGATCATGTGATTATAATGCATTGCTCTGTTTCTATGATGCTGTGATTATATAATTGTTATTACACCTCTGTAACATCACATAACACTTTGTACATCTCCCTTCTGCAGACTTTGCACAGTTTGCACAGAATCTCTCAGTCTTTCCACCTTTACCAAGCGCTCTGAATCATGTTCCTGACATTTTGCTTTCAACCACCCCTAGCATGCATTACATACATCATGCATAGCAAAACATTGAAATATATGTGTGAGAAATAATGAGTAGAAATTTATGGCTCAGCGTAATTAGCTGAACAAGGTAGTTACTAAGATGTATTGTTCCTTTGGTTCACCTGTTGACACTGATCAGTGGACTGTTACTGCCATTAACTCTTCTTCTACTACCTTCCCTAGGGTGGTCCTGAAAACTAAAAGTTGTTATTTTCCTGATGGTACCATCCTCATCTGTTACCTTGCCTTAGAAATGAATTAGAGAATTTTTTCAAATTTATTCATTGATGTTTAGAGGTCGCTCTATGCTCACAACTTTTCTCTATTTGCGAAAATATTGCTATTAATAATGGCGAAAAAGTAACAAATCAGCATATCAAACAAACGTCACAGACTATATAAAATAAATTAAAAAACTGAACAATGTGGAGTTTTTGTGGACTCTAAGAGACTGAGTGATGAGCAGACCTATTAAATATTGACATAAGGTCAGTCATTTAGTCTTAAAGTAATAGAAAGTTAGGCCTACTGCAAAGGCTTCAATTTAGCAAGCAATAGCTGTGCCATGATTTTAGAGAGTTTTTGACTGCTGGAGTCCCAGGAGTAGCACAGACTTCTTTGCATGCGGGAACTGAGCTCGGTGTTTGATGCAGTAGTATCGAAGCACTTTGCTTTGACTGTCTGCCAACCCCCAATCCTTCAACACACTCACAACAGCTTCACTGGTTCCTTCGCCTGTGCCACGATTTAACTTTGGCACTCCAAGTAACTGGTCCACTTCATATCCTGAGACCAGTATTGGCAATCTATCAACCGACTCCGTTCCAGTAATGTCAGGAAGAATTTTTCCATCCCAATGTACAGTTAGAGGTACTGGTACACCTCGCTGACTGAATCCGAGTTTAATGCTGCCATTGATCTGACGCCGATTTGCAATCCTGGCTCTGCGAATTGAGGTTCGACTGATTGCAAGCACCGCAACATCATGCCCCAGGCTTTGTGCCGTCGCTGCAAGTAAATATGTAGCATCTCGGTCACTCACATTTTTGCGGTCGAGAGCTGACGCTAACTCCGGTGAAATCATGTTTAAAAGTTTTTGCCTCTTTATGGTATTGGAATGTTTTTGCCTCTTTATGGTATTTGAAACATCATATTCAGCGTCATCATCATCAGAGGAAGAGGAGCAAGAGGAGAAGATACTGCCTGTCTCTGTATCTAACAGGTGCACTGAATATGACGTGGCATTGTCACACCTTTTCTTGCGCTCTTTCTCCAGGTGATGCAGTTTGTGTTCTGCCATCTTCCTTCTCTTCCTACGTTCTTCTTTGCCAGCCAGTATTTTGTCCACTCCTGCCATGTATCCCTTCCTATCTGAACGCTGATCAGTTAAGAATGAGCGATCTTCTGGGATTTTAATGAGAATTATGGCATTTGCATGCGCTATGTCAAACAGTTTATCAGTGTCCACCTGAAAATTAGTTTTATTTGTCATTTGAGCTGTGGTAACTCGTTTTGAGTTCTTCTTCAGTTTGATCCATGTGTCAAACACTTGCTCCAGTTTCTCAATAGCATTTCTCTCTATGGTCGTTGGAATGCTAGCCATATTCCACCAGTTTAGCACTTCCCGGACAGCACACCTTGCACTTTCTCTAACCGTCTTTTTAAAGACCTTATGCTGGTAAAAGAAAACCGACAAAACCTGGCGCGTTGTTGGAAGTTTCGTCCCTGGTAGCTTGTCATAAACGTGGCCAACGAGCCATACTTCAGATGCGTTCCGCATCTGAATTATTGCTAATTTACTTGCACTAAGTGTACTTACCACTGAAATTAAGTAACAATAGAGTCAATGTCACTATGATAATAAACAATAGCGTTAAAGCCAAGTATTTCAAATTGGATAAAAACTTTGACGTCATTTAGCAACAAAATTACAAATAAATCATTTCCTATTTCTTTTTTAATTAACAATCTACTATTCTACAAATTAATTTAGAAGTAATTAATTATGGTGGTTAACTTTTGATACTTACTTTGAAGCAATCGCAGGTGTGCATTAATTTGAGAATATTTGCCGCTTATTCAATGATTTGTCGTATGTTTAAAATTTAAAAACAAACTGTCATTTTGCAACAGGAAGTTACGTCATAAAACGAATGAAATAAGTAAATAGATTAAATTAAAATGCAAGTAGATAAATTATATAAAATCGCAAGTAAGTAACTTGAAATGAATTATTAAAAAGACTAGAAAATGTTGCAAATTTTTGAAAAGTTGACAGTAATTGACCTTGTAGAGCGACCTCTATAGTTAACGCAATTTCAATAAAATTTGGCAGGAATCATTGTTACATGAAGCATAACAGAAAAAAATGGTACCATAATGCATCGGGTAAATTTTATTTTTTTACATGGATTTGAGGACCACACTAACCTTCCCTTTCCTCACATTTTGAACAACCAGTTTTGAAGCAAAATTTTAACACTTCTCTGGACTTCCTTGGATTACTGGTGAGATATTGCTTATTTACTGGTGTTTGTTTAAATAATGCTGAGATTAAATTTAAACACTAGAAGGCGTTTAATTGCATTTTCAGTTCATGACTTAATCGATTGTTTGTGTATGCAGGGCTCTCCAGATTTTCAAAGTTGACTCACATCCATCTGGGTTTAAAATCGAGACTGGAAGAGAAGGATTGAGTCTCTTTGGTACTGTATACGAGTTCGTAATTATAGACCATGATTTCTAAAGCTTAGTAACATTGACTTGTATTATTACTGCTGCCTAGTTTGATATACAACTGGGATGAATTGATTTTGTCCTTCAAATAATTGTTAATGCACCTGTCTCGTTTACAAGATGGTTGCTGGTAGACCAAAGACTGAAGAAGATAGGGAAGCTATTATATTGAGTTAATGATTTCATCTGGGTTTTTCTGCTCTGGACCTCATGACGTTTTGGAGTTTTGAACTCTGCGTACAAATTTCCGTAAAGAGTGGTTGGCTCAGCTACATGGAATGATCTACTGCAAGATCTTTTAATTATTTCTAATGTTTAACTATTTTAGAAAATTGCACTCATGGCTCTTTGAGACCATAGAGAAACAATATCAGTTCTTGCTTTAATCTTTACCTACACTTCCACATTCTCTTTCCTGCTGGACTAGAGAAATTGCTTACCTGCACTTACTGTTCATAGTATTTTACAGTACTATAATAAGTACTCTAATTTAATGGTATTTCCTAGTTGAGTTTAGTTGACTTGAATGTTGTTGCTGTGTGTACTGATTAATGATTTAAACAGTTGCTCAGTAAACAGTCTACTTTTGAATCTAGAATCTAGGTTTATAGGTGTTTCATAATTAATGATGACTGTAATGTAATCTGCTATCATAGTTTCTTGATTTATTTGATACAGGTATTTTGAACAAATGTAAGTCCAAGGCCGGAAGCAGACTTCTCAGGTAAATTACTCACTTGGCCTTAACAGTTTAAGTAAATGAATGAAATAAAGCATATATTTATTATTATTCATCCTAACTTGTCAATGTACTGTTGGAAGCGATTTATTGAGTTCATTTTGGGTTATTGGTTGACAACTAGGTTTATTCATTGTCAAACTTCAATATAATAAAAAAAATTCAGAGGTCACGGATGTTCAATTCTATATTATTATTATTGTTATTGCTATTTTTTTTTACCCGAGGTATCTCAGATCCCTTGGGATTTCAAATAATTATCCGGAGACTTTAAAAAAAATCTCTTATTGTTATTATTATTATTATTATTAAACTTTATATGACATAAATGCCGCAGAGGCACTTATGTATAATATGTCAAAATATCCATAATTCTTATCCGTAATTCTAACAAATATGGTTTAAGTTACTTTTTTAATAATTATTTCGTGTTTATAAAAATTATCATGGTTATTATACTAATTAAGATATTGCCTTTGTATAATGGTCAGATGAATTTACAGCTTGTAAAGGAATGTGTAATTATATGCAAATAGTTGTTATAAATCTTTTAATATGGAATAATTATGCAATTGTCTGATTTGCCTGTCTTATGATTGCAGATTGTGGTTTTTGCATCCACTTCGAAATCTCCAAATACTGACCCAGAGACAGGATGCTGTATTATTCTTCAGCAATCCGAGAAATATGGAGCTAACGTCGTCGTTACAGACCTACGTGAAGAATATTAGACCTGTGGGAGTAAGTTTTCAATCAATTCATCCAGGGTAGCCACTGCAAAGTTCCATGATATTATAAGGGCCCTGTTGACCGAACACAATACTATGCAATGCAACTGAAATTGACAATGCCCCTTGCTTGCAATACATCAGAATCCACTATCCAGTCTTCCTGCATCTACTCAGGAATTCAAAAACCTGTATTTATAAGAAATCGTTAAAGATGTTCTTTTAATGCTACTCTCAGCATTTGTGCTGATAATGTATGTAAAGCATCCTAGAAATTGCTTGCTTCTAATGATGCTATAGAAATTGTTGTATTTACAATTACCGGTACAATTGAAGCCTGGCAAAGGGAAACAGTATTAACCCCAAACAGACTGAATGAGACATGTTTTCAGGACAGGATTACCTTGGTGAGGGAATTGCAAAAATTTGGAGAACCTTTGAATTTGTGTTCTAAGTACTGCCTGATGAGGCTTACAGCCGCTTACATGAACATAATAGGGTCAAAGCGTAAGAAATGATATCCTCTCATAGATCTGCTATATTTTGGAAGCAGGGAAATTTTGCTGGCTTTATTTGGTGTGGCTTAAAAAATTTATGGGAATTCCAGTAGTTTTGTTAGGGTGCTATGAATGTGCTGTGTTTTTTCATTTTTAAGACAATTCTTCGACGAATGATGCAGTCCGAATGCAGCATTCGCGACTGGCAGCGACTCTACAAGGTTAGACAACAGAGTACCGTAATACAATGCTTATTTAAGGCCTTATCTTGTCAGGTGAAGGAGGAAGAGGAGGAGGAGGAGGAGGGAGGAGGACGAGGATGAGGAGGAGGTGAAAAGCAGTCCCCTGAGATTGCTTGATAAGCAACCTTGCAACCTTGCATGGAGTATTAGCAACTTCATTTTCTTAACTACAGACTCTGGTCATAGGTTTTTAATACCACACGCTCACAGTCTCACACCCATCACTAACTAATCTGCTCTTTGACACTAGCCGCTGAAACGAATAATAAAATATCTGACCTTGTGCAATGTACATCACTGTCCTGGCAAAAATCAAACTTCTAACCTTTGAATTGACAATACTGAATGAGCGCTGTTCAGTCGATTCCCTTGCCTTTCGACTATTTGCTTTTAAAAAGAACAACCATATGTAATCATCAAGTGAGACTTTACATAGAGCCACTTGCAAAAGAAATTACTGGCATTTGGATGCAGTCGCAGGAAACGATGTAAGCGGAAACTAATGCTGAGCAGAGTCATAAAATTATGTACAAGTAAAAGTGTTCATAAGAAGACAGTTTTGACATTGGGAGATGTATTATGTATATTATGCTGCCTTATCTTGCATTACCTAGGTTTACATGTGCATTGAATTGCTTTGTCTGTGTCTTATGTAGACTGTGTATAATGCGATTTGCATTGGAGAGGTCTGTGTGAGTCAGACTGCATCAGGTGTCAGCATACCTATATTTCGAAAGGTAGGTAACATTAATGGTAGGCAATGTTATTGTACAGGTGCCGATTCATTATTATGCTTCTTTTACCACTTCACTTCCTTCACCGTCTACAATAGCCATCTTGTTTACTGACTTTTAGTTACAGACTTAGCACTGAACCGTACAAATGACTGTCACCCTAATTTTTCCTAGCTTATCTAAGCTTATCTATCCATCATGGACTAAGTAACTGTTCCAGGAAAGAGACTTACTGGATATGGCCCAAATTACAGCTTGTTTTGGTTGTATAATTCGTCATATTTTTGCATTGGACAATTTGTATTTGCACAATGGAGATAGAACGCAATGGTGAAATCTTGTTGAAACCTCATCATTAGAAAATATGATAGGGAAGAAAAGAAGAACTAGAAAAAAACCGTTTGAGGCCATAGAACATCTGCCAGAGACAGAATAAAATGCAGACATTTTTTTCCTTTAATAAGGAAAGAAGTTTGAAGTGCTAATAATTAATTAATGGTGCATTTATTATCCATGGCCTGCAGAAGATACAACCTTAGCAGAAGTTAAGACACAGAGACGTTTCTATGTCAACGACTTGACTTGCTGTGAATTATTGTTGCTGCAGATCAGTCGTACATTCACTACAGATGGTCTTCACAGGATTGCAAACCTCATCAGCAAAATAGTGAGATCCTCACCTCTCGTTGTTCTTCCACGCTTTTAAATTGCCATTTCCCTTGACTGTACTGTGTTACTGCAACCTTATTTTCATATCAGTGCTCATAGTACACCACACCAAGGAAGAATGCTATTATTAGATAGCCCATCTTCTCCCATTGTGGCTGGTAGTTCACTATTCTTCTGAGGCATTCTACTTGAGACATAAAGTAAGTGTTTAAGTATGTTCTTTTGTTTAGCCAATTGGTTATTATGCTTTTGTATACAGACATTCATTAAAACCTAATGTTTCAAGCTGTTGTGTATTGCTTCGGCTTTTAACCACCCCAAAGCATAATAACCACCACATTTTATGCTTGTCTAGGCAGTTATCAGTATGGACTGAAAATGCTTGTGACTTCTACTGCCAGTGAACTTGTGACATCTATTGGCTTTTGATGTGTAAATTTGTAAAATTAGACAACATTCATTTAAAAATTGTGTTTTTTTAGGTCGATTTCGATGAGTCTTTTGTTTGCAGCCGATTTGTTGTGAAGCCGAACATTGATCCCACTTTGGACGAAAGTAAAGTGTTGTCCTATCTATCCTGTCATGACTCATCCACTTTCTCGCTACCTTCTTCACCTGTTTCAACTCTAAACATCGTCCACCCATTCTGTCTGCCTGCGTGCCTCACTCTTCGGAACTTGAGCCCTAGATTTTGTTGTGATTGAGCGCCTGTGAATAAGCTGGTTCCCACGACTTTGTTTTTGAGGCCAATTGAGGGAAATCAGGATAGAAACATCTTACATACACACCGTTACACGGTCTTTCTGTTTCTATGCAGATTATCCTGCTAGGTTATTGACTTGATTTTGATTTAGTTTTGTGTGCATCAGCTCATGTTTTAGGCATTAAACATGGGTTCTATGGATGTTTCTGTCCTCAAATGCAATACATGTTGAAGTTGTATATAAATGTTCGGATTGTTGGCATATATGCTACATTTTAGGATATATATACGCAATTACGCATGCAATGCATACATATATATGTATAGCCATACATACATTGTATCAATTTCTATATACGTATAAATTAATAAAGATTTTAAAATTAATTTGTGAATTAAGAGAAGAGAACTTACAACTCCCTTCCGGAAGAGATGACCCGGGTCGCAAGGGAAGAGATTGTCAGACTGGATGATGACATAGTCGAATGCAAGGTTCTCTACTTGCCTCAGGTCGGTTCAACGTCCAAAATAAACATATTTAGTACAATGCCACTACGTTGCCTCACTCTGATATCATATAATTATGAGTGTACATAATTTATGTATGTTTTTATGTATTTGGCTTAAAACATATTATTATGTCTTTTTTACATGAACTGCTGAATATGGTTTTTGACATTT
Organism: Lumbricus rubellus; assembly: GCA_945859605.1. Lineage (NCBI taxonomy): Eukaryota > Metazoa > Annelida > Clitellata > Crassiclitellata > Lumbricidae > Lumbricus > Lumbricus rubellus. The sequence goes on along the minus strand of OX243811.1, from coordinate 66,739,691 downwards.
ATGTATTAAAGTTCAGTAACTCAGTGTAAAGGTTTAAAAAAGCTATGCAGTGTAGGAAAGTCTATGTAGTTGTATGCAAGGACTGACAGCTTTGGAATGAAGTACTAAAACTTGCGGTGCTTTTATATATTCTCAAAGGCTGTGGAAAATGATTGGAGAAAGGCAAGAACTTGGTGTTTGGGTTCAATGATTTAATGGTTATCACTTGGCTTTGAGTCTCTGTAGGGATCATGACCAAGTTCTTTGTTTGTCGTTGCATAGATGCTCTGTTATCACTGTGGTCTTGTCTATTCGCTTCTGAACTTTAGAAGGAGGGTCATATCAAAGGCAGTTGCATGCTATGGTAGTTGCACTTCTCAGTACTGTATTAGCATTTGTGTAAGTAATAGTGAAACATTAATGTCCGAGTCATTTGTACATAATATACATTCAGAACATAGGCTGCCTAGTCGTAGTGGACTGATATTCTGAGTATTGATTACGGTTTGGTTTTGGAGCACCATCGGTTGATACTGTGGGCATCAGACACTGACACAATAGAAGTTACTAATTACAATTCAAAAAATATTCCTTTTGTACCTTTACTCAAAGGTACTCCTAGCCTACTCTAGCAAAGCAGAGCAGTTTTAAAATATTGGATTTATTGGATATCTATTTTGGCATTTTTGTGTAGTATCGGCATTACTATGCACATTGTATTTTGGTATCACTATTAGTATTCATATCATTAGTAGCGTTATTGTGTTTAATTATTGGTAGGGGTATTAGTGATATTGAAGCAATGACTTTTCTGTGCATTGTACCTAGCTTGGTTACATACTTGCTCTGCCACTGCCAGAAAGACTGAAGCAGACAGGGGATTACCAGCTGCCAGGCCTTGACTTCATGGTAATAATTATATTGCTTTTGGAATTCTTTACCATAATCAATTCTTTCAGGAATTTCATCATTGAGCTGCTGTTTAAAGTGGATCCTACGTTAGATTGCACTCTTTTAGGTCATTTATAATATCACCATGTTACAGCAGTTTTGAGAAAGTGCAATTCTGCTACTGCGTGCATGTTGCTCTGCTCATTCCAGTCTTAAGCCAGTATAGACAGGAGAGTGACAGTGAATTGCCCTATGGCACTTTGACAAGCTTTAGTCTTTGCTCATCTCAGATATATGAGATTCATACATACATGCATTCATACCTTCTGGTGTCAGAGCAATTGCATACATATGTGTAATGTGTATACATATTTATGTATACATATGCATTGTATGTATTTGCATGCATTTGTATGTATTTCGTATTTATAATGGCACTTCTGAGGTTTTTATTAAACTTTGCTTTACATGCATTCATGCATGCATACCGGTATGTATTCATGCATATTCTTGAGTGTCATACAATGTACATAAAGACGTACATACATATTATGTTTGTTACACACAATGCATGATAAGTCATGAATATGGAGATCCTGAAAGGTAGCGGCTGGTTTGGCTGCTTTGTTGTTTACCATTATTTTGGTTGTTGATGCTGAGAAATAAATAAATGTTGCAATACACAGACTATGCCGATCTTTCAAAGTGACACACTGAATGTGTGGCTCAACTGTATATAGTGAAATAAAAGTTGTCTGTTTTCTCATACTTTTAGTTTATGTCTGATGGCATGCTCCATTATAAATCGACTGGCACGCGAAGTAAGTTGATGATATTCTCAAGCTTATGGTTGATTTGTTTACTATGGAAAATTTATTTTAAAGTCATTTATATTTGACGAACTTATTCCATGCGTAAGTTCAGTAGGCATCTGAATCTAAGGTGCAAAGCAAGACCGCACATAATCATTTCATGCAGAATTTATATAGCCCCTGTTCAAGATCTCCTACTGGGATGTGCTCTCATAATATAAGCCTAGTGGAAGAAGGTTATCTCGTACAGTAGACTGAACTGAGCAGGTAGAGTTCGATGTAGAGATTTGCAAAGAAACAGAACTTTAAAAGTCTATCTGTGTGTTGATTGGAATTTCAGGATTGGATGAGACACTTGGAGACACGCAGTGTGACATTATGGGTGAGTAGTTTAAATTATTAGTTGAAACTTTAAAAGTATTTAAACATTTACGGTAATTCTTATGTTGAACTTGAAGTTGTAAGCAATGTAAGCAGTTAGCATGGTAGCATTGTAAGCAGTTAGGAAGAATTGGTCATTGAGCAAACTTTGTGAATGCTGTGACTGTATATGATAGATCATGAAATATTTAACAATTTTAGAGCAGAACAAGGAAATGAAAATTACCACCGAATATAAGCACAAGGTGGTGTACATTGTACAGCCAATTTTAAAACACAAGTTATGAGTATTTATCTGGATATTTGTATGGTATCTTTTAACACTTTGACAACTTCTTGTACTAATTTTAAGCAATTAAGTGGGGAGCCGAAGCAGTTCGTTATTAAAGAGTCACTGAGAGACCTGTTATTCATCTGTGAATCTAATAATTGTCTTTAGTGAAATTGCTCAGATTTGCAGTGCATTTCTTCTGTACAAAAGCATGGGAATTGGGATTATTTAAAGGAGGTATCATGTGATGAAGAACATTGAAGAGTATAATTATGACTTAAAACTTATCTGTTTGCTAAGGCTTATCCTGCAGTTGGCTGTTTGTGAGGCGCCCTTGTAGCGGTATGACCGTGTTACGGCGCCATATAAATTGTCATTATTATTATTATGAATTAGAACAGGAACGCATAGCTGTTTGCATTGCTTGAGTCATTGTACAAAAACATGGGATTATTTAAAAGGGTTGTATCATGTAATGAAGAACATTGAAGAGTATTTGAACTAGAACAGGAACACAGTTGTTTGGTAAATGTTTGTAGACATTGAGACAGAAATAATGCACAAACTGCAGGCCGCCATACTTGAGAAATCCGATCTGCTGCTGGATGTTATTGACCGTGCTGCTGAACTTGATTGGTAAGACTAATAATTGTAGAATACCTTTTGTGACAATTTGACATTTATAATTGTACCACTGAAGGAGCACTTTTTAAATTGTGAAATAGACCTTGCAACTCAGTGGCTTGAATTGGAGCTCACTGGACAGCTTCTGGACTCAGCTTGGCAAAACTTCAGCACCAAGCTAAATAAAACTAACTCACTCATCTCATATTTATAATGTAAATATGAGATGCGTGATATTGTTTTATTGTGCAATTTTATTTTACAATTTTTATTTTTATTTTGCAATATTATTTTAAATGAGCAGTCATTGAGCACATTATGAATAGATTTCCGGTGGTTTGTTTGTAGTTTGATGTGTCTTGCGTACTGCAGCCAGACATACAATTACGTTCAACCTCGTCTGTGTTCAGATTCTGTGATAGAGATTCATCAGGGCAGGTATCAGTATCAATGCCATCATGTTATTGGATGCACCAGGCAGCATAAACACTTATATGCCTACCCAGTATTTCTACAACCATGCTCTCACCCCTCCATTTGGAGAATTTTCCAATATATAGGCCTATTACGCCCTGCTTGGGTACACTGGTGACAGCTTTGGCTTGTGGGGTTTGATTGAGTTGCAGATGCTTAATTTTGGGTGGATATATATAATTTTATATATTCTTATGTATTTATGTATATTGAGGAAAACAGAATTACAGCTATCAAGCTTAGAGTGATCGTACAATAGAGGAAACATTATCAAACCATTTCCAAGTCTAGCATGAGTCGAATGCGGCAAAGATCACAAATCACAAATTATGTGCGGTCAGCCGGTCCACAAACTCTGGCCAAGAGCAGTTCTAGTGATATGGGATCCAAAGTCAGACTATCATGGAGGTGGATGATGAATGTAAGCAACGCTTCTTCTGTCTGTCTGTCTGTTCTGTGAGGCATCCTGTGCAAGAGATGAGCTGCAGTCCATTCGTTGCTAATGACACGTTCAGCGTCAGTGGAGACGGAGGAGTTGGAGGAGGAGTTGGGAAGATGAAGCTTCTGACTGGAACGAATGCAAGTGGAAAGAGTGTCTACCTAAAACAAGTCAGTTCAACTAAATTGTTTTGTTATTTAGAATGCATTAATAGAGACCTGTGCATTTTTTTAACAGTATGTCTTAATAATTAATTATATTGTCACAAAGTAGATTCTGCTTTAAAAAGATCGGAGAGGCATTTGACCTTTTTGTACATTTGTGCAGTAACTGTGTATGAACTAAGACATACTTCTGTAGCATCTTCAAGTATGTTTTAATATGCACTTTGTGATATATAATATACTGGTATGAACAACTTATCACCAACAGTTCGTCTCTCCCATCTTCCAATCCATTCTAAATGCGGCTGCCAGACTAATAGCCCGACTTCCTCGTTTATCCCACATCTCTTCGTTCATGTTTGATCGCCTTCAGTGGCTATTTTGCTGTCTTAAAGCTACTTTCTTTTCTCTGGTTCTTTTGCACTGGGAGCACCTTTAATTAGTATGCACTGAGAGGCACTTTCAAAATTTATAGGTGCAATACAATATTATGCATAAACTGCCTTATAAATAGTTTTGTAAGTGCAACACAGTGTACTAGTTATTGTAATTGTAATTGTAATCGTGTATATATAATTATATGCACTTGTATTTTAGGTTGGACTTATTGTGTTCATGGCACACATCGGGAGCTTTGTTCCGGCGGATTCGGCATGCATTGGAATCATGGATAAGATCTTCACTCGGATTCAGGCAACGGAAAGTGTCTCCATCTGTCTGTCTTCCTTCATGAGTGACCTTAACCAAGTGTCTTGTGCGATCCGGTTGGCCACGGAAAGATCGCTTGTCATCCTCGACGAATTCGGAAAAGGAACGGAGGCCGTGAGTTCATTTATTCATTCAGTTGGCCTTTTCTAGTGTTTGAGGTGACCCATAGTGTTTCAGATGATCTATAATAGTGTTTTAGAGGGCTCTTATTGAAGCATTTCTTTTATTCAACTCAAAACTGTCCTTTTTGCCATGCTAGAGTTGGGAACGCTTCTGAGTAGTCCACTTGAAGAGGCACTATATAGAAATTCTTGAATGAATGAATGAATCAATTTATACTTGCATGCATACATACATAGATAAATGTATAATATATGCATATGGTTCCATGCATATACATAGGTGCATACATGCACAATTGCACACATACATTCAATCATCCATGCATGCATAGTTGCATACATACAATAATTATTTATGCAGACATGAATGTGCATGTGTTCGTGTGCTTGTGTGTATACCTACATGTACATAATTTTATGTGCATGTGTAATTGCAACAAGGTTATGCAATGAGGCTAAATTTCTCATTCACATCCATATGTTGCTGTACATACTGCCTTCACTTACAATTAAAGTTATTGCCATGTGTTGTAATGATTCTTCCCATGTGTTATTCCATTGATTGTTAGGTCGATGGCGTCGCTTTGCTTTGTGCTTGCCTGAAGCACTGGTTGTTGCGAGACACTGGTTGTCCCCATGTCTTTGTCTCAACCCACTTCCACAACATCATCCAAGACCAGCTCCTTCCTACTCACCATCAACTCAAGTATCAGGTAATTATTGAATCTGGTTCACAGTCCAGCAGAAGCCGAAAGCAGATTCATCACATGTATAAAACCGATTAGCGAGTAAATTTAATAAATGGAGAAATAATTAGAAACTGAACTTAATAAATGGTGAGCTTATTATTGACTAAGTTTAGCAAATGCAGAACTGGTCAGAAATCAAATTTGACAAATGTAGGAGCTAATTTGCAGGCAACTTCAGCAAATGAAGAACTAATTTAAGCACTGAGCAATTTTTTCAAATGGAGAACTAATTAGCAAGCTAATGAAGAACTAATTATTAAGCAAATTTAGCAAGTGCAGAACTACCCTAGATAGTGTGATGAAACCTAGTAATTGCCAGTCCTCACCCTTGCTGTTCAGTCATCAGTCTGTGTGCTCATTATAAATGCTACAAGTGCATTTGTATTTACCATAGGGAGAATGCGACTTGAGTTGAACCAGTTAATTAATTAATTAATTTATACATAGTGCTCGTCATGCGTCAATGTCTTAATGCTTTGTACTTTGATTCTTCAAGACCATGGAAGTGATGGAAGAGGGAGGTGAACTCATCTACCTGTTTCAGCTGATCGATGGCAGCACTGGTGTCAGCTGTGCGCTGAATACTGCCGCTCTCGTCGGACTTCCGGACCAGATATTAAGACGAGCGGCTGAGGTATTTGCATCTTCATGCTAGTTAACGATAATTATTGTATTTGAAGATTTATAAAGCGCATCTAGTAGGAAGAACTGTTCAGAGGCGCTCCCAGTGCACAGGAGTCGCATGAAGAAACAGGTTTTGAGAAGAGCAAAGAAAGAAGAGAGACAATTGAGAAGTGAGCAGAAGGAGAAAGCTCATTCCAAAAAGAGGGGACCAATAGAGGCAAATGATCAAGTCTGAGCCATAGCAGGGACTAAGTCTCACTAAGAGGTCAAATCTATTGGAAGAACATTGTGGACTGTGGGAGAAACCTGAGTGTGGCCAAAGTATAACGACAACCATATATTTGAGTAGTATTATGAGAGTAGTTAACACACTTTTTCACAAACATTCCAAGAAACTGCTGATTTGGCACAGGTGCACTCAAGACCAGTGATCACAGTAATCCAAAAACTGGACAGCATGTTTTTTAACTTCCTCAATTTGTTTTGGTAGTCATTCACTGGCCCCCAAAGAGTGAGGGCTGAGTTTGCACCATATGGTGAAGTGTTGTATAGTCACCAATAATTAATAACCAGATGTAAACTGAAGAGTTTGCTGGATCTGTATATGTTTTAGTTGTTGATTGCTTTGCAGGTTGGTTGTTTGCTTAGTTAATGAATTGGCAGAGATTTTGACTGACAGTGTATTGGTTGATTGATTGAATGATAAATTTTTTCCTTCATTTGCTCCTGCATTTGCCCATGTATTACTACATTTATTGAAAGGTGCGTGAGTTAAACAGCAAGGGTCTGCCAATCACACGACTTGACCAGCCAAATGCTCAGCTGGAGTTTAAAAGGTATCAGATTCTTTTGTTTGCTGGACTCTCGGTTTTTCAGAACATAACCATTTATTAATGCTCTGTGGTTTCAACACAGTAGAATACATTGCGGCTGATATTTGTTTAATTGTCCTTTTACAATAACTCAGAGATGCCAGTTAAAGTCCATTAATTAATTGAAATTTGTAGAAATGCTAGATCAAAAAAGAATCTTCACAATATCCAATCCTGTTGTCTTCCTCATAGTCTTTTCTTCATTGCTGATTCGAAACCTCTTGCCTGGAAAATATCCAGCTGATTTTTATTTCTACGTTTGGAACAATGTCACCGGAAGCAAATAGTCTGCTTTTGCATCTGACAAATGCTCAAGGACTACACAATATACAAATCGCCTACATTTGTGCAATAGTTGGACATTGTATCCTGCGCTTTGCCTCAATAACTGACATGTCTACATGAGATTGTTCCAGACGTAAAAATACAATCAGTTGCATATTTTTCTGTGCCTTTATTTGCAGATGTGAAGCAATTGTGACCAAATTCATGTCACTTGACATTGATAAGGACAATGTTGAAGACTTTCTTCAGAACTACGTCCTTCCTGTGTCACAAGGAAAGCTTAATGCTGATTAATAAACAGTAATGTTGAAACTGATGAAGCTCCTTTCCTTGTTTAGTCTGTTTCAGTTATAATTTTAACTGCCTTGTAGTGTAATTGAATTCCTCACAGTTTGTAATGTAATACATTGTAATTTTATAAGCAGTTACTCATGCAATTATATACTGCATCAACACACGCATATCTACGGGTTCAGTTTTGGTGAGAGGACTGCCTAGTACGCCAGTTCCCTGGCTTCTATTGAAATAGTTTCAATTAAAAAGCATGTTGTTCGCTGTAATTGCATTGCTGTGGTAGTTTATGTGCTTCAACTGTTGGATACTTTGCCCCAAGATCAGAATTAAAGATAGGGGACTGTGCACTAGACTGTTGCCTCTATCTTCTAACCAGTTACTCTTATGGTTTGAATTGCAATGCATATTTTTATGGAAATGACAGTTCATTGTTCGACATGCATCTGTTGATTAAAATTGTCCAGCTGTCAGCCCTTGTGCTTATCAATATTATCTACTTCTGTGCTAGGCACAGAGTCGCATTTAATTAAACTGGTCATTCATTTTTTAAGAGACTTGTCAAGTAGTTTAAATTAAGACTAGCTTAAGAGGCTTTTGTCATATCTTGCTTACTTGCCATAGACTGACTTCTGGGTTTCAGGACCTGTTAGAGTTTGACTGGATTCTCGCACAGATTAGACGTCTAACCTGTTGTTACCCAAGTTTCTGACAAATCAACCAAGGACTGATGCCTTTCTACTGTAATAATATGCAATTAAGGCTCAGGCCTCCTATTAGATTTAGGTTGGATTAAGTCATTTATTAAATTATGAGTAAAATATTTAATCCTATTGCCTCACACAAGATCTTTAGTCAATGTTTATGCGCTACCTTATATTATACCCTGTGTTTTTGGCTTGTTTACAGTTTTGTCTGATTTTCAGAGGTTTTCTGACTTGATTCAGTTGTCTTTGTCTAGCTAACTGAAATTCTGTTTGAATATTGTCAAGATTTCTAATTTTTGATGTTTGTGGAATGTCTTTGGTTTTGTGCATAGCAGGTGTAAGTAATGCAACATAATGGCCTTAGAATAAGTTTGCTATCGCAAAGATTATAAACTGTTGAATTTATCAGTTCGAGGAGGTTAAGAGTAGACTCTTGTCGACTCTAGTGTTTGTGACTGTTGCTAATGATGATGTTATTGTCACATAGGTCTATAATTTATCTGATAAGTCGCACTTGTTATTAATGACTGATTCAATGTTACAATTGCAGAGCTTCAATGGTCATTAATATTATTATGATTAATAACACTGATTAATTATGGCCATGAGGATTAATGTCTGTTGTCTTTAATGTGGCTGGATTATGCATCTGGTTACAACACAGCTAATTCAACAAAACCCTTTACCCTTCTGCTAATTGTAATACGGAATTTGATGCAAATAGCATACCTGGATTAATGGATTTGGTTACAAACTGCTGTTGGTACAATAAGTATTGTGGCATCAATGCGACTTAGTATGCAACCAAAGAATTGGTCTACTAAGAAATCACTGATCAATTACACACTTTCATGAACAGCTGCTGTTGACAGATGCGTGTCACAAAAAAATGTTCACAGTGTTTGGAGTCAAATTTCAGACCATACAATGCATCTGAATAATGTCATTTCACAAAGTACATTCATGCACATTTTAATGTTTTAAAACACAGTCTCAATTCCTGACAGATTTAATGTATAGGAAACTAACTATATTATCTCTTGAAAACTAAGTTTATTCCTGTTTTCTACTTAACCTGGTAACTTTGTGTGGACTATATAAAGTCATAAACATAGCAGCCACAGAGTAACCACAGCAAAATAATGTCAATAGCAAGGTGCTTGTAAGCAAGTAGTCCCACTAACTAGCTATGTGCGCTTGTGTCTGTGAGAAGTATCCTCAGTATAATGCAACTCTATGAATAGAAACAGGCTTATACATGAAAATATAGAATATTATGTGTAATCGTATATAGAAATATTTGTACGTGTAGGACTGTATGCATGTATTGTAGTCCGTAAATTATTCTCCATAGTGATGAAGTCTGATTTATTGTGTGTTTAGGCTTGAAGAGGTAGCTCAGGTGTTCCAACACTTTTGCCAGCAATTAGCCTTCGGTATTCGAGGTTAATGTGTAGGTAAATTGTATTGTAGTCAAACGTCTAACCAGGCGACCCGAGGTCACCCTCCTCTCACCTTGATGTGAGACCACTTGGACAAAACTTTTCGTTTTATTGGCTACAAATAACTTTGACACAGGCGCAGGTGCCTGCTTATCTGTTGACTGGTAACTCACAACGGCCTTGACTACCACATGCATAGGATCAATTACTTCGTTGCCAAGAGCAAAACGCGTAGGCTGTAGACTCGTGGACACAGCCAGAGTAGGACTGGATTTAGATCAAGTGTCTTCTAAAACTGTTTTCCTCAAGAGACTTCGTGTTGTTTTGTGAGCATTTGAAATAGTTTTGCCTTTGCCTCGTAGTTCTGTTTTTGGATACATTTTTCAACTGCAATGCCAAAAAGAAGACAGGTTAGTCTGTTTTGGGTATGTGTGTGTGTAAGTTAAAGTCTGTGCTTATTCCTGTTGAAAGTAAGTGCGCATACATGTTTGTTTTGTGGGTAATATAACTATGTTCGTGATGTGTTTTACATAATATACTTAAAAGGTATTAGTTTTGTTTCTTTGTTTATAATGTATTGTATTATATGTTGAAGTTTGTTGCTATTAAAAAATTAAGAATTTATTTCCTAGTTTTGCTTGCAAGTAAGTAAAGTCGATGAAAGGTGTTCAGTTCAGATAGATGTTGGGTGATATGATTGCTCTAAGTCATAAATTTTACAGATCAAATATTGGGGTTTACAGTTTCACATGCAAAGTGGAAGTTGTTATAGTCTTTACAGTGTGAGAATTGTGGAAAAATAACTGTGGGATTTGACTATGTTTCATTTTGAGTTCGGGTGTGAAAAACAGACTTATACTATGGGGCTCTAAGAAAGACGGGGGGGAGAAACCCCAACCCCTGGCAATTCTCACCCTGAGTATTTTCCTCACTTCTGAAAACTGCCAAAACCTGTTCATCAGTTTCCTCAATTTCTCTCCATTGGTCATTTAAAATTGTAGACCAATGTATATGAGGTACTCTTTTTGATATGGATGGTCACCCTCTTTTCCATATTTTAGTCTCTGTCTCACTGTCAAAGACAAACAGCGGCATCTACATGTACCAATAAGTCCATGGTATAATTATCCAATACGATTGCCGGAACGTGGGGTTAACATTTCTGAACATGAGGTGTTAAAACTTTACATTTAACTGGAACCTGCATATGAGAGTCTTTGTGCCATAATGAATAAGGATAAATTCAATACCAAAGTTAAATTTTTGAAATTAGTAACTTTATCATTTTACTTATATCTGAATGGCAATTAAAAGTTAATGATTAATGTAATGTACTGATTCTACAGCAATGTTTATGTGAACCATAGTAAAAGATATCGTATTCCATTAGAGAATCCTGGCAAATTATAATAATCAATTTTAATCATGTTACACGTAGTACAAAGCGGCAACAACGATTAGTCTAGATAAGCACAGGATGATAGAACTGTACTTGAAGACCTGTCGTCCAGGCCGTGCTGTCAATGTAACTATAATTAAATACAGACATTATTCTTTATGTAGTTATAATTTGACACATATGAGCGTTAATGCCAGCACATGAATAATGATAAGAGGCAGGTTTGAATGACACAATGCACTTAGGGTTACTTGATCAACAGCTCAAGGATATATGCAGTCACTATGACAAAAGGCGTGTCATAGTGTCATGCTGCATGATATGACCCTTAAGACTTAAGACGGTGACAACGACTTTTCGGTAAGCCTCTTTAAAGATTGATCTTAAGACTTCAGCCAAAGCCTTCAGATCAAGAGAAATGCCATCAATACTTGAAACTACATATTATATGTTCAGTGCATAAGTTCAAGAGGGATGCAATAAATATTTGATCTACATGTTAGTCCTCATAGGTTAAGAATAATCGCTTCAACGTTATGGTCTCTTTTTCAGTTGAAACGCAACTTGCTGCCTTAGTAAGGGTTGGGGTATGGCCTTTGCTGATCTTATCTAACTTAGATAATTTCTCTGCTTCATTGGTTTGTCCCCTTAAGGTTTGTTCCAACATAATGTGACTTTCTTCTTAATAATGTTGAAGATTTCTAATTCTACTGAGACTTAGTTAGCATTCAAGGTTAGAAATCTTCATGTTTTCTAGATATTACCAAAAATTGATTAGTTAACCGGTGACACTGTCAATCTGTCATTAGAAAGTTTCCAGAAGTAATGTTATTAGAAAGTATTGCAATGTGGAAAATAATACAATTATAAAGTAAGGTGTGAATTAGAATATCATTTGTAATTACTAGAGTGCCGTCATGTTAGAGCATAATGTTGTTATACCATTCTCATTCTTTATCTCATATTCTGAATTCCACATTATATTTAGGCATTTAGCACCTCTAAGTGCATGGGCTTCTTGAAGGTGTGCTATATAAATTCTTGAAATGAATTAATGAAGTGAATTATCTCGAACACTTTAACACAACTCTGCTTCCGGCAGCCATAACATTTGCAGTGAATTATTGAGGAATTCGCACAATGCAAATGATTGGTTTAGCATGATATGAATGTCAAATGAGATGGCTGAATGTATGTAGCATGCATTATTTGCTGAGGCTGGGTCTGAATGATAATATTGATGGTTGAAATGCAGCATTTGGGAAGTACAATATTGCATTACATTCTAACGCACCACTTACACTTAGGCTATGAGTCGCTAACACTGAAGCCAACTCAGCACAACTGTCATTCGTGGAAACAGAGCACAGTTATTGTAATTGGAAATTTATATAGCGCCACTTTAAGAGTTTTGTAGGATTTAAGAGTTTTGTCATATTCTTGTGGGAAGTTAAACAGTGCTGCTAAAATGCATCTGTATGGTTCGAAACAAAAGTGTCTTTCTCCACATAGCTTTTGCATTCAATGTCTAATCGCGCTGGATTTGGTCTGTAGTATTGTGACTGGGAGACTGCAGCAATGAATGGGACATGGTCGGTGACAAGGAATGCACCTTTTGGTACCAACTACACCCCAGACACGGCAAGGTTGAAGATCATAAATGGTAAAATGGTGTCTGTCAATGACAGTGATGAACAGAATCTGGTCAATTCAAGGTTAGATGGCTTTTCTCATATGCATTCAATTGTTCTTATTACTTTTAGTATGTTTTCAGTTTATGATTTCTTCCTTAATGTTGCTGTTTTACCTGTTGTTCATGAATTAATCTGAGTAGTAAACTAGCCTGGAACAACCAGTCCTTATCCTAGGTGCTTTGAAATAAAAAATTACGATGGCTGTGTGAGCGCATTTCAATATAATACAACTATAATGTTTAATTTTATCCTCCTTCCATTGTTCAGCAGTGTAAGCATGATCATAATTTAATATGTAAGAACATCAGAGGTGCTCAAAGATTGCAAGCTAAGGGCTTGCTGAAGATCTCTATGTAGTAATAAACTGGCAAAGTGCTCGGAGTAGTCAGTTTCGGTAATCGTTGTGTTGACAACCAATTGTCTTAACAATGTACAGTTCCTGCTGTATATCTTGAGTATAATTTTGTCTATATACATTACAAGGATTCTAAATTTGCTTGCAGATGCGGCAAAGAACCTTGGCTTATTATGGATTTCATTTCATTAATGGTCTCCCTTATTCAGCTCTTGCATAGAGCTGAAATTTAAATTACATTACTATAAAAATTTGTGTAAGAGGTTCTTTAACGGTATTTTTAAAATTTTTATATAAAGACTCTAAGTGTACTACTTGTTGTTTGTGAATGGAATATTTTTTCTCGTACGCCAATCCTGTTAGGTCTCATTCTGAGACGCCTCCTGTGACTCAAAGCATCTCCAGGTTCCCACCAGTTGAGCCACAACGACTATCAACCGTAGAGTTGCAACAATCCATGAACCATGATGTAGTAACATCACAACCACGCTTTGGAGAGACAAAGAGTCGAGAAGCATTGGCTGAGTTTATGCCAGAGGCAAGCATTTGTATTTCTATTCAACTGAAAAGGTTGTTTTAATCTGTGGCACCTGTGCTTGCAACTGACAGTGCAAGGTATTCAAGAAGTGACTTGCTTAAGATGAGCCACCACTGACCGTTGCTTTTAATTTTCACATTATTTCTTTCATATTGGTACCATGCAACCAGCTGTAGCTCACTCACTTTATTTTCTCTTTGGATCATTTATTTTACTTGATCAGCTCTCATTTGTCATCTTTCATATCAGTCAAACCTCTTGCTGTCTTCATTTACATGTACTTTTCGGTGAGCTATCAGACGCGTTAAGTACCTTGTGAAGAGATGTCGTCATATCGAGAATGCACTTCATCTGAAGTATGCGAATAATTATCTGTCTAATTTACATGGCAGCTGTTCTACTGTCTTATGCTGTCAGATGAGTGAGTGGTAAAGACCACAGCGTGTCTCCTATATTTATGGGGCTTTAGTATTTGCTTGATGGCTTCGCATTTCAAGATGAATTCAATTTACCGATGAGTGTACTGTACGAAGTCTACTTCACTCCTTGAGCACCATAAATTGATTAAGGCATTTCAAGTACTATCTCGTTATGAGGTTGCATTCCAGTCAGTGAATTAAAGTTTTAGTGTCCTATTATAGTCAACATACAACACTGTGGCTGTTAATTTCACACCTTTAGTTCTTCAGCCGTTAATGGGTGATTCCAAATGACTTTGATCCAAATTGTCAGATTTTACTTCCATTTACCTCGCAACATACAAACAGACATGGTACTTTATAATAATTAAGTTTTCAGTTAAACACACGCTTAACATTGTTTTGTGTCTTAGGATGAGGATCAGAATTTTTCAAGTGTAAATCAACGAAGAATTGTCAATCAACACCATTTCCTGCCACCAATCAATCCGCACAACGGACGATCACATAACCTGGCTGATCTTCTTGCACCTGCAAACAATGCAACCACTGAAGCATTGAATAATCAATCTGCTTTCGGACTAACCACAGGCTTCTCCAATCACCCTGCGCCAATGACAAAGCCAAAGGAACTGGAGAATCTGACAAAACGCATTCGTGATGAGCTCACGAACCTCTTGCCGAATCAGCTGAAGTATATTTACCTAAAGCTAACCGAGGCTGATGCCAATCTGACTGGCTATATCTCGTTCAGTGAAGTCGAACGCATATTTCATCAGAGCAAGGTGAGAACAGCTGTCTGTCATTGTGACACTAAAAAGACACACTTGAAAATTTCACATCTCTGAATAGCTAGGAACTTGTGACTGTGACAATAATATGATGTTGATTTATACTGAGGTGATAATTATATTCATAACCGTGTACTGAGCATCTCTTGACCCTTTCAAATCCAGCCTATGCTGGTTACATAGTAATTTTTTTACTGCTTAGTGACAGGTAGTATGTCGAAACAGCTTCGCCTAGTGTCGTTGTATTTCTAACACCTGACATTCTTTTCAATAATTTACGACTGAATGATTCAGTACATGTATTTGGCTGTAGCAAATGTAATGTTACAAAACACCGTCAAAACTGAACACTGCCGCTGCACTCAAAAGCATGGATGTATTTGTAGTTTCTCCAGGTTTAAACTCCCAAAAATGTGCAATTTCAAATTCTTTTAAACTGACTCCCTGTGTTTTCTGTGTATTTTGTGTTCATGTCTGTTGGAAATCTCCTCTTCGAAACGGCAAACCCCAGAAACTATTGTCTTGTTATTCTAATGCACAACAGGTCTGTTATTTTTTCAGGTGGAATTGAGTCCAGCCACTTTGCGATTGATTGCTTCGATGTTTCTGTCTGTTTATCATTCAAATCTCGTCAACTACGAAGGACTTGTTTCGTTTATTGCTAAAGCTGTCCAAGCATATCCAGATTCAGATGACAGGTTTGCTACATCATCATCGTCGTCGTCGTCATCATCGTCATCATCATCGTCGTCATCATCGTCATCATCATCGTCGTCATCATCGTCATCATCATCGTCGTCATCATCATCATGATCATCATCGTTGTCATCATCGTCATCATCGTCATCATCATCATCGTCATCATCATAATGTTTCTTTAATATTGCTAACTTCATCAACAATACAAGACACTGCATTATAAGGCAGTGATTTTGTCTATACAGATACTCTGTGCATGATAAGCTTGCATTTGACTATCTGTGGCGCAAATACTGTGTTAGGGTTAATGTTAAATTTACAACGGAAGATTATTATGACTTTTCAGAGAACTGACGAGTACAGGAGCACTGAGACGTATCGTTGAGAAGCAGCTTCTGGCCGGAGGTTGCTGTCTGGATTACGAGAAAATCTGGACGTTTTTCCAGCGTGCAGATAGGAGTCGACGAGACCGTCTTTCGAGGGATCAGGTTACAGTAGCACTGCTTACTTATTAATTGTTTTTATCAATTTCATTTGTTTATTTGTTGGGCCTATTATGCATACAATATGCATACAAGTTGGTCAGTGTAAATCTGAGTCTGAAGACAATTTGCCTAGTTATTCAATAATAATATTATGCTATTAGTTGCTCTTATTGAATCCCTTACTACTCATCTCCACTCATGGATGTCTTCAAATCGCCTTTCGCTTAATACTTCAAAGACTCAATTCATCTGGCTAGGTACTCCCCAGCAGCTCCAGAAGCTTGATTTCATTCTGCTCTCTGAAAAATTTCCGCTGTTTTCCTTCTCTTCAAGTGTTCGGGATCTGGGTGTTGAAATTGATAGCTCACTTACCTTTACTGAGCATATTTCCAATGTGACACGCTCATCATATTTCCATTTAAGACGTCTCAGAGCCATTCGTCGCTCTGTCTCCTCCTCCATCTTCACTACCTTAATTCATGCTTTTATATGTTCACGAATTGACTATTGCAATGCTCTCCTCATTGGTCTTCCTAAAGTTCGTCTTTCACCGATTCAGTCGGTTCTCAACTCAGCTGCTAGATTGATTGCCCGCCTTCCCAAGTACTCTCACATCTCTGCCTTTATGTTTCATGAACTTCACTGGCTTCCTCTCCGTGCTCGCACACAATTTAAGATCCTCACTCTGATCATAAAGGCTCAACGGGGTCTTGCCCCAAAATATCTCACTAATGTTTTACTTCGTCCTCACTCAGCTTCCTCCCACCGTCCACTTCGTTCATCCAACAGATTTGACCTCTTGGTTCCTCGGTCTAGAACTGTTATGGCTCAGTCTCGATCATTTGTCTCAATTGGTCCTTCTCTTTGGAATGCCCTTTCTCCTTCTGTTCGCTCTACACTTCTTTCTGGTAGTCTCTCCTCTGCTTTGTCTCTTCTCAAAACCTGTTTCTTCTCCCTGGGCCTTGCGCACTAGGAGCGCCTCTGAACGGTTCACCCTACTAGAGGCGCTTTATAAATGTTTAAATACAATACAATACAATAATAATCATTGTTATAGTTGTTTTAAAACTTTAGTTTAACTGAAACTAATGCTGTGTAGCAAGATCTAGGTTAGTCTGATAATAATAGTCATTATTGTATTTGTTTTAAAACTTTAGTCAGCTTTGATGAATTCATGTAGCATTGGTGTATTTGTGTGGAAATGCAAACTATACTACAACCTATCGACTATAGACATATATATTATGGAACTGAATTTGAATTCTGCATAGTCAATGCAGTTAAAATTGTAAAATATTTGTTAATTCATGCTCAATTAGAATTTTTATGCAAGAATCAAGCGTTAATAATAGAAAATATATAGGTACGGTGCATGTCCCAACAGAAATTTTGTATTGCAAAGTATCCCAGATTCAGAAAAGGTTTCAGAACCACTACATTAGGCAGTAGTGAGATAGAAGTTCATTAAAATTAATAATTATAATTGATAATTATAGTTACTTATTAGACTGTCAATGTGGCCTTTTTTAGATTATCAGAGTTATGGCTTTGATGGTACAAACTGACAGCTATGCTGATGGATTGTTTGTGTCTTTTGTGTTTTAGATAAAGCGATTGGTTGGAGCGTGTCATCTGCCTCTCAGTGAATTTGTTGTTGATCAAGTCTTGAACAGATGTACCAGTACATCGGATCGTTACAGGTGAAATATCACGTGCAAAACCAATTTCATAGACTGAATTTGAACCAGGCAAAGAGCCTCTGTTATTATCAGGGACATTGTTTTTCCCATTACGATAATGTGCGTAGATCTCAAAAGTTTTTTAGCACCATACAAAAGGAACTGCGTGAGCACGACCACTGTGGAAGACAATGGTTTACTAGCGTTTAGAGTGATAATGATGGCAACATTGGTTGTAGAATGGTGCAGAATCGAATACACGACAATTTGTTTTTAATTTTCTTATGGCGACAGAAGCATGCTCAGTATCTTCTACCACTTGCTGGAACTGTTTAGTATTGATGGTGTTGTTGTGCATACCTTCATCACCTGTGTTGTTGTTGTTGTGCATACCTTCATCACCTGTGTTGTTGTTGTTGTTGTTGTGCATACCTTCATCACCTGTGTTGTTGGTCCTTCTTCTATTGCGCTATGTATTCCAAGAATTCAACTTTGGATCTTGCATCTGACTTCGTTTTATCACGATGGAAAAGGTGGGGTGTTGATGGAAGGATATCAGTTAAACTTTACGTGTCTTTGGGAACTGTCCAATGATGATTTCTATGCTGATTCTTTGATGTTGCTTTTTGTGACATCCAACTGGCAGTGGATGCATTTCCTATGGAACTTTATATAGCGCCCCTTCAAGGTTACTACTCAGGAGCGCTCCCAACCCAACCTTGGCTGAAAATGACGGTTTTAAGGCTGCGATAAAATGCATCTGAACAAGCCCTAGGCATTAGGCACTAAGACAGTGGAAGCCCATTCCATACAATGGAATCAATTGCAAAGAAAGCACGCTGCTGTCTAAGAGCAGATTCATAAAACTAGACGTGTGACATTTGAATTTGTTGTGTATTCTATGAGATGTTTTGAATGTTATCAGCTGGCAGGATTTCCTTGGCTACATTGAACATGTCTATCCAATGAAAACGAGTCTGACAATACCTCCGACACATCGACGAGTCAGGGAAATACCCACCGTCAGCAGCGACTGGCCAGACGAAGAGACGACACCCGTAAGTGTACACATGCACACTTTATCATACGAACACATGCACACTTAAATGCATGCACACTTAAACACACGCACACTTAAAACACATGCATACTTAGGCACACTTAAGCGCATAAACACATGCACACTTAAACACATGCACACTTAAAACACATGCACACTTAATGCTCATGCACACATGCACGCTTAACACATGCACACATACCTAAATGCTCACAAACACACACACACACAGGGGCATCAACTCATTTCTCTCTTATCACTGTCGTATTGGAAGTGTTATTATTGGTATGTATTTATTGCTATTGTTATCATTTTTGCTATTATTATTGCAGTTGTTATATTGTCATCATTATTTTTATTTCTATTGTTAGATTTGCTATTTTTTACAATTATCATTATCATTATTATTTATCATTATTACTTTTTTCAGGTCTGGCGTTATTCATTCCAAGATGAGTTCTACTTTTATCAGTGTATTAATTTTCTACACGAATGTTAGAGAAATTAAAGTCATACATTTTTTCAACGTGAGATACTATCATTTAGTAACTGATGATTGTAATGACGGATCAGATGATAATGATATCATCTGAAGAGTTCTATGACTCCATTTTAATGATGAACAAGGAAATCGAACTCAAATAAAGAGAAATGGTTATAATTATGTTGGAGAATCCCCAAACCAAAATCTTATACCAATGTTTATTGTCATGAAGACAATTTACCTAGGTAATCATCCTCATGATCATAATAGTTGTGAGGATTTTTAAATAAAATCTTTGAATGGTTTTGGATTAATTATTAGATAAATATTATGTTCTTTTTCTTTTCTTTTGCTAGCGTGTTAGGATGAATGAATTGCCTGAAGAACTTTTCACGCTAGGGACTGTTGTACAAGTGGGTAAACTAAAAATGTCTGAAATTGATTACATGACATTCGCTTTTCTTAGAAACCTTTCCCACAATTATATTGCTCTACAACTTTTTACAATTTTACCTATAATTACTTGGAATATTGCAACAATAACTGGGAACTCTGAGCATAGTCTCCATTGGTTAGGCTTTATCGCAGCTTTCCAAGTTACTGGAAAATTATTTGCTTACAGGTTAAGAAATTAATAGACTCAAATACCACTATTGCTATTGAACTCAGGCGATCTAGTCTACATGTGTTCTACAGCATTATTATTAACATATGTCGGCATCATTAGCATAGGACAGCTTGGCGCAATGTTTGAGTGTTTGGAGTTAGAGTTATCCGCTTGTAAGGTAGAGAATACAGGTTCAAACATCCTCAATGGTGGTTGATGAGTAGTGACCGTACGGCGTAGAGTCCTTGAGCAACTCCTTTACTCACATTTCCTTGCACCTCTGATTAAGATTATACCGATCTTTCATATGATTGTAGTATATATGCAATATAATAAAAATGTTAACACTTATAATTATGGTTATAACAGTAATAATTTTATGAATTTTTATGGTGAAACGTTTCGTGTAGGCTACATGTTGATTTGTATATTCTGGAAACGGATGTGCATTTGTTTGGTGCCAGGAAACGAGAAGACGACTTAATGATGAGCGTAGAGACGGAAGTTATCTGTTTAAACCATATTTTGAAAGGTTTATGCGCATGGTAAAAGCAGTTTACAGTTTCGACCAATCAAATTCTGGTAGGTTTCTTTGCACATTTCCACCTTCCTCATTTATCAGATTTAGTTTTAAAAGTGTTTGGTCCATATAAGTCATGCTTAATTATATCAGAACATGTTGACTACATCTCTGTTAGACTGTAGTCTGTTACTATACAGAAGCTCTCCGAAAGGTTCAGCCATTTGTAGGCAATAATATATCTTACTTTTCCTATTGGAACAATTAATTATTAACCTTAATATTATATTATTATTGTTGCTTAATAATTAACCTACCTAATAACTTGGGTCATAATTATCAATTGTATAATGATTTTTTCTTTATTGTTACACTGGAATATGGCAATTGTGATTGGTGTTATATGTTGCATTTTAATGACACTTACATAGCTATAGATACTCATTATAATTAATATATTAGCAGTACTGAATTCACAATTCTAGCATGACAAATGCTTTCAGTTTCTGAAATATTAGAAATGCCACATGTTTATCTGTTTAATGCGTATGAACTTTGTGTAAATATTGTTTCTTATCTAAGGATACATGAACAGTTCAGTTACACGATGGATTATACAAGAATACAACAAGACCTTCAATCTTGGACTCGACGAAACAAGAATTGATTTTGCCATGAAACCTTACACTGAAGGCGATAAGGTTGCTATAGAACCTTTCCTTAAGACTCTGATTGCACAGGTGTCATGAGCAGATTATTTCAACCAGTTTTGTTTATGTGCACGTAAAATGACGGGAATTGTTTTTGGATAATATAGCATCTGCAAACAATGCCAAACATGTATGCAGAATAAAAATTTTTAATGGAAACCTTGTGAGGACATTCGACTCTATGTCTTGGCTTATGTATAATAATATTACTGTTTCCTCTGTGCTGGATTGCGTATTAGTTCAGCGCAACTGGATTTTTTCCAGTAGGTTAGTAGGAGCAGTAGGCCTATTTTGAATCCATCTAGCCTATAATTAATAAGTTTCATTTCTAATCGACTTCATTCGAAAAATCAATAGGCCTATCGTAAAATTGTAAGATGAATCGATGTGACAAAATTCGTATTGTGAACTATAATTATGTAATTATTATAGGCCTAATTATTATGTAAATGACATTTCTGTTGATAGTCATTCAATGCGAGCACAAGTTTAATTATTCAACTTATTCTTATAATATAATAAATTATCAGCTATAATTATTAAAAGTGAATATGAAAGCAGTGTTGATAACAATGGCTATTTTCTTATGTGCAACTAGATTTATCAGCAAGCGCAGTATTTTTATCCTATCTAATAATATATTAAATTTATGGGTTAACACAGTATACAGCACAGAAACTCCGCCACTGTTCGCATTCGGACAGTGCCAGTCCCAAGCCTGGGTAAACGAGGGTATCGCTAATGGTCTAATTGGTCTTTGCTGTCACACAGTGTAACAGTGACGTTAAACTGAATCTATATCTAACTAACTACTGCACACGGGCGTCTTAGCCTCTTTGTGGTAGTTTCGCATCCGTTGCTTGCATGGTTTATTTAGGAGTTTTAGGGTCTATTCCTGTCCATTTGTAGGCTATATGCTAAGACTGGTCTGCATTTCGTGAATGCTACGGGATGGTGTGATTACAACTCCTATAAGAAGCTAAAATCACAGCACCCTCTCGTGAATTAGCTGGTGCCTGCGCTTGGAGATCGAGTGACGGTTTATAAGTTTGGAGAATATTTTGTAGGGCCTACTTTCCTCTTTCAGTGAGGGCTCCAGGGCTGTAGTCAAGGGTAGGCCCCCTATACGGCGTATACTCACCCCCGGGGAAAAACCGCATCGTATACTCGCCTCCCGAAAAGTAGGGTAGGCCCTATAGTACCAGTAGTGTAGTCCTAAAAATGAAGTGGGGGAACGCTCTTTAAAATAATATTAGGCCTAGTATAGTAGTAGCCTAGTATTATTATTAATATTCCATTATCCCTGGAAAAAAGTGGGGGAACGCCGTTCCCCCACGTTTCCCCCCCCCCACTACACTGCCCTGTATACGCGGTAAAAAGGAGGGTAGGCCTACACCGTGCACGTTAGTAAATCAGGGTGCATAGGCCTATGTGGCTGTTTAAGATGTATTTTTAAGCAAGCGAATGACTAAAAAAAGGTCACACACTTTTTCGGACGGCGAATTCATGAAATTTTTCCGAGATTTTGGCCGTCAGAAATTTCGGGCCCAAAAATGTACCAGTAGGCCTAGCCTACAGCCCTGGAGGGCACTATAGCAAAAATGCCAGGAAAAATGCCCTGGTAAAAACCTTTTCCCTGGTTACAATGTTGACCTGCTATAGCCTACTTTTGTAGGCCTACAGCCCAAACTTTAGCCTACGCTATTTGGGACATGCACTGAAAGTATCTTGGTGGCGGTATTCGCTCAAAATCAAGATGGTGTGATTCAGAGATCGTCTTGAACTCGTTTACCTTTCGAACTATAAGAACGTCGAATAGGCCTAACCTACTGCAAAGATCTGATGACTGATGCAGACAATTATTGTGACCACAGAATCAGTGTGAGAATTGTGGGAAAATAATTAGGCCTACGGGGAGGGTTGGACTATGATCCACTTGGAATTGCGGTGTGAAAAACAGACTCTACTATGGGGCTCTAAGAAAGACTGGGGGTTGAACCCCCCGGCAATTATCAGTGATTTATCACCTTGCCCATAATAATTAGTTCAAATCAAAACACTAACTAGGCCTATAGCCTAGGCATAGCCTATAATGAAATCGAACCAACATGTTAAGCGAATCAAATTTCATTTCTAGGAACTTTATTGCAGTATAATATTGTAGTAGGCCTACTATCTAGTAACTGTCTATGAATATGCTTCCTCATTGGTCAATAATTTAGACTTAGCCTAGTCCTAGCTATATATAGCCTAGGCCTAATGCATAAAAGCAACACGGCATCGGGTAAATGAATACTTTTGAATAACCTATAGGCCTGCACTAGGCTACATAGTAGTTAAATTCTACATTCGGCCTAATTGAATCTTTATGCACTTATGCCTACATGCAACACTGCAGCAAAATATTATTGTTAATGCTATCCTTGGAGACTCGATCAATATGCGGAAACATGATGTTGCCGTCAATTCTGTAGAATATTAATTTTCATCAATAAAAATGCCTACGTATAGGCTGTGGCTGTTAATGGCGCCAGTAAACAAAGGCGTCGATGTGACACTGTCAGATGCATGATAGACCTAGGCGTATTTTCATTGTCATTGACCGATTTGTCAACAAAACATGTCATTTTTTAATTAACCGTGAGCACCCAGAAAAAATTTAATGCTTGAATAGTCTTTTGGGAACTGGTTGTTATTTATAATTAACGTCGGACATCACAAAGGCAGCCATAGGGTAGTAGGCCTATTCTGCAATTTCTGCTTAATGCGTTGGTATCGACTTCGTGTCGCCCTTTTCATTGTTCACCGTGTGCTGAAATACGCGCATCAATTCGCATTGAAACAATTATCGCTTATTAATTATATTTCTCGTGAAGCCTACAACAGTTACTCTAGGTAGAATATTATTACTATTCAGTGGCGTAGCTAGGATAGGCCTATTTGGCGCCCGGGGACGAACTCCGAAATTGGCGCCCCTCCCTGTTTAATTTGTAGGCTACCCATTGCTTTATTGTCCGCAGGCTACCTCTTTAAAGTGCTTTTAGGCCTCAGAAGTCACATAGGTTATCAGAAAATACAAATGGGCGACAAGGGGCGTTTTGTCCTAGCTGCGGAGCTGTAGCGGCGCCAGGGGGCTAAGCCTCCCAAAAACATAAGTAGCCCCCTAAAAAATGGAATATAGGCCTATCCATGAGATTTTGACCAAATGAGTAAAAAAGGTCGTCTGAAATTTTGGCGGATGAAAATGGAAAATTTCACCGAGATTTCGACCAAAATTAATTACTAAAAAAGGTCGTCAGAAAATTCCGCGATTGAAAACCGAAAATCTTCGAGGATTATTCAGCCCCCCCCCCAACTGAAATCCTGGCGCCGCCACTGGTGCGGTGTAAAACGCCCCTTTGAGCACCTTGTATTTAATTATTTTTTAATGTCATCTATTTGGTATTTTATCAAACACATGCAGCAGTAGGCCTACTGTATTTAGGATATTCAGCCCTAGATCTTACAATATTTCACGCTCGAAATGACATTTAGGCCTACTCACGTTGTAAGTTAGAAGAAATTCAAGAAAAACCTTTAAAGAGGCGTTCCCCCACCCCTCTACCCTAATGATGGCAGTGTTGTGGTGATAGTGTAGCCTACGACAGTACGACTAGATTAGAATCATGATAATTATGATCGGTTGAAGAGTTCGGTTTTCAGTCGAGAGTTCGACTAAATGGCAACTGGCAAGTAGCAGAAGTGAGTTTAAGCGAACGAGGCGAAATTAAACGGCAATACAGAATTAGATGAGCTGCATGATATAATCGGTTGAAGAGTTCTGTTTTCAGTCGAGACTCGAAAGTTACACTAAATGGCAACTGGCAAGTAGCAGAAGTGAGTATAAGCGAATGAGACGAAAATAAAAGGCAAGACAGAATTAGATGAAACTGGCGGAGGTCATTTGGGAGTTCACTCTACAAAGTAGGCTACGCTAATTGCATGACCCTAATTTGGGCAAAATGGGCATGCTCCTAAAGTAGGCACCCTCTTGTATCTAAAAATATAGACGACATAGAGTGGTGCCTTCTATAGGAAATATCATCAACTCTATGTATAGATGTTATAAAACAAAAAAGTAAGTAGGTAGAAAATTGTACCTTGACGTAAGAAGTAAATGTTGATTTTAGCATGCGAGTGTTCAAATGTTTGCTATGTGGTTCGGAAGCTGTGGGCGAGTTGCTTTTTGGTGTATTTTCAAACGGTTTTTTGCAAGAGTTTCGCAAAGTATCGCTCTTTCACCCCAGGTGAACGAAAATGCGAGAGAAAATGAGTTAGGCTAACTTTGTCATTAATTTTCCTAGGAAGGTATGGCATAGACCCTAATGTGGGCACCCTTCTGTATTCTTAATTTGGGCAGTGCCCATTTTAGGTAACCTTGTTAGCCCAAATGAGGTCACGTTGAATACTATTTTACACGCTAATATTTCTTTATAGTTCCATTCAATTTTGCCATAACAGGTCTCGGTTAGACTAGACCCTATATTCTACGAGTGTATAATTTTGAAATTTCTTACATTTAGGGCCTATCTGATGATTTTTATACTGTTCAATTTATTTTGTGATTGGAACATGGAAAATCATCTAAGGTAGAGTTTCCTTATTTGGGCACCTTAAGTATAAAGGCTCGTATTGCAGTAATTTTGATGTGCATATCTCTATTTTGGTGTTATTTGGTTGAATTGCACGTTAGGAAATGAAAAAATATTTAATACATGCACTGAGTGTTTAACAATATTAGTTGTGCTGAGAAAAAGATAGACCTCCCAAAGTGCCCAAATTAGGACATGGTGCCTCAATTTGAGCCCCGGGTGCCCAAATTAGGTCCACCTTGATCCAGCTATTAAAGTATTATCTGTGTGCACCTGCGCACTCTATTTTAGCATTTTCATGGTATCTGAAAATATGAAGAAAGAAAGAGAAATGATCGACTGCACCCTGTTAAAACAAATTCGTCAGATAAGTGGGGGGAACGAACACGTCAGACACTGAAAGCCAACAAGTGACCATCAAAAATCAAGATGGTGGTGAAAAATGCGAGCGTAGCTAGGACATTTCCCCCTGGACAAAACCCCGGAAAAACTACCCCCAGACAAACCCCCAGGGTAGGACAAAGAGCTGGTAGAACATATTTGTATAAGTGGTATTTCTCCGAATGGCAATTCTAAGTAGCCTATGCAAGTTGGATTGATGAAAAAGAATTCTCATTAAACAGGATAGAAGTCGGATTGATACAAAACAATTTTTGCTTAAATAGAAGCTGAATTTTTTGAAAACATGCATGCTTAAATGAAAGCTGGATTGATGAAAATATTTTTCCTAAATGAAAGATGGATTGATGAAAATATTCTTGCTTTAATGGAAGCTGGATTGATGACAAGGTTTCATGCTATCGTAAATAAACCAACAGGTATTAGCTTGATATCGGAATGACTGAGCGACACTAACAAATTATAAGTTCACGCCTGAATGACAGTGACAGGTTTATGCCTACCCGTATGACACTAACTAGTTGACACAGCACCGCAAACTGGAAAATTAGCCTAAATTTGATCAATAATACCTACATAAATAGCTAGCTACTTGCACAGTGACTAAATGGAAGCTGGATTAATAAAAAATTAATTGTTATCTAAGTAAAAGTTAGATTGCTGAAAAGAAATTTTACTATTTAAATAGAGCTGGATTTATAAAAGGCGTTTTATCAATTACCTACATAAATAGGCTATTAGGAGAGTTTTGTCATGGGGTGTTAATGTAGGCTACTAGGCTAAATGGAGGGATTTGTCCGGGGGTTGTTCGGGGGGCGGGGGTGGCCGGGGTTTTTGTGCAGGGAGGGAAAATGTCCGTTTCCTGAAAGATGCTACACAGCTCCATGTCTATAGGCCTGGTGCCCAAATTGAGGCACCGTGTCCTAATTTGGGCACTTTGGGGGCATGTCCTTTTCTCCCCACAACTAATATTGTTATGCACTCAAGTGCATGTATTCAATATATTTTCATTCCCTAATGTTTAATTTAACCAAATAACCCCAAACTAGACGTATGCATGTCAAAATCACTGCAATACGAGCCTTTTATCCTTAAGGTGCCCAAATATGGGAACTCTACCCTATCTTACTTTTGTAAGTAGGCCTAAAATATTTTTATAATTTATATTTAGCCTTGACGTAGGCTACCAATACCATAGATTACGGTTTTATGCAAACAGCACAACGAAATAATATTAAGCTAAAAACTATGTATTATAGCCTATCATTCAAAATTTATTAATGATTTATCATACATAAAATGATATAATAGCACATAGGCCTACCTGCTGTCGATGAAAGAATAAAATTTAATATCTACGTACAGGCCGGTAGTTGATTGTTTTCTACGAATTTATTTAGGCCTAACGTAAAACTAACAAATTTGTTATTTAAAATTAAATATTATGCTTAATTATTTGCATTCAAACAAAATAACAGCATAAGAAAGCACATAATGTTATATGTTAATTTTTATCTAATAAAATATACTGCTTCAGAATTGAAATCCAAGGGAAATGCGGCGTCTGCCTCTACGAATGCCCTCTTGAAAGACCGCTTGTACTATTGACCTCTTTACCCAATGAAGCAGAC
This sequence comes from Lumbricus rubellus, assembly GCA_945859605.1. Lineage (NCBI taxonomy): Eukaryota > Metazoa > Annelida > Clitellata > Crassiclitellata > Lumbricidae > Lumbricus > Lumbricus rubellus. The sequence continues at coordinate 66,711,755 of OX243811.1, read as the reverse complement.
AAATATCTATCTGGGACCCACCCCTGCCAAGGTTCTTTGTGTGAATTGATCTTATACCCCTGCTATCTGGCATCAGTTTCATAGACATGAGCCACGCCAGGCTAATCCATTCGCAGCCCACAAATGGAACAATGCTAACTCTACTCGGGCCAGCCTTGGACTCCGAAATTTTGAGACCTCCATGGTTTGACCGCGGGAAGTTGTACTAGGATCATTAACTGGGGTAGGGAATTTCTGAGTGGGAATATCTTGGGTGCAGCCCAAGATCAATTGACACACCTTGGGTGCAGCCAGACTGTGTCTGGCCATAAACATCTAGATACATTGCTTGCCCGGCCGAAATAGCCTACCGTTGGCACGGCTCGCCTTAACCCCGTGTATTCAAGGAACCTTGGTCTAGCAAAGCTCATTAGCCGCGCTACCCTCTCTGTAAAGGCGCTAAAGATAATATCTTTATTACAGGAGCCCTTGGTCTGGGTTGTGGTTTGGTCAACCACAATGAGTATGGGACGCCCGTTAGTGTTCAATGGGGCGCCAAAATCATGTCTGGCAAGCGGTGTGTACGTAATATGAATCTGACTGCATCTTTTTGGGCGCCAAAATTGAATCCTACATATTTATATGAGATAAATAAGCTAAAATACATGTGTAAAATTGTTACTATTAGCCCTCATTTTGGCGCCCCCTTCCCTCGGCGCCCGGGGACACGTGTACCCCTCTGCCCCCCTAGTTACGCCACTGTTACTATTCAGTTCAGTGTGCGGTTAGAACGACGCTTAGGGCCTAAAATACAGTTTGTTGAGTTAAACTACATCCATACAAACATAAGGAAGGACAAACTTAAATTTCAGCCTTATATTAAGAGATGTGAGCGAGCCCTAATTAAGGGAATAGGCCTATCAAGTAACTCGTTCTGGCGAAAGATCATGGACATCATGGGCGGAGACTTGGTCTACAACTTGCGGGGGACGAACGAGTGGCCGAAGGAAGGACTCGAGATTTTGGGCGGACGAATGGCTGAGTCGCCGACGAAATTTTCCATCTTTTTGCCGACCAAAATTTCTGACGACTTTTTTTAGTCATTTGGCGGAAAATCTCCACGAAAAATTAATATTTTCTCTATCAAAAAGTTGACATTTTTAGTCATTTGGGTCGAAATGTTTTAAAAAACAGTAGGCCTGCTGTTTTTCCCGCCAAAATAGTTGATGACTCTTTCATTTCGTCATCTCTTCGAAAATCTCTTCTTCTAACATTGCAACATCACCAGTGTGTTCGTTAAGTGTACATGTCCTAACACTTAACGATTTGGAGAGGGAATGCATGGACCGTCTCCCCACCACATACATTGAGGGACCGTCCCTCTGTCCCTCTAAGTCTCCGCCGGGCACGGGTAAAATGCTGATTTGCTGATTGCTGATTTGCTGATCGGCAAGGGGTAAAATGCTGATTAGCCGATGCTGATTGGTCAGCATTTTACCCACCAGCAGAATCAGCATATCGGTGTGTAAAATGCTGATTGAGGAATACAGACAAAGATGTAAGTAACTAAGTACTTAGCAATTATTCATTTGCAAACGCATAATGGGTAAGTAAGTAAATATATACCATTTATTCATATGCAAACGCACAATGGGACATCGATCGACAAATGATACAATATAGCACATTCATCCACGCATATTCAACTCTGAACATTTAAGCATGCAAACTAGGATGCTTTTGCACATCCCACAGTGATAAAACAAGATTTAACTTAGTAAATTTACCCAGTGCGAGCTTGAACTAGTTAATTTCAAAGGTCTACTCTAATTCAACTGCATGAAGGAGACCGCCTCTGCAAGACATAGGCCTGTGCAATCAGTGAGAGCCAGCAGACTTTTTAGCTGACGAAACAATAGCCTTATAATAGAACACAACATTGAATTTTAGGCCTACTGCAATAAAACCGATGGGCGAACAAATGCTTTTCTATATAAAAGTTCATAGGTCTATCTGTTGTAAATAAGAAAGGACCATAGGAAAACAAGATCAGAAGATAAACTATCCAGAGGAAACAACGATCTTAAGAAAAACAGACAGCGGGATAAAATATAGAAAGACGAATAGACAGACATAACAAACGGACAGAATAAACAGAACACACAGGGCATACAGACAGAGAGGCAGACAGAGAGGCAGACATACAGACATAGCCTATAGGCTATAGACAGACGCAAAGACAGGCAAAAGACAGACATAGATAGATAGACAGTCAGACAGACACACAGAGAGATAGACCAGATAGAGAGACAATCGGACAGACAAACAGAGACACAGACAGACAGACGGAGACAGACAGAGAAATAAAGATACAGACATACAGCCAGGCAGAATGACAAATATATACACAGAGTCTGTCGCTTTGTATGACAGACAGAAACAGACAGACAAAGAGAGAGTCAGTCAGACACACAGACGGAGAGATAGACAGACAAACAGACAGAGATATGGTTGGATGGATGGATAGATGAACAGATGGATGGATGAAAGGACATAATTTATGGATGGATGGATGAATGATTGGATCGATAGACAGACAGACAGACAGACAGACAGATGGATGGATCATGGATGGATGGACGATTGGAATCATTGGATCGATCTTGAAGTTGAACTTGAACTTGTTTATTGATCCCAGAAACGTCAAACATACAATTATGCATTCATAAAAGTACACAAAGCGATTAATTGCGGTTAACAATTGCAATGGGATAGCTTAATTAGTGTACAATTATTACTTTGAAATATAGGGAGCAATAGGCTACCCGAAGGGGAGTGATCCTGCTATTGTGGCCTATTTATCAAAGAAATTATTCTTCACTATGATATAATAAATGATAATATGTCAAGAAACAGATGGAAATGGCAGTATTTTTTGAATCAATTAAATTGTATCAGTGGGATACCCTCCCTCTGCTCCACTTAAAGAGAAAAGAAAGGAAGGAATGAGAACAAATAAACCACAAATTAAATGGGCTGTTCATTTTATATTTTTTAATGTGTGTGTGCACGGATTATAGGGATTTAAATCGAGCAAGACTCGTGGATGCACGAATATTTTCCGGTACATTGTTCCATAAAAGAGGACCTTGATACTTAATAGAAAACTTTCTAGTGTTTGTTTTAGCAAAAACACTTATGTAGATTAAATTTTTATTATTTCTAATGCCTTTAGTAGTTTAGTATATAAGTTAGGTCTAAAATAGGATGAGAATGCAAGTGGAAGAAGGTTGTTGTCATACTTACACATAAATGTACTAGTTTGGATGAATTTAATTTGGGATATTTTTGGCACGTTCAACTGATGATATAGGGGGCTAGTGTGAGTATTAAAGGGAGATTTAGTAACAATTCTTATGGCTTTTTCTGCAGTCTATTTAGTTTAGTTAGATGAGTTTCAATCAATCAATCAATCAATCAAATATTTTTATTTTGCAACCAAAGTATACATGTACATGTAAGGTTCACACATCTTGCACATTGGTTACAAAAAAGGGAGGCCCTAAAGGGATAAAAGAATCCCACTGTAGATGTCATATGTAGATGTCCAGATGAGATTGCAATACCGTAACTTAAGTATGGGTGTATAAATGTGAAGTATAATGATTTCAGTATGTGAAGTGGAAGAAGATAGGCTATTCTGTGAATTGTGCTTATATTTTTGGCGTTTTTTATAAGAAAGTTCAGCTGTATGTGCATTCCATTTTAAGTGCTGGTCAATATGTACATCCAGGAATTTAGACGAGTATGGGCCTACTTGCGGTAAAGAAATATTTTCAATTAGTAGGTTACTATAAGGAGGTGGAGCAAATTTTTTACTTGATCTAAAAATTATATAGTTAGATTTGGCTATGTTCAGTGAAAGCTTATTGGCTTTGAACCATTCACTTTAGGTCGTTATTTGCTATTTCAGTTAATTGCTCATTAGAGTAGTGAGAGTTTAAAAAAGCGTTTGAATCATCAGCAAATAGGATGTAATGTAAAAAGTTGCAGAATTAGGAAGGTCATTTATATATATTATGAATAAGAGATAGATAGATAGATAGATAGACAGACAGACAGACAAACAAACATAGGGATAGATAGAAATAGTGTCACGCAGGGCTTTTTTAGCGTGCAGTTGTATGCCTACACAAAATGTGCAGTTCTAAATGGATTTGTGTAGCTGTAAAAGCACTTCTGTACAGTTAAAACTAGCAAAAAATGGTTATTGTCATCTGATTGGAAGTAATTTACCATGGAGGATGTGAAAGGAAAGAAGGGGTTGTGCAGTTCTAAAAATTCCATTAAAACAGCCCTGGTGTCACGAGTCTCACGACCTTGACGCGATCTTTCTTTGGAAGTGACGTTTTACACAGGTGCGGGAAACGTATTTAAAATAACAAGTTTTGTTATTAAAATCATTAGTATTGGCAGATGTTGTGTAAAGGTATTAGATGAGACGTTTAATCAGACAGTAGGCCTATTTTTAGAATCAGTAGACAGACAGGCCTTGCTGACTTATAGTCGCTTTGTCAGCCAGCGTTTGAGTACTTCGCCCAAGCAGTGGGGGCTAGGGAGGTCGATCGCCTTAGACCGTCCATGGGCTATCAGCAGTCGGCCCTTTGCCTTTTCTTCATAATGCGCCCCGTGGGTGCATCAGAGGTGTTAATAGTGTCTTGCCCGCTGGCCTATGACCCAGTGACCTTTCACCTCCCGACGCCGGTCGCTGGATTCGACTGGACCTGTTTGTTTGGTCCTATAGCGCTCCTTCGCTGTTGGGCAGAAGTGCTGTGGAAATGCTGTGACTGTGACAGAGAGATATATGGATAGATTGGTGGATGGATGTATGGTTTGGTGTACGGACGAAGGGATAGATAAACAGGTAGACAGACAGACAGACAGACCGACAGACAGACGGACGGATGGATCGATAGATGGATGGATGGCTTGGTGGATGGGTCATGGGTGAGTACATGGATGGATGGATGGATGGATGGATGGATGGATGGATGGATGGATGGATGGATGGATGGATGGATGGATGGATGGGTGGATGGATGGATGGATGGGTTGGTGGATGGGTGAGTGCATGGATGGATGGATGGATGTATGGAAAAATGGATGGGTGGATTGGTGGACAGTCAGACTTAATGGATGGATGGATGCACGGACGGACGGATGGTTGGATTTATGGATTGGTGGACTACAACCTGTCATATGACCAAGTAGTCATTCCTCGTAATCATGACTGCAAATTGCCATATCATATGTAATGTACTAGAGACCTTAAACTATTTTTGGTGGAATTGTTGTGATATAAGTTATTGTCAGTTTAAAAATATCGAGGCCTTGAAGGCTTACAAGAAAAGGTGCAAATAATAGGTTTCTAGCATTCAGAGGGAATTCGAATTTGAACGTTTGCACCTTTTGTACAATGCAAAAACTGGCGACAACAGAATTGTGAGCACATCTTAAATAACTGCAGAGAGACCCTGGAACATGAACACAAAGTGGCATGACTTCAGAAATAAATTAGTTTCTCACAAATTTTGAAAAATTTGACATTGCTGAAAAGTTGCAAGTTATGCACCTTTTCCAATAAATGAAGTTTGCACTTCTGCTTGTAAAATATAATTAAATAATACATATGCACCTTTGCCTGAAAGAGCAAGGATTTGTGCACCTTTGCCAGTGAAAGGAGCTTTACAGTTCTACTTGTAAGGCATAATTAAATATGCACTTTTATATTGTATTTTGTCTGCGTTGTATACATGCACTTATGGGCCATGACACACTTTACAATGATGTTCTCTTATGGATGAAAAACTGTGAATTTTAAGTGTAGTGGTGTGCAGCGTTATATGTGCAGTTCATTGAAACATTCCATATCCTCCGCTTTCTGGTTTGTATTAAGCACTCCTCAAACCATCTTTACACTTTTCAGTTTTACACATGTCTCTATAGTCTATATATGCTGAAAAGTCCCAAGATAATAATGCACCTTTGCAGATAAAAGGAATTTTGCATTTTTTGCTTGTAAGGTATCATTAAGTATTCACTTTGCCTGTATTGTATTTTGTCTGTGTTGTATACATGCACTTATGGCACAAGTACAATGATGTTCTCTTATGGAAGAGAAATTGTAAATTATAAGTGTAGTGGTTTGTAACGTTCTCTTTACTGTTTCTTTATTATTACTCGAATTGCCCTGGCCACTGCCCATCGCCCCAATGACTTATTGAGCAATAATTATTTTAAGTTCAAACTTCAAAGTGAAGATTTTTATGAACTGATCACATATATTATAAATAAAACAATAATATCAAATTTGAATAATTGTTATGTATTTTAATATCCTTTTAAAGATGCCATATAAACTATAGAATTAGGAAGCATTGTACAACTTGGCAATATTCAATAATGTTTATAAATTTAAACTAACAACATTGCAAAAGAATGCCTCAAAGTCATAATACCGAATTTCTTAATAAAACCAAGGCTAAACAGTTGTGAACAGCAATAATCAATAACCATGACACTAAGTCACAGTCCTCATTTTCAGAGGTTTAGTCAGTGTTTGGTTCTGGCAAACTGCATGCCTCTCAATTTTCCAAACAGAAGTCAAAATTTTGAAAATGGTAAATCATAGGAATGACTCTGTTGTTAGACAAGCAAGTCTGTTTTCGTTGCCTTGGACATGGACAGCTGTTTCGAGTAGCGTAGGTCGACTTCAGTTCACCTTGAATTATTAGGTTATGTCCGCCCCATTCCAAGCTGTTTGCTCTTGAAACTGGCCTTGTAAGAAATTGGGTTTAGCTGATCATTTTCACACAGTAGGCCTAGGCTAAATATCGTAACTATGTTGAACCAGTCCACACTCCACACTCCACAGTGTCATCATCTAGGTCTACCTGTAATTCTTTTATCAGCCATGGTTCTAAGGTCAAAGAAGTAGCAGAAGGACAGCTGTTATATAATTAATAGTATATGAGTGATTTGACCAACTGCATGACATTATGATCATTATCCCATTTCTGAACAGAATAGAGGCCGCTTGGACTTTTAATTAGCAGACTCGTACTCCATGAGTCTGATCGGATCATCGGAGATTAGAAATTATCGTTTGATTATTGTTTTGGAAGATTTTTCACTGCATGGAGGGCTGGGCCTATAGCCGAAACTAATATATATATATTATGACGAACAAATTATTTCTTGTCTCAGAGTTCCAAAGCACGGAATTATCGTCGTTGAAAATAATTATTCAGAATCAACTCAGATTGATGCATATCAGCTGGTAGGCCTACTGTTCTAACGTCACCAATTTTGTATTTGCCAGCAAAAAATGAAACAATGGAACACGTCTATAGGCCTATGCCTACTTGTTTATTGAATACCAACAAGCTTAGTTAAGCTGACACAGTCTCACACAGACACAACTTAAACAAATTACACAAGTAGACCTAGGCTACAGGTTGAGGCTTCCATATAGTTAGGCCTGTAGGCAACATGAATAATGTCAATATGGCTCTGGGCTTAAAGTGGCTGCATGGACGGCGTCCATGCACTTATTTTCAAATCTGCACACCGTTCTGCCATTTATTTCACTGTAAGAGCTTATACAGGAGACCGCATCATCCTATTCGATCTGGTAGCATTGTAAAGTATGTGATCTCATTCGGAAGTTATAGGCCTATAATTTTGTCGCTGGCAGTGATCGAAAGGTTCTTCATATTAGTTTGCTTGAATTGTTTCATATATCAGCAAGAGTCTAATAAAATGAAAATAATTATCATCATAATATAGCCTACCAATCAATTTCTACAGCACAGGCAAGTTTAAAATGTTTCTCAGTTGAGAAGTCATCATTTAAGCAAAAACGAGTAAGGAATAGTCTACATTCAACAGTGCACATCTATAGGCCCTAGGCCTAATACGCCCTATACGAAGTTGCACAGTTTTGCTTTTAATATGGGTCTATTAGTCATATATTATAGGCCTAGTCAATGATGATTTGGTGTAGCGATGACATTGTTCCGCGCAGAAGTAGGCCTACACAACTTTTACGCAATAAGCTTATAGCCTAGGCCTACCTGTAGGCCTAATAGGCTAGTTAGAGTATAAGTTGTGTAGGCCTACATCTGCGCGGAACATACGCGGAAAGTAGCCTACATATTATGTACTTTGCCTGTCGAAAATTAAATAGCCCAGAAGTTACGCAATGAAATTCAGAGAGTTTTTATATCAAATAGGCCTAGTCCTAGCCTACTCATCTTCGAATAAAATGACTTAGCCTAATATGCGCCTTTGTTTCTCTTGTTTTGTTAACTAGAACGCTTTACACTTATTAACATTCTGTTTACATTAGTCTACTTTTCATTTATTGATATCATCGTGATGTATTTTTACTTCGATTTCCCATGCATTATTCGTTTGCGATTGGAATAATAAAGGCTGTACTTGCTTACTTACTTGTTACAATCAGCATTTTCTGATCAGCATTTTACCCACCAATCAGCATGAGAAATCAGCACTTTCCTCATCAGCATTTTACCCCTTGCCGATCAGCAAATCAGCAATCAGCAAATCAGCATTTTACCCGTGCCCGTCTCCGCCCATAGAGGACATGCTCGGGGTCACTGAGGATAGTAGCCAAAAAGGAACGTGTCTGCCCTAGAATACAGGATAATAATAATAATAATAATTAGTCCATAAGTCCCTGGGGAATGAAGTACCTCAGGGCAAAAAAAAATAATAGGCCTAATTAATAATAATAACAATTTAAAAAAATGATGATGATGATGATGATGATGATGATGATGATGATGATGATGATGATAAATGTAGGCCTATTATAGGTGTTCATATTTTTATATGATAGGCCTACAGCGTATGGCAACGACCTTGTTCAGTTTCAATTGAATTGATCAGGTGAGATAAAATTATAGCCTACATCAGGGGTTCTCAAACTGTGGTACGCGTACCCCAAGGGGTACGCCAGGCGCCGGTAAGGGGTACGCGAGAATTTCCAGATATATAAATTTTTCTTTGAGTTAATTGACTTTGTGTCCATTTTTCCTTGATTAGCAATGAATTTTAACGCTGCTTCATGTAACAGCATTGACGTTTATTTCTTTCACAACATGTGATGATTAGACTCACATACTAAGCTTATATTATAGTGCATGCAACATGTCTATGTTTAGGCCTGTCACTAATTATTTGAAACAAAATAATGTATAAATGGTTGAAAAAACCAAAGCCAGAAATTCTCAGCGCAGGCTATTATAGAGCTCAAAAAGGATAGCTGAATTGTTGCAAGGATTAATTTCTGGTCGAGCTTTAAAATTTGTGATTCCTTTCAGCACGTCATATAATTATATCTGTTTGAAACTAGTTTTTAAACTGTATATTCTTGCTATCAAAAATAAACATTGGATAAATTTGAGCTTAAAATTAACAAATATTAAACCAGGTAAATTTTTCTTTTTTTAAATCTGTGCTAGTCAAAACAAGCTCACTGCAATATATATAGGGCCTAACGCTATAGCTAGGTTAGCTCTCTCATAGGGATTATAGACCAATTTCCCCTTTTTGTTGACATGATTGCATGATTAAAACTTTGCATATTTTCAATTTTGCTCCCTGTAGGCTATAGGCCTACGACTGTAATAGGTCACACCATGCAATGAATAAAAGGACTTTTAGAGACTAAGCAAATTAAAAGTAATGGCATTTTGTTTATGATCTGACTTTGCAGGGGGTACGCCACCATTCGCTTTTTTTACTTGGGGGTACAATAAAAAATAAAGTTTGAGAACCCCTGGCCTACATTGTATACTCAGATCACTGCCGCTGTTCATTTGAATAGCGACACACCATTTTTAAGGCCCCCCCCCCCCATCATGGGCGCCTGCAGAAATTTTGCAAAAGAGGAAGCGCAAATTTGTCACGCTTATTGTTTTTTCAGCAAGAACTTTCTTAGCAAGAAAGAGAATAATTAGTTTTCTAAAATGTCAATCTCTCAGTTTCACTTTAATAGCCTATCACTAGTAGGACTAGGTCTCTCATTAGAGTAGGCCCTATATATTGCTTTATTGTGTACATATAGCCTAAATATAAACGCCAAAAGTTGTAGTTTAAAATAGGTGTCAGCTTTCCTTGAGGGGCAAGTTCTCCTCTTGCACATAATATGTGCCGGTTCCTATGGTCCCCGTTTAGCCTATGTGCCGTGGCAAGGAGAGAGTAACACACAAAGATCCTCACCTAATGTAGACTTTAGGCTGCGTTCACGTTCAATACGAACTGCAATAATGCAGACGAAGAAAATATGCCTACCAGCTTCTCTGCCTCACCAGAAAATGTTAATGGCCATCACAGAAACGTGTCCAGTTCTGATTCCTGACGTCGGATTGGTCGCACGACTATTTACAGCATGTGCTGGATAAGTCATCTGTTCGTTATAGGCTGACGACCAACAAAGTTGTGAGTCTTAAAGCCTCAGTCAGCCGCCACACAAATTAGACTAATATAATTCGTCATTGCTTCCTCATTCCAAGCCACAGACTCAGGCTTCCACCGATTCATCATTCCAAGCCACAGACTCAGGCTTCCACCGATTCCTCATTTCAAGCCACAGACTCAGACTTACACCGATTCCTCATTTCAAGCCACAGACTCAGGCTTCCACCGATTCCTCATTCCAAGCCACAGACTCAGGCTTCCACCGATTATTCCCAGCATCTTATCAGATGTCAGTGAAGGAACATCTGTAAACAGGAACGCTCTGGTCTCTTCAAACAATAATATGTGAAGCTGAAGACAGTTTTTCAGGTCACTTAATTAGTCTGCGGTAACTATAGGCCTAATTATTATGTTCGAGGTGCGAAGTTTTGTCTGCCTCTAAAATGTTAGTCGCAGCAATATACTTGCAGACTTGGAGCTACTATCCAACCGCCGGTAGACCTCCTGCAATAATATCATTGACCTTGGACGCGCGTCTCTCAAGAACAACTGCGTGCACGTCAATTCCAACCGCTGGACTGTCGGATATTTTCTTCTTCTTCTGCATATACAAGTAAGCCAATGTGCAGATGAATTCCACGACCTCGAAAAGGGTCATGATGGTTATTCCAAGCCACAGACTCAGGCTTCCACCGATTATACCCAGCATCTTTTCAGCCGTCAGTGAAGGAACATCTGTAAACAGGAATGCTCTGGTCTCTTCAAACAATATGTTCAGCTGAATAAAGTTTTTTCCAATGAGATCAACCTTTTCAAGTTTTCGGAGCGTTTGAGACAAATTCTTATTACTCTCGAATTCATTTAAGATGCTCTTGTAAATATCAAATTTCGTTTCGTAGCTGGCACTGAAGACGTCCATTTCAGTGGCAAATGCGAGTTGAGCGGATATGTGTGGCCATGGAGCCGACGATACTGTCATGCCATAGGATATTTCATCACACTGATTCGGGCACTCATCGTCACATCTATCCTGATCCAGATGATTCGTTAGGCTGCACAGATAATCTTTCATGCCTTTAGTGATGAACGACAGCGAAGTATTCTCAAGTAAACTAAGATTACCGCATACGATTCCGTTGGCTTTATACTGTTGCTCTGGAGTGAATTGAAATGCGTTGCTTAGACATCCGCATTTATCTAAGACATATTGCTGCAAACAAACGTCCATGCAATCATCTTGCGTATAGGGGAGTTTCTTGTCAGTAATAATGTCTATCTCAGATTCAATATATTTCTGATTCGTGCAGTCACCGTATGGACTTGGCAGTCGAGTCCTGACGATGCGTGTCAATCCAAGTTTGTTCTCAGTTCCAGGTCCAATCGAGTGTGCCATTTTTAAATTCGGAAGAGTTCCAGGAGCATCAATGGCGATCAAAGCTCCAGTGGCCAGCGATCCATCCATATCATGATGATATTCCAGCTGTAACATTTTCGGAAAGTTGTGAATATATAAAATGAGAGTCATACTGCGAATGAGACTATGACATCCTTCTGGTAGACTCAACGTGCGGCAGGCATAGTAGTCTGGATCCCAGTGGTATTTAAGAATGGGTTCGCACGTCTTTGATGGAATTCTTCGCCATTGCCAATTATAAGCTTTATAGCTTTTAATCAGTTGATCGTCAAACGCAAAGTTCTCGTCGACTATCGGAAAATTTGAAAAGTATCCGGTTCTTGAGGAAAGATATGTGAGCATATTATGATAGTCCTCGTCCGAAAAACCTTCGCTTTGGCCCGAATTCTGAGGAGAAGAAATGTTCTTTGCTTCTGACAATGCGTTTACGTAAGTAGTCCAGCTGATCTTTTCCGACATCGAATCGAGGTTGTAAGTGGGATGGAGATTGCAGATTGTGACATCAGGAAACGGTGGTTCATCGCTGCTTTCTTTGATCCGAGTATCAACTGGCCAAGAGAAGTACCTGATGAGCACTAAGGATATCTGCCAGAGGAGAATGCAGAAACTTGCTAAAACTGCAATCGACCACAACACTCGATGGATCTTGTTTCTCGCTTTATGAATGCGCGACACTCCTTTCACAGAGATGGTCTCCGCAAATCTAAAGAACTCTTGTTTTATAGGACCCTTAGTAGTAGACATTGTAGCACGGATTTTACAGATTTGACGTAGGCTACTAACAGACTATGAGGCCTACACGTTGACCGTGAAACAAATTGATAACGAACGTAGATTAACCTATCGTCTCTGTAGAAATCAACCTGTGAGCTTGATGCGTGTTGTGGGCCTACAGACCTATGTTCGCGCCTATCTTGAAGAAGAATATTTTCAACCGTTATAACACCTCAGGTTTTTAGCAACAAATTCCCACGCGTTCTTCACACGCCGGCTGATATACCAGAGAAGACCCGAAGCTGTTGCTGCGGTTGGCCTCATCACTGTAGGAGTCTTTGTTCTAGACTGCTCATCGTAAAATTAATGACTGCATTGTTTAGTCGTGGAACTTATTGTTTTCATTGGCAAGTCGAACGAGCAGGTAAGCCTATAGAAATCGTTAGGGCCAACTCCCTTTCGTTGTCAACACATCTGAATATTGGAAAAACAACCTTTGTTTCGCGGAAACAATTGAACGTCCCTATTCATAAAAATTATGATTAGGCTAGGCCTCTACGTGGAATGATTAAGCGTTTCTAATACCATAATCATGTAAAAATTAAACTGGCTCTTCTATTGTTGACTTGCTCTGTAGGCTATCGTGGTGCGAAGACACTAGGCTTAGTCTTAATCAGATGTAATCAGAGTTTACCGATGCATTTTATGATTTTCATCATCCGGCAGAAATTTCAAAGTTCCACCGTTTTACACTAATCGAGCAGAATGGAAATAAAATTGATCCTTCATATCAGAGCGGAAGAGTTGTTGGGAGTCGATGAGAGATGACTCAGATGAGGCAGGACAATGCAGAACGCATCAAAGTAGGTATACCGTAGCCTACCGCAAGGCCGTAGCCAGGATTTGATTTCGGGGGTTGTTTCGTCGGTGGAGAATTTCTGACGATCTTTTTTAGTTATCGGAAACGGCTTTCTTACCATTTTTCGCCTAATTTCATGTTTTTCATTAAGGGCTAGTGAATGCATTCTATTGCTTGTTTTTACAATTTTCATTTCGGGAGGTGTTTTCAATTTTTCATGGTTTTATTTCATGGTTTTTGCATAAAGTACTAGCAAATACATTATATTATTTTTTTACATTTCCCATTTCGGGGGGTGTTCAAACACCCAAAACACCCCCTAGCTACGGCCTTGGCCTACCGGCGGCATTCGAGGGGACGAATCAATGTGTCATTGTCAAACAGCATTGTGTCTAAAACTTTTGGCGCCGCCGTTATGGTGCCGACGTTTTGGCTCCGGCAGTTTTTTCTTGCTCAAGGTCCGTACACTGTAATCGGACTTCTGCCTTTGCAAGAATCATTTTCATCAACCCAGCTTCTACTGGTGGCCTATCTTCATGCAACTTCTATTAATTTCAACCAAAGAGCTTTTCATCAATCCAGCTTCCACTTTTAGATGCATTCCCCCCCACGTAAAACCGACTTCTATTTAGGCAGAGGAGGATTCCATCCATCCAGCTTCTATTGCAGCAAAGACTTAGTAATTGTAATTGTAATTGTAATTGAACATTTATATAGCGCCACTTCAAGAGAACTCCTCAGAGGCGCTCCCGACCTGACACCAAACCATAGTCAAAGAGAATGGTTTTCAAACGCTTGCGGAAAAGGGGCAAAGAAAGACAAAGAAGTTCATTACGGAGACTAATAGGTAACTTATTCCAGAAAGACGGACCGACCATAGCAAAACTTCTACGCAGCACTGTGGAAGATCGAGCCCTAGGAACAACCAGGTCACCATGCGTTGCAGAGCGAAGGAATCTACGGCCTGGAATGGATAGCACAGGCACACAAAGTTCCATAAGATAGATAGGAGCTTGGCCTGCTAGGCAATTACGCATGAGCATTAGAATCTTGAACTCAATACGTTTTTGCATAGGCAACCAGTGCAGTTCCTCCCGTATAAAACTTGATATATGCCCAAACTTTGGAATGCCACCAATCAGGCGAGCTGCAGCATTAAGGACAGATTGTAACTTGTTAATGCGTGAAAGAGTTAAGCCCGCATAAATGGCACTGCCATAGTCAACTCTTGTGCAAATAAATGCATGCATCAGAGTAGTGACGGCTTTAGTTGTAAGAGAGCGACGCACCGAGCGAATCTGACGAAGATGGTAGAAGCAAGTGCGACATACATTTCTCACATGATCAGAAAGGGTCAATTCCTGGTCCAAGGTCACACCCAAATCACGCACAGTGGTAGAAAAAGTCATGCCAGGAAAGCAATGTTGCAGATTTTGCATATCAACTTTAGAAACTTGCATGCGACTTCCAACCCAAATAAACTGTGTTTTTCTAGGGTTTGCCTAGTCTCATCCAGGAATAGTTATTTCCATAAACCCAACTTCCACTTACGCCAAGAATTAGTTTTATCAACCCAACTTCCAATTAGGCAAACATTTAGGCCTATTTTCATCAATAAACTCCGACGCCAAAACGTACGGCGCTAAAACGTCCTGCTTCGGAACTCGAGTCTCGTAGAATAATGCAGTTCACATTAAACAGGTCATCACTTTGTAGGCCTACAAGCGTGTTTCGAAGCTGGGAATCTAAGACCCAACGCAAGCCTATATATAGCCTACACTGCCTACAGCCTTCATTTAGGCCACAGCAGTGGTTCCCAACATTTTTTTACTTTTGGAATACCTTTTCAACATGTAAGTTGGAGGACAAGATCGAGGGCCACTTTTTCTTAGTTGAAGGACATTAGGGGCCAGAAGGCAAAAAAATTAATTAGGCCTACTTAGAAGCATAAAAATTGTTGTAATAGAATGAAAATAGGCCTAGAATGCTTGATGTTTATAGAGGTCAATATAAAATAATTTGTAGGCTAATAGGAAATAATTAAATGTGTTATATCCTGTCCAATTTGTCAATCTGTTCATATAGTTTATAGTTAATTCTTTGAGAGATGAGGGCCATTTTTAGGCCTGGTGGGCCACATTTTTAGGCCTGCATGGTGGGCCAACCGATGACCCGCGGGCCATGGGTTGGGAACCACTGATTTACAGCATTTCAAGAAACCAAGAGAGTTTATTATTTGAGTCGGTCGTTGTTTTGTCTGCAGTTAGGCCTACACATTAACGACATTGGACTTTGACCAGCGTTTGTGTAGATTGTTACAGTAGACCTTCTTTGGTGATCTGCACATTGTCGAGCAATTTCTAAATTTTTAACAACTCAAGGATGGTGCTAGCACGCAAGCCCTTTTTCTATGGTAAGCGTCAAACTTGTTTATTGTTTAACGTTTTAGCGACGAGATTAGTTGTCCTTAACGTGACTGGAATCAATGCATCTTGTCGTCGAAGGGTTAACGTAGTTGACCCGAATCATCCCAGACGTGATCGAGTTCTCTGCAACGACATCAGTCACATCACAACTCAAGGCCGTAGCTAGGGGGTGTTTTGGATGTTTGAACACCCCCCGAAATGAAATAATGCCAAAAGGAAATGATGCATTTACTAGCTCATGATGTAAGAACTACTGCAGTGTGTAATGTAAAATCGCGGAAAATAGTGTTTTTTGGACCGCCGTGAATGTGTTACTAGCCAAAAAGGTAAGAAAAGCAGGCGATGACTTAAAAAGGGTCATCCAAAAATTTCGCCCCCCCCCTCCCCAAAAAAAGGCGGGAAAAAAAACCCGAAATAAAATCCTGGCTACGGCCTTGTCACAACTGGAGCCAATTTTCTGACCCCGCTTGCTCTGTATAAGCTTATATAAGACGGCGCGCAATTCAAGGCAGGCGCAGAATATAGGCAAGCTGAAACACTGATCCGCTGTGTTCAAATATTATCCATAAGCGACCGTTAGCGACGCCGTGTGCAGGTACAAGTAATAGTTTCGTGGATATACTGCTTTACTAAAGGTTGGCCAAAAAGGATGGACTTGCAAGATCAAAACAATAGGGATAGAAATGGAATTGGAAGGCCATTGCAAGAAATAGGCTCAGTGGGAATAAGCCTAGATGAAACTAAAACAGAAGGAAAGGAAAGTGGAAGAAAAGGCAGAGTTAGACGTGCAACCTTCGATGACCTTGATGCCATCATGGATATCAACGATAACATCTATCTAGGTTTTGATTATATGCCTGCTTTATTCTACACTTTTATGCAGTCGAAGCTACACGCCATTTACGTCTACGAGGAAGATGGCAAACTGGTTCGTTTTCTGCATTCATTAAAATAATTTAAAAGTACGATGGTCAAACAAGCGCTAGCATTTGCAACCTAGGTTCAACTACAGCAGTGAATAGCACTTTTGGAATTTATAAATACATACTTCATCGTTATGCATTTCAGCTTTCCTTATGCACCAGTTATTCAAATTTATGTTTTAGAACAGTAGAACTAAAATTAACTGCTCTAAAAGCTGTATTTTTTAAACTGACTTAGATGTGGTGGTTGCTTCAAACTGATGGCGAGACAGAGAAGAAGATCAAGACTGTGCATGGGTACCAAGATCGATACAAGGATTGAAATATCAGGAAAACGGGAACTTAGAGTTACATGATTGTCTTGGTCTTATGGGACCGTGACTTTCGACTCCATGCCTCTCAACAACATACCTAACTGCTTCTACAAGAAAGCCTGGTGGATAGAAACAGAACCAATTGATGCAGTTTGAGCTTGCACTTCATTCACCATGCAACATTAATTTACTTCTTGATTGACTGTTATAGGTTTCTCTAATAAACTTCCGTTTTCATCCGGATTGCGATGACCTGGTCACAGGTATGTCCGCTCGTGTTCGTCCTTCCCACGAAGGTCGAGGCGTCGGCATCTCGATTAGGTCTCTCATCCATGCCCAACTATTCAAAGAGTACCCAGTAATCAAGAGACGCGTCGCAGACTCTCTGTGCATACCAGAAGTATCAGCAAGGATGAATAAATTCATGGTGAACTACCACTGGGTATGTGATCTCAGCTCATCATTTCCAATGTCGTCGTCATCATCCTCAAAATCGTCATCATCGTCGAGCAGAAAATGACATAGGCCTACTGGTGTTGTGATAAATCACCGGCCCTTCGACCCTATGTCTATAAATGGACAGAATAATGCAATCTCAAACTAAATGAGAAAGACTTTTGAGATGGTGATCAGAGGGCGGCCGAGGGGCGTTCAGTGTTTGAGACTATTCCGGATATCACCCCTGGAGTGACTGCAGGGTGTATGGTATGGTGTGCCCTAACAGGTAGCCCCCCCACTAAACAGAATAGGAACCGTTTCCAGTCTGCAGTTAGCAAGCTGTTCCGTCACCGGTTCATTACTTCTTATAACGACTTTCCAAAATTTGAGCGACTTTGTCTTCAAACCGACGACCGTCTTTGTTCTGCGATCCTGATTAACCGAAGCCACTTATAAAAGCATGGGTTACTTCCAATGTTCTTTGAACAGGCTACACGACTCAAAAGCACCAACAATATAGGCCTAACAGCCTACACTGCGATCACGCTCACACCAGCGTTGCCTACTTCCTGCAGACAATTTACAGCGCTAAGACGTTTATACACGGTGTCCCAATTGAACTGATACCCTTTTTGGTTTGGCGATATACTTGTCAATTCTATATGAAACTCTAGAAAATTTCCAAGAGTGTACGAGGGATACATTATCAATGTTTCCTGAAATTTTGATACAATTCTACGAAAAGAGTCCGAAGTTATGCACGTTCAAATTTAGGCAACGAAAATTGTAAGTTTCCAACATGTAAAAGATAGGAAATTAGTGTTGTTCTGCAAAGCTGATGTTCAAAATCTCCACCATTAGCTCGAATGCATGCTCTAAGGCGCTTTCGCCATTCATTGATTGCATTGTCAACAATCCCTTGATCAAAACGATTCCATTCTTCCACATTTCGCTGTTTGAAGTGGTCACTGGACAACGTCACGTAGGCCTATGCGAGTTTCATAAGGCTGCGATGGGCCAGTTTCTGTTAGGAAGTTCCTTTAAAACCCTTTGGCACCGTAATGTTTTTCTTCTATTAATTTTTTTGTTCAACTCAAATCATCTTTGTTGAAAATCTTTTTTATTATTGTCCCCTAACATGGAAATGACGGAAATAATTATTACGGAAATATTTATCAATTTAGAAAGTAAGGCGTGCAGTTGCAAGCAATAATTTCCTATCTTTTACATGTTGGAAACTTACAATTTCCTTTGTCCAAATTCGAATGTGCATAACTTCGGACTCTGTTCTTAGAATAGGATAAAAAAAAGTCAGGAAACATTGATAACTGATCCCTCTTACATTCTCTAAAAAAGTTTTGAGTTTCATTTAGAATTGACAAGAATATCGCCAAAACAAAAAGGGTAAGCTTATCAGTTCAATTGGGACGCCGTGTAGTAAGAATGTTGTAGGCTATTCATATTGACAGTTGATGGTTGTTGTTAAGACGTAGGCCTAGGCATAATAATGCGCGCCAGAATGTAATAACGGATAATTACTTACTTAGTAAGTCTTAGATTAATCATTAATGTAATGCAGACTTGAATGCATTGATATTAAAGAGCTTGAAGATTTGATGTTAGCTTCACTGCAAGATTAATTCGTGTAGAGAATTATTATTATTAACACAAATTTTGTACACAAAACAATTCAAACAAACCCAAAGACTGTGTGTCGCCATCGTTATTGTTCTCTTTTTAGAATCTATAGAAAGTCATGGTTTATAGCGAGCACTTAATTTTTATCATGAATAAATTAAATAAATGCCATACATGTACATGACTGAATTAACTCGTTGGACACTGATATCAGGCCTTGGTCAGGTACTCAGGTTAATTTAAGATGAGTGGTGTATTTAGTACATCAATTGTTGTCTTGTTCTTAAAAGTAATTTAGAATCAAGTAAGGCCTATAAAGAGTTTTCAGCTTGTGGGGTAGGCTAATCAATCGATTTTGGGACGATAGCAACTTAATTGCTGGTTGAGAGACAATAGTCCTGTTGTACATTGTAAGATTAATAAAAAGATTGATCATGGTTTGATTGGTTGAATTCCGAACTTCTTTTGGAGTAGAACCGTGGTCGAAGAAAAAGTGGCAGTGTGATCAGCTAGCATTTTGTTTTGTAGGCCCCATTAGTGTAGTCCTAAAAAATGAAGTGGGGGAAAGCTCTTTATAATAATATTAGTATTAGTAGCCTAGTATTATTATTAATATTCCATTATCTCTGGGGAAAAGTGGGGAACGGCGTTCCCCCGCGTTCCCCCTCCCCCACTACACCACTGGTAGGCCCTACATTACCTTGAATACTTTCAGTGATCTTTACCAACACTGTACTTGGTTATCGTTTTAGAATATTCTGCACTATAACTTTGTTGACCGTCGTTACATAAATCGCCTCGCAAGCATTCGCCAGATGGCCTTCGATGCTAATCGACCGTTCAGCCTATCGTACACGAGTGGTACAGAATGGCTGGAACGATCTGATCAACTCATTCGATTCATATCCAAGTATGTGAAAGACCTTTTTCCATGTGGTGCTGCCTGGATACCTACACCAGCCAACAGAACAGGCTTACGTTATATGCTATTGAACACCAACGTATACGTTAGCAAGGATACGATATCAACAAATGGAGACAACCATTCTTCCGATCTTAAACAGCCGGGGAAAGAAGAGAGCGACATCGTTGGCCTCAGCTATTCAACCGCATGTCCAGGCAAGAACGGAGTAACATTCAACATTTTCTTCTACGGTGACTCTGAGCAAGTTCTCCAAAGCCACGTCTATAGCCACCTCCATCCTTACAATGAAATATCTTCGGACGGAGTTGGAATCCGATTTATTCTACACTTCCCGCTATCAATCGATTCAAAGAATGCAGAGGTTCTACTTAAGGAGGGTATGGGTGAGAGGTTCCAAGATGGCAGACCCTCGCAGGCTGTTCAGTACATTGAAGATCTTCCTCAAGCAAAACTCTGAGACCAACTATGATGCAGAAGTTCACAGATATCTTCGTACTTCTCCAGAAATCTTTCTCATTGCCGCTTTAGAAGGACGAGGTGGAATGCAAAAGTGCTTTAGGCCTACTCATGACAATATCTATAGAAACTGTAATACTCAGCTCAGCTGTCTTTGCAAAATAACTGCGGTTTCACGTTTGTGATGCACGCAAATTGTTTGCTAGCAACAACGGATTGCATGCTTTAGGAAGTTTAGATTTTTCGTCCGGACTTTTCCAGCAAGATAATCTTCTTTCTTTTGTTATCGATTACTAGGCTAGTGAACGATCTCTGAATCTGATGATCGACTAACCAGAGTAATCATGAAGTCTATTCTTACAGTACTGTTGATGTCTTCACCCAGGTTGCATTAAGAAACAGTCTGGGCAAAAGTCCTCTTGATCATAATGGATTTTCCATAATCACTTCGCCTTGAATGGAATCATAGGCTACTTTATTTTATGATGATTACAGCCTAATTATTATGGCAGCGGTGAATATAAGCCGCTCTCTAGATCAATTTCGAATAGTTTATAGGTCTACGATAATGATTATTATGACGTGACTGGTATAATAATTTTTATTATGGCCCAAAAACATTCGAGGGAATATTTTATTCGTGTACGTAGGCCTATGAGTTGGTCTTTAAAACTGTACAAACCACTTACCGGTACCCTAAGTTGCTTAGATCAGTGTCCTGCGTAGCCTGCCATTAGTTCTCGTTTCCAACGCCTTTGTCAAAGAGAATAATAGCTAGCCTATAGAGTGTTCGGCATCATGATTCATGAACGACTAATATTGTCTGACATGATTCGCAAATGCCTGAACACCGACCTCGTTAGGTCTAAAGCGGAACTGTTGACAACAAAAGGTAACACGACGAGGACATCGTAAATTGGTAATGTCATAATTATATCGAGTGACTGCAGGCGTCCCAAAATCTGAAGTTTGCAGCCCTAAGATTGAAACATTGGGATGATTAACTGTGTAACAAACAAACTAAGATCTCCACTGGATATTATTGAATCTCTGGATAACGACTAAGATCCGACGCAGTGCTCATGCATAAGCTGGGGCCTTTAGCTTAACTTTTGAGTAGTCTAGCTATTGCTTTCTAATAGCCTAATTTTATTAGCATTTCTGCCTAAATAGGCTGCATGCATATGTTACATGGCCTACATAACAACATGAATAGCATTATCAAAGAATGAAGTTGATCTGACACCCACAAGTAGCCTACACTTTGTCCTACCCGATTTAGACCACTTCACGGCAAGGTCCGATGTCTAAAAATAATCTCAATTGTTTATCACATCCCACATACGAATCGTCCAGGGTACAGTAGGTCCCATGCTATAGACAGATCTGAACTATGCGTTGTTCAAGCATGCTTAAACTTGGTAGGTGGTGTAAGTAACAGTTGCCTGCATTTTGCTGTAGGACTGGCCAAAGGATGGGCATGGAAGAGGAGAAGAAGAAGAAGACTGTGGATGGAAGTAGAAGAGGAAGCCAATTACAAGATAGAAAGTTAGTAGGCGGGGATGAAGCCAAAGCGGAAGTAAAGGAAGGTGGAAGAAAAGGCAGAGTTAGGCGTGCCACCTTCGATGACTTTAAAGCCGTCATGGATATCAACGATAACATTTATGATGGCCGTGATTATATGCCGAAGTTTTTCTACATTTTTATGCAATCAAAGTTACACAACATTTACGTCTACGAGGAAGATGGAAAACTGGTTCGTTTTCAGAATTTTTTAAAATATAACAATGGTAGTGTACCCCTAAGCTGCCGCCGCCATCGCCGCAATTTTTGTCATGCATGCCGGAAATCGGATGTACTGTGTTATATTTTATAAGCTTAATGCTGTGACAATTCAGTCAAAGTTGTATAGGCTAATAGACCTAAGGTTAGCTGAATTCCGACCGTGATTCTGCGTTTACGCACAATAATATAGGTAAGCCGGCTATAGCAGCCGAAGTTCTATGATTAATATGATAAATTCATTAGAGTTAGTGTAGTGCTAGGGTTAGGGTAGAGTTATGGTAGGGTTGGGGTAGGGTTAGGGTTGGCTAAAAAATTCCCAAAACAGTACAATCGGAAGAGTGTAGGCCTACCCCCGGAATAGACATGGGCGTCCGCAGCGGGGCGCAAGGGGGCGCAAGTGCGCCCCCCTGGATTTTCGCATAGTTGCACATAAATTTAGATTATTTGGTTGTGATTGTTACAACGTGATTTTCAACGTGATTATCGGTGCGATCTACAAGTTGGACCTATTTATTTTTCTTTGGGTGCATAGGGTATAGGTAAGCCATAGGATTCTCTCGTGGTAATATGGAAATTCAAACTGTGACACATTAAATTTAGACCATGTGACAATTATTTAAAAGTTTTGCGCCCCCCTAGAAAAATTCCTGCGGACGCCCATGGGAATAGAGGACCCTAACCGTTTACGCAACGTCCTCACTGCAGCCGGGTCAGTCGTTGGAGGGAAAGGAAAGAGAGATGAACAACTGCGTCGTGACTCACCGGTCAAGAATCGCTGATGGATAGGGGCCGGTCGAGGTGCCAACTAACGGAATTCCACACACAATGCATTACATGCAAAACTCACAGGAAAAAGAAACGAGGGAAATTCTATAGCGTTGGATTGACAATATAAATAAGGACATAAGCGGAACACTCGAAGTGACAAATAACAGAGGACAATTATGGAGGATACATATTTCAATTGTTTGTCACCTAGGCCTACCCAATTAACGCAGTGAAATGACTGGCGTCACGAATAATTGATAACGATGATATTAATTGATGCATTGAGCAAGAATGAATCTGAATGATTGAACTTGTTGCTTTAGATTTCCCTTGCCAACATCCGTCTTCATCCGGATTGCGATGACCTCGTCACTGTTATGTCCGGACGTGTTCGTCCTTCCCATGAGGGTCGAGGTCTTGGGTTTGCGCCGTCATCTGCTCGCTTCGCCCAAATACTTAAAGAACATCCATCAGTTACGAGATTCGTCATAGATCACCTATGCACGGAACAATTATCGACCAAGATGCATGGGCATATGGTCAACTACCACTGGGTAGGTCACGACCCCTGTTTAATCTTCAGTCACATTATTATTTAATAGTTGGGCGACTCGTATCATACTCAAAATCGTCATCTTAACAGGCTGCTCAAAAAAAACTCGGACTGTTCGCAGAGTAGGCAGACTAATAAGCTTGATGTGCTGTTTTTTTCGTTGTGAACTGCTACAGGCCTGGACGAAGCGTTCAAGGGACTTGTGTTTTGTAAATCTAGACGACATCTGTCTTAGCCGTCTAGTTGTAATAATTTGTCTGCCTGAGTGGCCTCTTTGCATGTTGAATCCCAGATAATTTATCGACCATGTTTTGACCAAATGTCTGTGAATAACTGCTGATCCCTCAACTTTATTCCGTTATAGAAGTTGTAAGGTTTATCACGATCACGATTATGATCATAGACTGATTCTTGCTGCATCTTAGGCAACACTGCCCTACGTTGATGACAGTGATATTAATCCACAATTTCTGTTACTTCATGATTTTAGAATATGCTGGCCTATAAACTTGCTGATCGCCAATGGTTGAGTCGATTCACACGCATTCGCCAGATGGCCTTCGATGCTAATCGACCGTTCAGCCTATCGTACACGAGTGGTACAGAATGGCTGGAACGATCCGATCAACTCATTCGATTCATATCCAAGTATGTGAAAGACCTTTTCCCAGTTGATGCCACCTGGATACCTACTTCAACCAACAGAGCAGGTCTACGTCACGTGCTATCAAGCACAAACGTATACATCAGCATGAATAATATGACCTCTGCTATCGACAAGACCTATGCTTCCTCTCCCACTTCAAGTAGCGTGGGTGGACATGAGGGCGCAGGAGATAGACGGCAAGAAACTGATCTAGTCGGCCTTAGCTATTCAACCGCATGTCCATGCAATTACGGAATGCGATTGGACATTTTCTTCTACGGTGACTGTGAGAAAGTTTTCATAAGCCACATCTATAGCCACCTGCAACATTACAACCGCATAACTTCGGATGACGTTAGAATCGGACTAATGCTGCACTTTCCACTGACGATTGATTCAATGAATGTGAAGGAGCTTCTGATGGAGGCATTGGGAGAGAGGGAGCAATATTTCGGCGCCACACAGGCAGTTCAATACATCGTGGACCTTCCTAAAGCAAAACTCTAAGCAGTGGCTTAAGCGTATCTCCAACCCTTCGTGGACATAACAGTCAGAGCTGATGAGGAGCAATGTGATCAGACCATTCGTAACGAGAAAAGTCAATAATGCACTTTCATTCACAAATGTAAAGGCTAACAGTAATTAGACGTAGCCTACCGGTATCTCTTGCATATAATTATTTAACTTTGTACTCTAAATCGCAATACGTTCTTTTTGACCTACATTGTACATTGTTCTTCTATCGAACCGTGTATTCATTCATCTATGAATCCTTCCATAAATTCGTCCACATCCCAGAACGCATCAGCCTCAGCATCCAGGCCATTCATCCTCTAATCTAATCTTGCATCCACACTTTTAATTAATCTATCGATCCATTCATTCATTCAGCAATCCATCCGTCATGCCAAGCAATCGCGCCATCCATACAGTTGTCTATTATCCCATCTATCCTTTAATCCCTTCATTCATCATCAATCGAACCATCCCACCACCTTTGCATCCCTTCATCATCCGTCCATCCATCAATCCATTTGTCAATTCTTCCATCAATCCATTTGTCAATCCTTAATTCCATCAATCCATTTGCAAATCTTTCCATTCATTCATCCATCAGCCCAGCGGTAATCCATCCATTCATTTATCCATTCATCCATCCATTCATTTATCCATTCATCCACTCCCCAGGCTACTCGCGTGGCCAATCATGAAACCATTTGCAACAACTTTCTCATAATAATTATGCCACATTGTGAGCAATGAGCATGCGTCAACATTCATTTATTCATAAAGTCATTTAGGCCTATTTCAGTAAGCTTACTGATTTATATTGAAAGTTGTGTCGCGTCAATATTACTGATTAATAAAAATAATAATAATAATAATAATAATAATAATAATAATAATAATAATTTGCGATGAACGACATCATATGGAGATTGCTCATACCGTGGACTGGAGGAAAGTAGGCTACTTGACCTGGGACGCGACCAGCATCCATTCTTAATAATAATAATAATAATCTTTACTTTATTGAAACGCCTGCAAGACGCACTGCGCTTTACATTTACAGGTTATGCAGTAATCTTAATTAACCTTAACTACCAACACTGAGCAGACTGCATCTTACTTTCCGAAGACATTGATAATACCTGGGAGTGCCGCCTTGCTTAAAATAGCAAAATATGCAGAGCTCCCCTCAACCCACAACTTCGTGCCAATAGCTTTAGAGACATTAGGTCCAATTAATTGTCAGGTCGTGAGTTCTTTATGGAATTAGGTTGTCGGCTGACCCTTTGGAATCTATGTAGGCTATCTATTCTGTGCATTTGCACGCAACGACACAACGCAATTTAAGGGTAGGCTACTTTTGTACACGACACCGGTGGCGAAGACCAAGAACCATAGTAGCGATAATTATTCTTTGGAACTTTTGTTTAAAAAAAGAAAATAATAATAATAATAATATATCCGGATATTATTTGGCACACCCGAGGGATCATAAATACCTCGGGTAAAAAAATAATAATAATCCCGGTGGCTTTGGAAACCCTAGGCCTGATCAATAGGCTAGCAAGGGCCTAGACTTTATCTCAGATTTGGGTCGTCGTAGTTCTTTGGAGACCAAGATGGCGATTTTGAATTTAATGCGCGTAGGCTAACTACAAAAAAGTCAATGCAGCTGTTCAAACATAGAAGCAGAAATTTGCGAGTGGAGTAGCGTGTCAGACACACTATTAATCTGGCGACCGACTGCAGAGGTGTAAGACGATCTTGGGCAGAACAATTAGAAGGAAACTACAGTACTCAATTCGGAAGCATTATTATGAAAGCATGAACCAGAGTGCATGATTTCTTTATTTATTTGGTGTTCATCAACAAACCAGACGTGCCTTAAGTTTATCTTTCTGGCGCCACTTTAGAAACTCGGGGTTTGTGGCTGCGATTGCCATTATTTAGACAATAAATTATAAACGCTCGTACATAAATACACATAATGACATACACATGTAGCTACACGCCTACACCTGTACACGGTTTATTTAGTTGCCAGAAGGACTTTGGCCTTGGCTTCTGTTCTAGCCCTCTTTTCTAAGCAAATGAAAGATGTTTCGGGGTCAGGAAACTAAATTATGTCCTAAGTCGTCTGTTGTGTCGCCTGCAACATACTCAACGTTGGATTTTTGCTTGATTAAAGCCTACGTGTATGGCCTACATGTATGTTCACACCCCGTACAATTTTCAAACCTCAAGCTCCTTAATTTGACAACAAAGACACTACGCATAGGCTACATATTGCAAACCGCACTATTTTCTACGGTTATTCGGTGAGACATTGTTAAATGACATTGACCTGACTCTCAGAACTACACTTTGGCCATATCGATATGCGACCACTTCAAAAGGAGATCAGCAATCTGACTTTCTTATCATAATTTTAATGAGAATATTTCAATAGGTCAGACTATGAGTTGTCACAGACAGGGCTGAACTATTTGCCTTGTTGATGCATGCCTGTATAGGCCTAATATGTAGGCATAGCCTATATGGTATAAATAATAGTTGTGTGCATTTCTCCATATAGCCTAGGCCTATGTAGTAGCCTACCAAACAAATAGATGGCCCTGGAAGAAAAGAACAACGTTGATCGAAATGGAAGAATGAGTCAATTGCAAGAAAGAGAGTCAGTGGAAAGAGATGAAGGCAAAACTAAAGGAAGGGAAGGTGGAAGAAAAGGCATTGTTAGACGTGCAACCTTCGATGACCTTGATGCCATCATGGATATCAACGATAACATCTACTATGGTCTTGATTATATGCCGACGTTTTTCTACCATTTTATGCAGTCGAAGCTTCACGCCATTTACGTCTACGAAGAAGATGGCAAACTGGTTTGTTTTCTGCACTCATTAAAATAATTATTTAACAATAGTTGTTTAACAGGTAAAAATATGTCGACAGATGAAAACTACTTGCAGCTCATTGGACAAATTTCATAGTTATAGTCTAATCACAATAAAAAAAATATCTAAATAAGTAGGTCTGTTATAATATAGATAGCAGCACCTGCAAATAAACTCCTAAGCATTATTATTTAATGTAAACGAATAGAAAAGTGTCTCAATGTTCTTTGCTACGCGCACTTAATCTCTTGAATTAAGAAAATTCTATCTCGTGCTGGACCAGTAGCCTACCCCCGCCATGCAGGTGTTCTTTCCCTCCCTCATTCTTTCCATTACTGCCAAGGGCGAACTCCGGAGTGGACGGATGGTCGAAAAGAGGGAGATCAGGGCCGGCCTTAGCTATAGGCAAAGTAGGCAGTTGCCTAGGGCGCCGCAGGCTTGAGGGGGCGCCGCGGCACCGGCGAATTTATTTTTTACACTATATTCTTTTAAACTCAAGACTTTCACTAATGGAAAGAATTTAAAATAATTATTGATGTATTGCACCTGTTCAGGCTGGCCTAATTCAATTTCAAGGAATGCATAATTTAATATCGACATAAAAAATTTGATTGTTAACGGCATTTCGTAGCCAACTCTTTGCTTTAGGAGACAGAAGTTAGAATACGCGACGCTCAATTTCGACAGTGAAGATTTTGCAAGAAATGAAATGTATTAAATGGGAGTGGCCTTGCTGAGTATAAAGATGATAGTACAATATTACAGCCAGTGGCGGCGCCAGGAGTTTTGGTTTGGGGGGGGGGCTGAAGCTTTAAGTCCTTCCTAGTGCAACTGTATAAAATTTTTCTTGAAGATGTTCATATTTATTGCAAGCGCCGAAGGCGCGAAGCTGCGAGTGCCGAAGGCACGAAGCCCGTACCGACTAGGGGGTCTGGGGGAGCGTCGTAAGCTCCCCCAGCGGGTCTGAGGCGGAGCCCCAGCCACCAACGCATTTTTTAAAGCTCTGTTGACCTCAACTGGAGCCCTATTTAGGCTCTTTTTGACAGCTTTTTATGCACGATAAAATCATGAAAAGAACGGGGTCTTGGGCGGAGCCCCAGCCACCAACGCAATTTTTAAAGCACTGTTGACCTCAACTGGAGCCCTGTTTAGGCTCTTTTTTGACAGCTATTTATGCACGGTAAAATCATGAAAAGAACGGGGTCATGGGCGGAGCCCCAGCCACCAACGCATTTTTTAAAGCTCTGTTGACCTCAACTGGAGCCCTGTTTATGCTCTTTTTGACAGCTTTTTATGCAAGATAAAATCATGAAAAGAACGGGTTCTGGGGCGAAGCCCCAGCCACCAACGCATTTTTTAAAGCTCTGTTGACCTCAACTGGAGCCTTTTTTGGGCTCTTTTTTGGCAGCTATTTATGCACGGTAAAATCATGAAAAGAACGGAGTCCTGGGCGGAGCCCCAGCCACCAACGCATTTTTTAAAGCACTGTTGAACTCAACTGGAGCCCTGTTTAGGCTCTTTTTGACAGCTATTTATGCACGGTAAAATCATGAAAAGAACGGGGTTTGGGGCGGAGCCCCAGCCACCAACGCATTTTTAGCTCTGTTGACCTCAACTGGAGCCCTGTTTAGGCTCTTTTTGACAGCTATTTATGCACGGTAAATTCATGAAAAGAACGGGGTCTTGGGCGGAGCCCCAGCCACCAACGCATTTTTTAGCTCAGATGTTGACCTCAACTGGAGCCCTGTTTAGGCTCTTTTTTGACAGCCATTTATGCACGGTAAAATCATGAAAAGAACGGGGTCATGGGCGGAGCCCCAGCCACCAACGCATTTTTTAAAGCTCTGTTGACCTCAACTGGAGCCCTGTTTAGGCTCTTTTTGACAGCTTTTTATGCAAGATAAAATCATGAAAAGAACGGGTTCTGGGGCGAAGCCCCAGCCACCAACGCATTTTTAAAAGCTCTGTTGACCTCAACTGGAGCCCTGTTTAGGCTCTTTTTTGACAGCTATTTATGCACGATAAAATCATGAAAAGAACGGGGTCTTGGGCGGAGCCCCAGCCACCAACGCAATTTTTAAAGCACTGTTGACCTCAGCTGGAGCCCTGTTTAGGCTCTTTTTTGACAGCTATTTATGCAAGATAAAATCATTAAAAAACGGGGTCTGGGGCGGAGCCCCAGCAGCCAGCGCATTTTTTAGAGCTCTGTTGACCTCAACTGGAGCCCTGTTTATGCTCTTTTTGACAGCTATCTAGCTTTCTTTTTGGAATTTAGCAGTTGTAGAGATTTTCCTCGTTTTGTTTTGGGGGGGCTGAGCCGCCGATAGGGGGGCTTAGCCCCCCTAGCTCCCCCCTAGCGCCGCCACTGATTACAGCCTGCTCTTTTTTCAGATTCAAATAAATAGTCTAGTAGGGCCTAGTAGGGAGTCCCTACTATAGGGACGACGATTAAGAAAGGGCAGTAGCTGAGGCAGGCAGCAGTTGCATGGGGGCGCCAAGTTCTAGGGGGCGCCATTTCCATCAAAGAGGGCGACATTTCCACAAGAGTGTAATTTAATATTTTTTAACTTATACCATTCTCCACTAGATTATCCAACCTTCAGTGTACTTACTGTACTAATAAATAAATTATAATGAATTACTCAGATGAGCGTATACAAGGCCGTAGCTAGGGGATGTTTGGGGTGTTTGAACACCCCCGAAATGAAATAATGCAAAAATGAAATACATGTAATTTATGCATTTGCTAGCACATGACAGTGTGTAATGTAATTTTGAGCAGAGGATTGTCGAAAATCGCGGAAAATAGTGTTTTTTTACACCAGAAAATTCGTCGACTAACAAAAGTCGTCAGAAACTTTCGCCCCAAAAGTCGGCCGCAGCGTGTACGCACTTCAAAATTCACGGTCAAGAAAACATCCCACGGAATAAAATCCTGGCTACGGCCTTGTGAGCGTATACCGGCTCTGACTAATTCATCTTTAGATTCTTACGTAAGCTGAACAATTGAGCGGGAAACTAAGGGCGCCAAATGCAGGCCTATGCCTTGGGCGCCAAATGTATGCCTTGCCTAGGGCGCCATTTGGGCTAAGGCCGGCTCTGAGGGAGATGGATGATAGATTGGTGGTAGGGAGTGAGAGGGAGACATAGGTATGGAGGGAGGCACTGACAGTGGATGTACAGTGGGTCGGGTGTAGGATGGTCAGACGGAAGGACGGATTGTTGGTTGTAGGAAGAGAAATGTGAAGGGACGGAGGAAGGCAGGAATAGAGGAAGGAGGCAAATAGGTAGGAATATTGGCTGAGGAAAGAAGGGTCGAGGAACGGAGACATGGAAGGGGTTTCAGATAAATGGATGGCTGGACAGCTGCTGGATGGAGGAACGGACTGGATGGAGTGAGATATGGTGTGAGGGATGGATGAGAGATAGAGGGAGAGAGAAGGGAAGGAGAGGCGGAGAGAGGGATTGGCTGACGTCACCACGCATCTCTTTCACTCTTTCAAATTATTTTCAATGAGTCTCACAAAGGGAAGAATTGTAGTTAGCCTATTGAGTATTAGTGCAAATTCCTGATTCTGGGGTGGACTGTTTAATGCAAGAGAGGACCTGAAAGACTGGTTTGCCAGAAGCTATTGCGTGACATTGTGATCTGTCCTGTATGAACATTGCTTAATGCAAGCATGTGTTGGTATACGAAGGTGAGAGCGTTTGGCGCTTAGAAGTCTAGTCCTAATTCTTGTCGTTGGTGTAGTGAAGTATATGTAGGTATATGACAAGTTGACAACTCTCCTGATATTTAGATAAGTGACATATTAAGTCTAGGTTCTTTCGAGGCTTTATAAAACTGCGCTGTTCTATAGGATTTCCGTCGTTACTTTACCAACTGAAATTTCGTCACAATTTAACACAATGCACTACACGCCAGATTCAAAAGAAAAGAAACAAGGGTGGGCCTAAACCAATACTACGTGGGATAGAAAATATATGAAGACATACACCTATAGCCTACATAATACATTACTTTTAATAATAATAATAGGCCTAGTGGATAATGGAGGAGGTAATTTACTCATACCCATCGCAGGTAAATGCCTGGCGTCACGAGTTGATGATGATGACTATGATGATGATTATAATGATGATACATTGAGCAAGAATGATGATAATAATATTATTATTGAACTTGCTGCTTTAGATTTCCCTTGCCAACATCCGTTTTCATCCAGATTGCGACGACCTGATAAGTGTTATGTCCGGCCGTACTCGTCCTTCCCATGAGGGTCGAGGTCTTGGGTTTGCTCCGTCATCAGCGCGCTTCGCCCAACTACTTAAAGAACATCCGTCAGTAACGAGATACGTCATAGATCACCTATGCACGGAACAATTATCGACCAAGATGCATGGGCATATGGTCAACTACCACTGGGTAGGTCATGACCCCTGTTCGTTTTACAGTTGAATTGTCATTACTCTCAAAATCGTTGTCGTAGTCAAACAAATTCCATTAAATAGAAAGCGTGCGCGTTAATTCTTTGGGCACTTTATCAGTCTTTGTGTACAAACTTCAAAACACGATAATTTATTGTCCCGGTTAAGTTCAACTTAGACCTATGCCTCCCACCCAACCATCTCCGATTGGCTGAAATCTTAAGCCCATGCTATAATTTATATGTAGGCCTATACAATAATAAGGGTATTGGATGGAAAGATCCAAAATAATATCGTGCTATATATTTGATTTGCTTTCCACGATATTGTGGATTCTGTGGCTACTCTGCATGTAGGCCCTACTTCGTGAAACGATATCCTCTTTACGAAATTGGATATCTCTAGAGTCTAGACTGGTTTGTCCAAATTAGCTGATTTTATTTCTAACTGTATAATTTCTTGCATAGATTGCACAAATATGCTATTTATTATTGTTTTTTTCTATTCATTTCAGACATTTATATAGCGCCTCTTGAAGAGTAGCTACTCAGAAGCGCTCCCACAGTCTTAAGAGCAGAGTAGAACGCAGTCTCAAAGGCTCGAGGTATGGACGTAGTTCCACAGGGAGCCCATTCCAGGTTGCAAGGCCAACAACAGAAAAGGCACGGCGCTGGGCAATAGAGGTGCGTGACCGGGGAAAAAGAAGCTCAGCCTGCTTAGAAGAGCGGAGAGAGCCACGGCGCTGGACGCTTAGGCTGGAGCAACACAGCTCCTGCAAATAGACAGAGGCCAAACCCGCGAGACAGCGCCAAACCAAGGAAGATATTTGGTAGGTGACCCTTTGATTTGAGTCATTTGACCCTATTATTTGAACGGAATTAAATATCATGGTAGGCCTACCTTCAATCCTTCATATTGATTTACAATTTACCAATGATGTGGTGCTGCAACTGGTGCAAGAAGACAGATCGATGATTGATACAATACGGAGGAGGCAGATGAACTGGTTGGGCCACATACTGAGGAGAGATTCGCTCTTGAATATAGTTCCCGAGGGAAGATTGGAGGGAAAGAAACCACCGGAAACACCAAGAAATATGATGTTGGACTGGCTGATGGACGAAGAAAAGGGACGAAGATATAGGCCTAAAGGAAGTAAAGGAAAAACCACAGAATAGACAAAATGGTGTCGTTCGAATTATGGACCTGCCTAAGGGAAGAACACTAAAACAGAATAAAAGTGCAAATTTTATTTGATGGAAATGAACTTTAAGCTGTTCAATAAAAATTATGTAAATACGTGTTTAAAGTTCCATATGTTGCCATGACTCATGAGAAAGTATGAACGATAAATCGCATTTCTGGTGTTCAGAAAACCGTCTATTTCGCTTTTTTAGAATCTGTTGATCTATAAACTTGCTGATCGACAATTGTTGAATCGTTTCACACGCATTCGCCAGATGGCCTTCGATGCTAATCGACCGTTCAGTCTATCGTACACGAGTGGTACAGAATGGCTGGAACGATCTGATCAACTCATTCGATTCATATCCAAGTATGTGAAAGACCTTTTTCCAATTGGTCCTGACTGGAAGCCTATACCAGCCAACAGATCAGGTCTACGTCACGTGCTATCAAGCGCCAACGTCTGCATTAGTATGGATAGGAGCTCATCAAGTGACAACGGCTCTCTCACCTGCGGTACCGTCTCCGGACCTGAAGGTACAGCCGACAGAGGGCAAGAGGGTGATATCGTTGGCCTTAGTTATTCAACTGGGTGCCCATGCAAGTACGGCATACTATTTGACATCTTCTTCTACGGTGACTCTGAGAAAGTTTTGCTAAGCCACATCTATAGCCATCTGCAACACTACAACCGGGTAATTTCGGATGACGTTAAATTCGGGGTGACATTGAACTTTCCGCAATCGATTGATTCAAAGAATGTGGAGCAACTTCTGAAGGAGGGAATGGGAGAGAGGAAACACGATTATGGCGCAACACAAGCAGTTCAATACATTGTGGATCTTCCTAAAGCAAAACTCTAGGGCCTAAGTGTTGGCTAAAACACACTGGCTTACGTGCATCTCCAAGACATCGTAGACAAACATTAAATCTTGGATTTGGAGAAATATAATCACACATTCGTGACCACTATGTCTATATTATATCTACCCTCGTTCACATTATGCCAGCTAACTAGACCTTCGATTGCATAATCATGATTATTATTATCATTTTTACATCCACTTTGTGCTGTATTCAAAACGTGTTAGGGCCTACATTGTCTTATTGCATCCAATTATAAAAACTATCCAACCATAAACACAAAAAACTAGCATCCTAATCCAAACCTTTTCCATAAATGTAAAAAGGGACGAAAAGTGAATTTAAAAAACGGGAAAACGTCGTTTTATTGTAAAAAAATTTAAACGTTCAAAAACCAGAAAATACGGAAAATTATTTGACTTTGTTACATCTTAAACTGCATTTTAAAACTTAAAAACCTTAAACTTGTTTACCGGTATGCAATTTTATCTTATTCGGTTAATAACACAATTAGTAGGCCTATAGGTCAACATCAATAGGCTATTCACAATACTGAACGTTACCTTTCGACCAGATTAGACTACATGTAGGCCTATGTGTACCACTTACTACCTTGCTACCAGTTAAAATGTTTAGAAGCTGCTTCTTTTTTACAATTAAGACACTGCGCATACATATTGCACACCGCCTGACTTTTTACGACTGTGTGGCGAGGCAATAATGTTAAGTGACGTTGACCTGACATCCAGAACTAGCCTACACGTAGGCCATGCAGACATACAACCACTTCAGCAAGAGGTCCTATGTCCAAATCTTGTTTACCATATGCCCTATTCAGGGTCGTTCAGGCTATATGCAAGTTCTTATGCCATAGATAGATCTGAACTATTTGTCTTTTCATGCATGTTTAACATTGTTTATACAGTAGTCGTAGCCTGTCTGGTGTAGGTTATCGTTGTGTTGAACTTTGCAAAAAGAATTGGTCAAAAGGAAGGGCTTGGAAGAGAAGAGCAATATGGATCGAAATGGAAAAGGAAGTCAATTGCAAGAAAGAGAGTTAGTAGGGAGAGACGAAGTCAGAGCAGAAGGACAGAAAGATGGACGAAAAGGCATTGTTAGGCATGCCACCTTCGATGACCTTGATGCCATCATGGATATCAACGATGACGTCTACTATGGTCTTGATTATATGCCGGCGTTTTTCTACCATTTTATGCAGTCGAAGCTACACACCATTTACGTCTACGAAGAAGATGGCAAACTGGTTCGTTTTCTGCACTCGTTAAAAATAATTTAACAAATACAAAGTTTTAAACAGCTGAAACGTGTTACAGCGCCTTTCAGAAACATCCATTTTGGCAGTTACATATCAAAATATTCAGATTGGTGTGATATAAATGAGAGCGTATAAATTAACCCTATGCATCACTAGGCTATTATTAGGCCTAATAAACGCGAATTTAAAAGCATATGAACATTCCCTGCTACGCACTCTTACGCTCCTAGGCCTAGATGTGTGATTTTTCTTGCGCTGAAGCGACTGAACACTACGGTATGAGAACAATCGACTTGACAAATGACAAAGGACGACGAAGATAATTTATTCGTACTCATAGCCGCCACATCAAGGGCGGATACAGAAACTTTGGACAGGGGGGGGCCAAAAATTCTTGGTCTTGGGTCCGGGAAAAATTTTAGGCCTTGGGTGGAAAATTTTTCTTTCGTATCCGCCGAAAAAGTTGATGACCCTTTTATAGTCATTTTCATTCTGACTTTTAGAAAACATATGCCATTTCCAAATAGGCATGGGTATTTCTTAATAAGGGGGGGCCAAATTGTACAATATATACATTGTTCCACAGCATGTTCAATCCAAATGCGGGCCACGATACATGGAAATTCTAAACTGGCCGGATAAGCCCCCCTGGATCCGCCCCTGCGCCACATTGATAGCGTCACGAACTGATGATGCCGATGATGTTGTTGTTGTTGATGATGATGATGATGATGATGATGATGATGATGATGATGATGATGTTGATGATGATGATGATGATGATGATGATGATGATGATGATGATGATGATGATGATGATGATGATGATGATGATGATGATGATGATGATGATGATGATGATGATGATGATGATGATGATGATGATGATGATGATGATGATGATGATGATGGTGATCATACATTGAGAAAGAATAATTAGGCCTATTGAACTTGTTGCTTTAGATTTCCCTTGTCAACTTCCGTTTTCATCCGGATTGCGATGACCTGGTCACTGTTATGTCCGGTCGTAGTCGTCCATCCCATGAGGGTCGAGGCCTTGGGTTTGCGCCGTCATCTGCTCGCTTCGCCCAACTACTTAACGAACATCCGTCAGTTACGAGATACGTCATAGATCACCTATGCACAGAACAGTTATCAGCGAAGATGCATGGGAAGAAGGTCAACTACCACTGGGTAGGTCTTTATCATCCCCAAAACGGTCATCATAATCGACGTGGTGTCTAAAAACTCGGACCGTGTGTACCTAGATCAATCGTACTGTTTTGGTAAGATTGAGGATACCCTATAAAAAAGAAGGGTCCCACCGCATCGCTAAGAAAATTTGAAAAGATTTACTGATGGTTGGAATGAAAACTTTGATTGATTCTTGCATGTAGGCAATTCTGTGCAGAGATCTGTTGTCTTAAAATTGTGATTTCATTTAGTCAACTTGCCAAACCAGAGAATTTGCGTCACATCAAAAGGAAATTAGATTAGCCTATACTTGTAGAACGCTGGACGAAGAGGAAAACGTAGGCCTACTTAATATGCTTTTCACATCAGATTTTAAATTTTATTCTAAGCAACATTTTTTGCTTTTGTTGGCGCTGTTTCGAGTATACGAATGCGATCTGATTTGTCTATAGCTTTTGTTGGCGCTGTTTCGAGTAGGCTATACGAATGCGATCTGATTTGTCTATAGGCCCTATGCCTTACTGGTCCCCTTAGGCTAGATGTAGACTAGTTTCCTATTGACTATAGACCAACTAGGCCTAAGCGCCTGCGAATGATCTGGTTCTCTCAACTTCACGTTTCCTATAATTTTTTACGATTATGATTCTGGTGAGCAACCAATATTTTGTGCATTATCTTACATCATTGCGCTATATTGTCTAACATTGAGTTCTACCCATAATATTGTATCTGGCTATTTCAGAATCTGTTTATCTATAAACTTCCTGATCGTCAATGGTTGAGTCGTTTCGCAAGCATTCGCCAGATGGCCTTCGATGCTAATCGACCGTTCAGTCTATCGTACACGAGTGGTACAGAATGGCTGGAACGATCCGATCAACTCATTCGATTCATATCCAAGTATGTGAAAGACCTTTTTCCAATTGGTCCTGACTGGATGCCTATACCAACCAACAAATCAGGCCTACGTCACGTGCTATCATGCTCCAACGTGTGCATTAGTATGGATAGGAGCTCATCAAGTGACAACGGCTCTCCCACCTCCGGTACAGTCTCCAAACCTAAGGGTACCGCCGACAGAGGGCAAGTGGGTGATATCGTTGGCCTTAGCTATTCAACCGTGTGTCCATGCAAGTACGGAGTAAGATTCGACATTTTCTTCTACGGTGACTGCGAGAAAGTTTTCCTGAGCCACATCTATAGCCACCTGCTTCGTTACAACCGCGTAACTTCGGATGAAGTTATGAGATTCGGGGTACAGCTGCACTTTCCGCAAACGATTGATTCAAAGAAGATTGAGGAGCTTCTGAAGGACGAGATGGGGGAGAGAGTCCGTGACTTCGGCGCGACACAGGCAGTTCAATACGTAATGGATATTCCTAAAGCAAAACTCTAAGTCCTGGTTAAAAAACAAAAAAGCTGTCCATAATATGACGACATTTTCTTCATCTACAATACTCTTGTTATTGTTACGTAGCTTACTTTGTTCATAAACATGTTGCTGACTTACTGTAAGGACGATGGTTTCGTTACGTGGACTATCTGCTAATAGGCTATTATTATCAGGACATATAAAATATATTTTGTTATATAGAAATAATATGTAATTCAGTGTTTCTTTTTGGAAAAAAGATTGCTTTTCAATTTTGTCTTTCTGTCTGAAAAACATTTAGCCTAGTGGCCCTTTTTCTTTTTAAATCGGTGATTCAAAGACGCTGTTCGTGGAATTCAAATTTAACGATGATCATGTGGGATTAAAACGGCTTTGGAAACTACAAAGTTACTATCGAGGCTACTAACCTTATTTCGTATTCCACATGGGATCCTTCCTCACAGGACACACTGTTATAAATATTCTAAGGTAGGTTTGCAGCGTTAAAACGTGTCTGTAGATAACTGACGCTGAGAAAATAATCTGTGACGCCACTGTTTCTATCAGTTCTCTCTTGAGACTTTTCTTATACGAGAGGTTAGGCCTATTCATATTGAAACGGCTCTAATTAACTTGTAGGCCTACTTTGAGAAACGCTTCATAAGTCAAAAAATTAATAGAAATAGAACGAAAATCTCAAGAGGGTGGCCGCGTGCCCGCGCGTGGCGACCTAAAATAAAACCTGTGTGTTGTTCCAAATGTCTATGAGAAGGACCTTAGTCATGGATAGAGGGTTATTCGTGTAAACTACTGTCAACACTGTCAATGAAATGCATACAAAACTGAATGTAAGACTAGGGACATACGATTCCTCGTGGTTGTCAGGTGTATGGCGCAGCCATGCTGGCAATTGTGGCAAATCAAAGCACTGTGGGTTCTTCGGGCAAACATCCGTTAACACTGTAACAGCGCCTGACTTTCTACGGCTAGGCTGTGAAGCATGTCAAATGACATTGACCAGACACCCAGAACTACACGTTGGCCATGCAGACATAATTATACGACCTCTTCACCAAGAGGTCCGATGTCCAAATCTTGCTTTATCTTACATGTAGGCCCTAAATGCCTTATCAAGGTCGTCGAGGCCATGCGTATGTCATTAACTGGTCTGAACAATCTGTTTTTTCATGCACACTGATAGGGTCTACACAGCAAGCGTAGCCTTGATGGAGTAGGTAACCTAATCGTTGTGTGGTTATATTTGCTTTAGAAGCGGCCAAAAAGAAGGGCTTGGAAGAGAATAACAACATGGATCGAAATGGAAATAAAAGTCCATTGCTAGAAATAGGCTCAGTAGCAAGAGATGAAGCCAAAACAGAAGAAAAGAGAGATGGAAGAAAAGGCATGGTTAGACGTGCAACCTTCGATGACCTTGATGCCATCATCGATATCAACGATAACGTCTACGATGGTTTTGATTATATGCCGACGTTTTTCTACACTTTTATGCAGTCAAAGCTTCACGCAATTTACGTCTACGAAGAAGATGGCAAACTGGTATCGGTGTATTCAGTCATTAAAATAATTTGACATTAATAGTTGATCATTGATCAAGTGCAAAATTTTGGCAGGGCCGTTTTTAACATACATGTACATGTACATGTAGGTCCATTCGGTGCACGTACCGCACCAAATTTTAATGTTTCTGAGTCCTGAGACGAGCTTTATTGCTACTTGTGGGGCGCGTGGAAAGAAGGATGTATACGCAGTGTGAACGAACGGAGATGGTGGTTTTTACGAAAGGTGGTAGGGTGGGAGGGAGGGAGATATGACGGAACGGAGGGAGGAGAGAATGGAGGGACGGATATACGGAGGAATAGGTAGATGGAAAGGCGGAGCAATGGAGGAAAAGATGGAGGTTTGCAGATAATTATGGACTGACGGACAGATAAAAGGAGGAACGGAAAAGGATGGATACGGACCTCAGAGCAAAACTTTTGAGGTGAGTACACGCTACCGCCGGAAAAAATTTCCCTCCTGAATTTTTTTCGTAAACGTCGCCAATGTTTCGTCTGAAAAGTCGCCAATTTCTTAACCGAAAAAACAGATCACTTTTTTTGTAGTAATGTGCTCCGGAAATTGACCCGAATTTAGCGTATTCCCGTGTATCCTGGATTTCACCCGCGTATACCCTGGTTTTCGGGAGGTGAGTACACGATGCCGTTTTTTCCCGGAGGTGAGTATACCCGCGTATACCCTTGAGTACAGCCCCGGATAGGGTGATATGGATGATCGATGTTGGAAAGTGTACAGGGAGAATGACGGAAAGGAGACGTGGTGGACAGAAGGATTGAACTGACGTCCATCACATATCACGTGACCATCCATCTTCTCACATTTTAAAATCAAGTTGTGTTTTCCTCCAAAGAGATCGATTATTCGTATAGCTACTTAGGCCTATAGATGATGATGATGATTGTGATGACAATGATGATGATAAACTGAACAAGAAATATTGAACTTGCTGCTTTAGATTTCCCTTGTCAACTTCCGTTTTCATCCGGATTGTGATGACCTGGTCACTGTTATGTCCGGCCGTGTTCGTCCTTCCCATGAGGGTCGAGGTCTTGGGTTAGCTCCGTCGTCTGTGCTCTTCGCCCAACTACGTAAGGACCATCCTTCGATAACGAGATACGTTATAGATCACCGGTGCACGGAAAAGCTATCGGCGAAGATGCATGGGCATATGGTCAACTACCACTGGGTAGGTCATGACCCCCTGTTCATTGTTCTGCAACACCTTCATCATTCCCAAAACGATCATCTTGCAAAACCAGAAACTTTGCGCCATAGCGAAATCAATTATAAGGATACTTGCAGAACTTTGGACGAAGAGGAAAACGTGGCCTAGGCCTACTCACGGTTTTCACATGTAAAAACATTTTATTTTGTGTGAGCGCTGTGGACGTTTCTACTTGACGAATGCGATTTGATTAGCTTAGGCTATTATGCCTACTGACCCCAATGGATGCAGACTCTCACCTATTGACAATTCTGCGACTAAACGCCTGCGTCTGTACTGGTTCCCGCACCTTGGCGTCTTGTAGAATTTTTTCTTTGTTTACTATTATGATTCTGGGCAGCTAACACTTATTTGTGCTGCATCTTACATCATTGCTGTACATTGTCTAACAGTGATACCAACCCATATTATATAATTATTGTAGGCCTACTTGTCTATTTCAGAACACGTTGATCTATAAACTTGCTGATCGCCAATGGTTGAGTCGATTCTCGCGTATTCGCCAGATGGCCTTCGATGATAATCGACCGTTCAGTCTATCGTACACGAGTGGTACAGAATGGCTGGAACGATCCGATCAACTCATTCGATTCATATCCAAGTATGTGAAAGACCTTTTTCCAATTGGTCCTGACTTGTTGCCTACACCAGCCAACAGATCAGGCCTACGTCACGTGCTATCATGCTCCAACGTGTGTATTAGTATGGATAGGAGCTCATCAAGTGACAACGGCTCTCCAACCTTTGGTACAGTCTCGGGACTTAAGGGTACAGCCGACAGAGGGCAAGTGGGTGATATCGTTGGCCTTAGCTATTCCACTGGATGTCCATGCAAGTACGGAGTAAGATTCGACATTTACTTCTACGGTGACTCTGAGAAAGTTTTGCTAAGCCACGTCTATAGCCACCTGCAACATCACGACAGCATAACTTTGGATGACGTTAGCTTCGGGGTGATAATACACTTTCCGCAATCGATTGATTTAGAGAATATGGAGCAACTTCTGAAGAAGGGAATGGGTGAGAGGAACCACGATTATGGCGCAACACAGGCAGTTCAATACATTGTTCATCTTTCCGGCTGAATACACAGGGATGAGTAGAACTGCATCTTCAGCCCACAAAAGTCAGAGCGGATGAGGAGCACAGTCTTTCATAATTATAGTCAAGTCTTCTTTGATCATTCGAACTCCACGTGTTTCATAGTCTGACCCTCAGTTTTTTTCCTACAATAATTATTAGCATACTGTCACAGGAAAGTATCTTGTAAAGCATACGTCATAACAATATACAGAATACAGATAGAGGTTCATAAACAGATTTCAGTGTTCATCTAAAGACAAGTGCCATGTGATTAGCTTTCAGGTTTCCCTTTAGAAATTTTGAGTTTACGATTACAATTGTGTAGGCTTAGGCCTACAGTTTAGGACATAGCCTAAGCACATAATAACACATCTTGTGACATCCATAGGCCAAAATGTACATAGTCTAAATACATTAAAGGACCTACACGCATTCAGCTTAAACTGCTTTTAAGTACACGTTTCTAAAGTTGTTTGGAGTTTAACCTCAGTTCCTGGTCTAACCATTTTTCTTAGCAACTGAATAGATGATGGGGGGATGGTGTGAAAAGTAAAACATCTTCTGAATCGTCAGTAACTGTTTAGTCTGAAACATAATTATTCTGCTTTGGATTTTGGTCTGTCCTCTCATATGTGCTTTTCTTCTCTGAAACTTTCTACTCCCAGGCTCCTTTTCGACAAATGCACATGCATATTCCTTCACACCGCCCATCTTGTCTCTTTTTACAGCCTTCTTTTTAGTGATGTTGACCAGACTTAGGCCACGGGTGATATGTGACGACACACATATTGAAGTCCAATGTACAAGTCTCAATTATCGCATAGACCTAGCATATAATATTATATTCAACGTAAACCTAATTATATATACGCTGGCTGTACCCAGTCACGCCTACATAGGTCTATGCTCAAATATGCTGGTATATATGTCATGACAGTTTATAATTATATACTAGCAAAATCACAAATCCAATTATTGCTCACATGCAGGCGCTCAATCAAAAGAAATTCTATAGGCAGAGGTCAAGTTCCGGAGTGTCAGGCAAGGAGTTAGACAGACGCAATGGCGAATGTTGTTTAGAGTTGAAACGGCGTGGGAGGCAGGAGGAGGCGAAAATCGCAACTGCAAACGCTGGTGTCATCCATGAGAAGGCCTACGTAGGCCTACATGAATGTGTGCGGGAGACTCGTTTGATGAGATCAAGCATGGGCCTCGTGCTCTATATAGCTGGCTACTTTGGAAAGAAAATAATTAGGCGCATGCAGTGTGTGTATTATGATGTGCGGATCGTCGTCGTCGTCGTGCCCATCCTCATTGCTGCGGATCGGGGATCAGAGTCGACGACGTCATCCTCCTCCATTGCTCTCTGTTCCTCGCGGTCCTCACGCAGTCCACCATCGCCATCCCCGTCCACTCCTCCACGTCATCCATCCATCTTCTTCTCGGCCTTCCTCGGGCCCTTTTTCCATCCACATAGCCCTGACATATGAATGCCGGCAGCTTGTCTGCTCGGATCATATGTCCGAAGTAGTTCAGCTTCCTTGCTTTCACCACCTCCAGCAGGCGCCGTTCCGGCTGTATCTCTTCCAGTATAGATTCATTTGTTCTAAATTCCCTCCAGCTGACTCTCAGCATCTTTCTATATGTTGTCATCTCAAATGCTGATATTCTCTTTTTGTCTTCCACCCTTAGCGTCCAAGTTTCACAGCCATACAGCGCCACTGGCCACACCAATGACCCCATAAGCCTTAGCTTCAACCCTCTTCCAATTGCTCTATCCTTCCACAGCGCAGTCAAGGACCCCATGGCTGTTCGCGCCATCCCCAGTCTTGCTCTTATTTCCCTACCTCCATCTCCACTCTCCTCCACTATGGCTCCTAGGTATCGGAACGACTCCACCTGCTCCAAGGTTCCTCCATTACATGTGATCACTATCTTCTCTCGATTTCTGCTCACTACCATGACTTTTGTTTTCTTGATATTCATTTCCAGCCCATATTTCTTAGATGTTTCATTCACTCTGTCCATTAGTTGCTGGAGCGCTTCCTTTGATGTAGCAACGAGTACGATATCGTCCGCGTATCTCAAGTTGTTTATTGTCCGTCCGCTTACCGTTACTTATCCGATGTGCGGATAGGTGGGGCTATATTAGACTTCGACCGAAACAGAAAGCTTGGTCGTTGACCTACATCACA
Organism: Lumbricus rubellus; assembly: GCA_945859605.1. NCBI lineage: Eukaryota > Metazoa > Annelida > Clitellata > Crassiclitellata > Lumbricidae > Lumbricus > Lumbricus rubellus. The sequence continues at coordinate 66,667,607 of OX243811.1, read as the reverse complement.
TAAAGGCTATCAGATGTCATCAATCTTGCAATAGGCCCTTGACGGGAAGTTGGGAACCTCTGCCAGTCGGCGTATCCAAAAACCCGGATGACCCGCGTGGCTGAGCGGCTGGCTCTCTGCGTCTCCAGTTAGCCTACATAGGACTACACATGGCTGAACATGGCTGAGTAACGGATTCCAGTGTTGCCCAGTAATGCAGAGAGAACCAGAAGATACGCAACAAAAGTTGTATAAAGTAAAAGAACACAATGACTGCATGGTGGGCATCCTGTACCACTGTCATTTTTTCCAGAAAGGGTGATTATCAATATTTTGTCATGATTTCCAGGGGGTCACGCGACTCCCCTTGACCTATGCTGCGGACGCCCATGTGTGGGATAAAGATTGCAGATTGTGATATCAGAAAATTGCGGTTGTTCACTGTTTTCCTCGGTCCGAGTATATCAACTGGCCAAGTAGTTCTGGGTGTCTGACGAAAATGTTCAATAATTGCCAGAGAAGAACGCAGAAACTTGCTAAGACTGCAATCGACCACATTAACACTCGATAGACTCTGTTCTCGGTCTTGAGAATTCGCGAGACTACTTTCACAGAGATTGTCTCGGCAAATCTTAGAAACTCGGATCCTTTCTTATGTGACCCACTGACTCTGGTTAGAAGTCCTTTTCACTCAATACTATCTATACGACATTTGAATCAAAGTGTTTAATGACTGGTGATCTATGAAACGCAGTAGGCTAATGAACATGAAGTTCGTCTTTTAGAAATTTTCGGTCTCTAGCTCTTCTTTAACAAAGTGCCAATTTTATTCGAATATCATTTATAGTCTAGAATGCTACCATGCAGACTCACTAGGCTATATGCAAAAATCAATTTATTTCAGAAAAAGTTAGGGGCCTGTCTATAAATTCGATGCACGTTCAGTAACCTACGCAGATAAAAACAGACACTCAGTGGCAACGAAGAGAATCGGTCGCTGGCAGAAGATCGGTTGTACGCTGCAGATCTATGCATCGCTGTCGACTGCATTCAGAGGATTGAGCTACGTGCTTTCATTATTTTCATGGACAACATGAACACTAATAGGCCTAGGCCTACGTCATCGTTCGGCCAACTCGCTATCGATGCATTTCAACGCATTTAAACGAAAATAATCACGTTGGAGCAATTGGTCACTTTATTTCATAGAGCATGCACATGTAGGCCTATGGCAAAATTGAGTAGGCTACTCAATCAGGATCAATAAACGAAAATATGTCCTTTAGAAGAGTTCAGTCGTTTTTTGCCTGCAGAATATTCAACGTCAGATTTTGATCTGATTATAGGCTACGTGGAGAAATAGCCTATACGTACATTGCTACTATTTACATTTTTCGAAGCTCCTTTTTAATAATAATTATAATTTTCGTTTATTCTACAATCCGGTTGACAGAACGCAACCGCTTAGGCCTACATTGTAAACTTTATTCAGTAGAAACAATTTACAGAAACTCAGATTACAGAATACACAAATCTTAACTACCGGTAGGCCTATATAATTATAGGATACTGACTGTAGCAATAATTAATCGGTACTAATAGCAGCCTACAAAGTTGTATAGTCCCAACCATAGAGATGTATTAGGCTATAGCCTATAAATATAACGCTAGAGGGAGTATCACGTATATACATTGAAATCGTTGTCCAAAATTCCTCCCGACCAATCACATAGCCTACTCTAAAATCCACCCGACCAATCACAGGCGATTTCTCACACCAACCGTCGTTTAAATCGTAGTGGCGTAAATTTGCGACGTAAATTAGAGAATTCAAATCTGAATGCAGGGCCGATACGTCATCGTACATCTAAATGGGTCTAGTTCGCTTGGCTTGTGACATCACTGGCGTGATTTCCGTTAATATTATAAGGTCGTTGGTGACTTCACATCTCCATACAGAGGAGATAGGCCATACTCTCTCTAGCGGTCAAGCCTATATATTATATATACATATATATATCGTACATATCTATGGTCCCAACGGAGGCTCGAACTCGTTACGGTGTTACCTCTCGCACTCTTGCATGGGCCTTGGCCAGCGTGTTATCCATTTTCTCTACCGGGCCCCCAATTTTTGACAATTAAGACGCTGCGCATAAATTTACAGTACAGCGCCTGACTTTCTGCTAGGCTGTGAAGCATGTCAAACGACATTGACCAGACACCCAGAACTACCCGTTGGCCATGCAGATAATAGGCCTAATAATTATACGACCTCTTACCAAGAGGTCCAATGTCCAAATATTATTGTTTTATCTTACATGTATATAGTATAGCCTATGCCTTATCAGGGTCGTCTCGTCGAGGCCATGTCATAAACTGGTCTGAACTATCTGTTTTTCTTGTATTTTTATAGGGCCTACACAGCAGGCGTAGCCTTGATGGATTAGGTAGCCTAATCGTTGTTTGAAATTTTAGAAGCGGCCAAAAAGAAGGGCTTGGAAGAGAATAGCAAAATGGATCGAAATGGAAATAGAAGTCCATTGATAGAAATAGGCTCAGTAGCAACAGATGAAGCCAAACCAGAAAGAAAGGAAAGTGGACGAAAAGGCATGGTTAGACGTGCAACCTTCGATGACCTTGATGCCATCATGGATATCAACGATAACGTCTACGGGGGTTTTGATTATATGCCGACGTTTTTCTACACTTTTATGCAGTCAAAGCTTCACGCAATTTACGTCTACGAGGAGGATGGCAAACTGGTATCGTTGCATTCAGTCATTAAAATAATTTGACATTAATAGTTGATCATTGATCAAGTGCAAAATTTTGGCAAGGCCGTTTTTAACATAAATGTGGGTCCATTCGGTGCACCGCACCAAATGACTCTGAGTCCTGAGACGTCAGAGACGAGCTTTATTGATAGGCCTACTTCTTAAAATGTTAGATGCAAAATTAGCCTACTCTCAGTTTCACTTAAAATTGATTAAAGATTAGCAAGTGCGACAAAGATAGTTTTGAAATGTCTTAAAGTGCTGTAACGAGTCGTTCTGCCATATACGATAATTATTGCATCTATACATTTTTATACAACTACGATTTTAATCAGATTTGTTAATTTTTTAAAATCTTTTTCTGGAAGAGCATGAATCATAAATTATTTATCACAACACCTCCGTCTGGCCCCTAAAAGACGCTTGGCCCCAGGATATTTGAGCTCCCCTCATACGAAAAATTGAAAATGAAGCGGGCCTGGGTGCCTGTCATAATAGCCTAAACTGGGTTTGAAACTTCACTTGTAGGCCTAATCGGACGCGTTAATAGCATCCACATCAGCATGAAATATTATCCTTGGAGTCACTACGAGTAGCCTACGGGTAGACCCGCTTTTATCCGCACCAATGCACTAAACTAGAATTATATAAATTTCTTAAAGCACGCACTCTTAATGTAGGCTACGCCGCACAATGCGCACATGTTATCGACCAACAACGACCGCTCAATGTACGCCGCACATAATTATGGTAGACCTATTGAAAAAAAGGCCGCTCAATGTACGCCGCACATAGGGTATTAACAAAATACGGCCGCTCAATGTACGCCGCACATAGGGTATTAACAAAAAACGGCCGCTCAATGTACGCCGCACATAGGGTATTAACAAAAAACGGCCGCTCATTGTAGCCTACGCCGCACACGGTGTCACGACAAAAAAAACGGCCGATCAAACGGCACACGCCCCTTTGGTATCTATTTGCTCCGACGTCCGCAGGACCTAATAAAATCGGCTCTGTATTTTGGACAACTGAATCGTGCTATAGGTATATGCCCTATAGCTCCTTTTAAAATCCATTTCGATAGTTATCACGATATATAAATTCACCTTGTTCCGTCGATTCGCTGAATCCTAGCGACCGTTTAGTAATCGTAATAGTAATCGTAATCTCCAAATTTCTAAAGCGTTATGCCTACTTGAAAGCCAAGCGCGGGGTACCAGCATATTCACGAGCGCTGCGTTATGTCAAAAGGGTTGTCCGTAAGAGTAATCCGAGATGGTCCGCGTCGAGTTTCCATAGGGTCAGAGGGGTGGAACAGCTAGTAAGGCGGGTGTCGTCTGTGTCGAGAATTGGAAGGTGCAGGATCAGATGAGACAGGGTAAGAGTTCTTGAAAAGGAGTGTCTTAAGTTTCGAATAAAAGCTCGAGAAGTGATTGATAGAGGAGCTTGAGAAAGGTGATGGTGTGACAGGTGTGTGATTAGTAATGATGGTACTGATAAAGATCTGAATTCAACAGGCAGGTCATTACAACGGCGTGGTGCTGTGATTAAAATGGCTCGGTTGGAAAACTTGAGGTGACATGTGACCGGTGGTCGAGAGAGAGAGAAAGAGCGTAAGGCATGCGGATGATGATGACGATGATGATCATGATTATGGTGACAGTGCCACTGACAATGATGATGATGATAAACTGAACAAGAAATATTGAACTTGTTGCTTTAGATTTCTCTTGTCAACTTCCGTTTTCACCCAGATTGCGATGACCTGGTCACTGTTATGTCCGGCCGTGTTCGTCCTTCCCATGAGGGTCGAGGCCTTGGGTTAGCTCCGTCGTCTGTGCTCTTCGCCCAACTACGTAAGGACCATCCTTCGATAACGAGATACGTCATAGATCACCCGTGCTCGGAAAAACTATCGGCCAAGATGCATGGGCATATGGTCAACTACCACTGGGTAGGTCATTGTCACAAGTCTTTTCCCTCTTCTTCTCTACGTGTGACCTTCAGTCTCTTCGGAAGCTTCTTCGTATAAGTTCGTGGTAGCGTAGGCCTATCTCTAGATAACTGTTTCATTAGCTAAATGGCTAGGTTAAAGAATCTACAGTCTTTCACTGTTTTGTTAACCAACAACGACGACGTGTTTAACTCTTCTTATTATACTCCAAAATCCGATATAAAGTAAAACGATCAGCAACAACACAACAATGACTACACTTGCGTTATCATAACAACTACACGACTACTATCTTCATCAGTCTACTCTATCGCAACTCAACAACAACTCTTACAGCCTATCTCAACGGCTCTCAACACGCAACTCTCCTTCTTCTCTTCCACTCCCTTCTTGTACAATTAACGTACGCTCGTCTAGACGTCACGTGCTGTCCAGACAATCACCTGTGCAGACGCCGCGCGGCAATTTGCACCTGGCCTACTTACGTCGCTGTACGACAATCGGCGTGCACTGATTAAATTAGCTGACATTACCTCCTTCCTTTCTTTTGAAGAGAGCTAATTAATCTCAAAAATTAGCGAACGTATAATGCTTAAACTAAATACAAACAATTCTTATACTAAATGCAATCACAAAATACCTTATACTACAATCTCGATAAGCAGTCTGCTACTACATTCAACTTTCCTTTCTTATAGTTCAACAGAATGTCAAAATTTTGCAATGATAAAGACCATCTGACTAACTTAGCAGACTTCGACATTGACTCAGTCAAATAAACTAAAGGATTATGATCAGTGAACACATTAATCTTGGAACCAATAATGATTTCTTTCAATTTGTTTAAAGCCCATATGATTGCATAGGCTTCCTTCTCAATCGTCGCCCATCTCCTCTGGGTATCTGTCAGCTTCTGGCTGATAAATGAAACGGGACGTTCTATCCCCTCATCGTCCACTTGTGACAGCACAGCCCCCACAGCAAAATCACTGCTATCACAGTACAAATTAAATGGTTTGCCAACCTCGAACATGTACAGAATAACATTCGATAAAACAATTTCTTTAAGAGAATCAAAAGATTTCTGGTGGTCCTCAGTCCAAACAATGTTCTCAGGTGTCTGCTTGCTAGTTAAATCTGTCAATGGTTTAGCAATCTCAGCAAAATTACAAATAAATTGTCTGTAGAAACCAAAGAATCCTAACATTTGCTTCACTTGCTTCTTCGTTTCAGGGTTTTTTAAATTAATCAAACTGTCAATCCTATCTGGATTCATCATCTTCTTGAACGTCTGATTCCATCTCTCAACTAATCCAGCTGCCTCTGGATGCCCCGGTGAATCGAATCGTGGACAGCATCCCATCAATTTCAAAAATTCTCTTGTAAGACTGGCTGTAAAATTCGTGCCTCTGTCGCTGGTGATCACAGACGGCACCCCCACGTCAATGAAAAGCTTCATCAAAGCTTCGCACACAGCCTTAGCAGTCAATGACTTCAGCAAGAAGATTGTCGGCCATCTTGTACATGAATCCACTATGCACAAGCAATACTTATGCCCAGCTGCTGACTTCGGTTCTATTGGGCCTACCACGTCCATAGTCATCCGTCGGAATGGAACATCTTCCCTTGGAATTGGTGTAATCGGCACTCGATCCATCACCAAACTTCGTGTCTTCAGCTGACACTTCTCACAGGACTTACAAAATTTCATCACGTCTCGACGCATCTTTGGCCAGACAAAGGACAACTTGATTCTCTCTCGTGTCTTCTCTTCTCCCAAGTGTCCGCCAAATACTGACTCGTGAGCTAATTCCATTACTTGAATTCTTCTCTCTTTCGGTAACACCAACTGATACACAAGCTAATCCAGCATTTGATGCTTCTTATACAGCAATCCATTCACCACGATAAACTCTGATCCTTGGTCTTCAGCGATCCTCCACCACGATTTCAGTGACTCGTCATTTCTCTGCTGCTCCTCGAATTTCTTCGCATCTTCCAGCTGTCTTTCATCGTTCGAATTCTCTGTGAACAAGTCCCTCATACTTGTCTCCAGTTCAGCGTCGCTTCCGGAATCTTCACTATCATTTCGTTCACATGCAGCCATCTCTTCTTCAGTTTCATTGTTCTCAGATGTTGTTCTTTCGTCATCTTGGATGCTGAGTTCATCTTCGCTTTCCGTGTCATCTTCTTGCGAACTTTCGTTTATCGTTTCATCTTCTCCGTCTTCGACTTCTGCTCTCCGACTTTGTGCTCTTGTAGTCACATTCGCTTGTAGCTCTCCTTGCAATATACTGATTGGTGGAACCTCTTTCAGTTCTGCAATTATCTCTGGATGTAGCAGGAACTTTTCTGGATTTTCTTTACACAGTTCTGCTGAAATGCTGGCACACACTAAAGTTAAATATGGCGCGATATTTATTGTCCTGTCCTCTGTAGCTGCTCCTTCGTTACGACCGCTCATCCGCACTTCGATTTTCACCAACTTAGCTGGAATCGGCTCTCCAGCTACACATTGCAAATGAACTCTGCCGATTTCTTCTACTGTCGTTCCTTTCAGTAGTTCCTCGTTGATTACTGGTATCTCGGTCCCCGAGTCAATCAACGCCTCGACTTGCACAGGCTGCCCATCAGTCCCACGTATCTCCACATTTACATGCTGCAACGATATCTTCTTTATGCGTTGACACTCCTCTTTACTTTTTGTTTCTCGACAACTTTCTGCAATGGAAGTAGTCTTTATCGCTTCTTTCAGTATGGTGAACTGCGGCGTACACTTCATCACTGACTTTACTTCTGTTTCTTGGTTGCATTGTTCTTCCCAACCAGGAGGTGCATTTATCACTTGTATCTGGTTTACTCGAAGATTTTCTGCACTTCTGCTAAAGTTCTTCCTCAGATTTGCCGCTCCTGGTGCTTGGCAATGTTTTATTAGGTGTTTATCAGAATTGCAATTGTGGCAACGCTTCTTGATAAAACTTCTTTGCTCCTTGTTCTCCCACTTGTTGTACGGCGTGTAAGATGCATTACTTTCTGTTGGGCGTCCCAGCGGCGGAGTTCGATTGTAGGCTTGTCTGTCCCACGTTGACTGTTGTTTATCTTGCGACCACTGCTTTCCAGAATAATCATCTTTCTTTGCATCATTACTCTTGGCTTGGCTTCCGGTGTCTTTGCTATCCTTGTTCCACTTGGGTTGCTTTGGACTATTGTCCCATGCTTCAAATTTCGGTTTGTCTTGGAACATCACACCAATCCGATTGTTTACATGTATATCTGCGAGATCTGCAACATTACTAGCTTCCAAGCATTCTGTGCCCTCTTTTGCTAAGACAAACTGTAGTGGACCTGGTGGTAAACATTCTTTCAGCTTATCCGCCACTAACAAATCAAACAGCTTCTCGTAGTCTTTGTCCACTCGTCTACTTCGGACATAATAATTCAACAGGTTCTTCAGCCTAGCCGTGAACATCGTATACGTTTCTTCGGCTGTCTTCTTGGCATCTGCAAACCTTGACCTGTACTCACGAGCTGTTAACTTGAATTCCTTCAACAAATGCTCTTTCACTGCATCATATTTATCTAAATTCTCAAATGACAATCGATTCAATACCGTTCGCGCTCTCGGGGTCATCAATGGCAACAACAATTTCACCCAATATTGCTTTTCCACAGCGAAGCTATTGAATGCATTTTCAACTGTTTCAAAATATAATGGCACTTCCATCATATCATACGGCATCTTCGGTAACACATGCTTCATTGCGTCACCTATCTTCTTAATCTTGGACACCATTGTCTCACCTTCTTTGAGCCTAATCTGTTCTGATACTTCCCGGCTCTTACGATCATCTTCGTCCCTCTTCTTCAGTCGATCTTGATCTTCGATTCTCCGCAGTTCTTCTTGTTCAATCTTCTGCTGCAACAGTTCTAACTGCTTTCTGCGTTCTTCTTTTTCAATGGCCATTTCTTTAAGTTGAGCCTCCTTGATAGCAAGTTTCTTTTGTTCTAACTGCATCTGCTCTTCTCTTTCTCTTTCTGCTTTTTCCAAATTGTCTTTTCCGGCTTGAAATTCTTCCTGACGAATTTCTTCTGCTCTCTCCAGTTCTTGTAAACGCATCTTTTCTTTTTCTTCCTCGCGAGCCTTTTTGTCCTCAATCTGCTGCTTTCGTATTTCTTCATCGCTTTTTCTTGCTTTTTCGTACTCTATCATTAACTCCATCCTTCTTCGTTCTGATTCGTCACGATCTATTTTCATTTGTTCTAACTGAAGCTGGAACTGTTGCTTCTGCATGTCTATCTCTTGTTGTCTTATCCTTTCTAATTTTTCTGCTCTTTCCGCTCGTTGCTCCTCTTTCTCTTTCTCCTCTTGTTTACGCTCTTTCTCCTCTTGTCTGCGCTGCTCTTCTTTCTCTTTTTCTTCTTGTTTACGCTCTTTCTCCTCTTGTTTACGCTGCTCCTCTTTCATTATCATGAATTGCAGCAACGCCTCCATAGACATCGGTGCCTCAGGCTTCTCCACTGGCTTCTCCGCAGCGCCTCCGACAGCACCTTCTTCTTCTTTCTTAGCCCAAACCTCGGCTAAATTTCTCATCAATTCTTCCCTCGACATTTGTTCAACTTCTTCTGCGTCTAGATCTGCTTCAATTAGCAGTTTTATCAGTCTATCAGTAGACATTTTCTTAATATTTGCTTGCTTTTTCTCCGTAAGTTTCTCCATCTTACTTCTTTACTTTACTGATGCTAGTCGATAAATAGTAGGCTACTCTTCAAATGTTTGCAATTGACTGACTTCAATTCTTTAAGCAAACTTCAATAGACAAGCAAGTTTTTTCTACCTCGTAGTCGTTGTGTTGTCGTTTCTCACTGACGTACGGATGCTCGATGTATCGTTGCTTCTCCCGTGTGCTCGGCTCCTCGATAAATTCGCAGCGTCCGTTCCTCCACAACGTCTGTTGATTGAATAGAATCCCTCCGTTCGTAACTACGATCGTTCTCCTGCAACTTGGATCGTTATCCTGCAACTTGGATCGTTATCCTGCAACTTGGATCGTTATCCCACCGCTGTCACCAAATGTCACAAGTCTTTTCCCTCTTCTTCTCTACGTGTGACCTTCAGTCTCTTCGGAAGCTTCTTCGTATAAGTTCGTGGTAGCGTAGGCCTATCCCTAGATAACTGTTTCATTAGCTAAATGGCTAGGTTAAAGAATCTACAGTCTTTCACTGTTTTGTTAACCAACAACGACGACGTGTTTAACTCTTCTTATTATACTCCAAAATCCGATATAAAGTAAAACGATCAGCAACAACACAACAATGACTACACTTGCGTTATCATAACAACTACACGACTACTATCTTCATCAGTCTACTCTATCGCAACTCAACAACAACTCTTACAGCCTATCTCAACGGCTCTCAACACGCAACTCTCCTTCTTCTCTTCCACTCCCTTCTTGTACAATTAACGTACGCTCGTCTAGACGTCACGTGCTGTCCAGACAATCACCTGTGCAGACGCCGCGCGGCAATTTGCACCTGGCCTACTTACGTCGCTGTACGACAATCGGCGTGCACTGATTAAATTAGCTGACAGTCATGTCATCATGACCTCTGTTCATTGTTCTGTAGCATCTTCATCATCCCCCAAAACGATCATCGTAATCGATGTGGTGTCTATAATAAATCTCGAGCTCTCTGTAGTCAGAGATGAGCTGTGCGGTTTGAATTAGATGGTGCATAGCCTACATCGTAAAAAAAGAAGGGTCCAACAGCATCGCTAAGAAAGTTTGAAAAGATATATTCTGACAGCAGTGTCGGTTATTGATGTGTAACACTATTGTGATTTCATCCGGTCAACTTGCAAAATCAGAAACTTTGCGCCATAGTGAAATCAATTATCAGTTTTGCATCATGTTTTTCTTACACACCTTAAGACTTAAGTGTTTGAGCGCACTTGTTTTTTGTGTATATATATGCCTATATATGGCCTATATATTATTTGTGTTGCATATAGGCTACCACCACCACTGTCTGGGAATGTACAGGGTGGGCCATAAAAAAGTAACCCCCTACGGTTTTTCTCCCATATCTTGGCCAGAAGTAAGAATTTGAAAATGAAATTTTACAGTCTTAAAGACAATTCATATTTACACATGATGGCCAGATTTCATCAAAATATTTCAAGCAGAACAAAAGTTTTATAACTTTTAGTGAGGCCACCTACCGTTTTTTGAAGATTCAAAAACCTGACGCAACAAAAAGTAACAAAAAACCAGTTTAATTATTCTGGCCAATATTTTGGTCAGAAGTACGAATATCGAAATGAAATTTTACAGGCTTAAAGGCAATTCATATCTACACATGATGGCCAGATTTAATCAACATATTTCAAACAGAACAAAAGTTATTCCACATTCAGTGAGGTCCCCCACCGCTTTTTGACGATTCAGAAGGGTAGTGCAACAAAAAGTAGCAAAAACTCAATTTATTAAGTCTCACCTCAAATAATTGTTATCAAATAGCCTTGATATTGTCAGATGATCATTATTATTACTACCTAAAAAGAAACATGGTACCAGCGTAGCCGCACGTCACTGAGAAGTCACTTAGCAAGATGACACTCAAATTGGTAAATAAGGAATCTGTCAGATTAATCAACAGGTCCATCAAGAACTTTGCAAAGAGACTCAAAAGAAGTGTTGGCACTGGTGGTGGGCACATTGAACACAAGTTGTGAAGCACTACCAAGTACATTTGACAACAGTTATTTGAGATAAGACATAATAAAATCACATTTTTGTTACTTTTTGTTGCGTTTCGTTTTTGAATCGTCAAAAACGGTGGGTGGCCTCACTGAAAGTGGCATAACTATTATTCCCTTTGAAATATGTTGATGCAATTTGGCCATCGCGTGTAAATATAAATTGGCTTTAAGCCCGAAAAATTTCATTTTGAAATTCTTACTTATGGCCAAGATATTAGCACAAAACCTAGTTTTTGTCGCGTTTCGTTTTTGAATCATCAAAAACCGGTGGGTGGCCTCACTAAAAGTGATATAACTTTTGTTATTTTTGAAATATTTTATTGAAATTTGACCATTGTACGTAAATATGAATTGCCTTTAAGACTGCAAAGTTTCATTAAAAAATTCTTATGTTTGGCCAAGATATGGGCTAAAAACCGTAGGGGGTTACTTTTTTATGGCCCACCCTGTATACGTTTGATATAGATGGTCAATCTAAAAGTCCGAAAGCTATTAGCATAATTATATAAACATTTATGTGCAGATAATTAATATGTATAGTGTGCATATTATAGCCTACATACATAAATTAATTATGTGTGCAAATATCTATGCATGCATATTAATTTTTTTGTAATAAGGAAATTTAGTCTGTTTTCTGTCATTAGTATTAGGCTACCGGTATGCAAGCAGATATAGGCCTATAGCCTACTGTCCTGTGAATGCTGTATTTTATTTTGTTATTTTCTTTTATTGTCTTACTATTTGTGCTACCATCATTTCGTGAATAAAAGATTGATTAGGTACTTGCAGAACTTTGGACGAAGAGGAAAACGTACATGTAAGCCTGATCTACTAATGGCCTACGTTTTTCATATCTGAAAACATTTTATCTTGTGTGGGCGCTGTGGACGTTTCGACTTGACGAGTGCGATTTGATTAGCTTAGGCTATTATGCCTACTGACCCCAATGGATGCAGACTCTCACCTATTGACAATTGTTCAGTGACTTAACACCTGCGACTGTACTTGTACCCGTATTATGGTTCCCGCACCTTCGCGTCTAAGACTTGTAGATATTTTTTAATGTTTGCTATTATTATTCTGGCCAGCTAACACTTATTTATGCTGCATTGCTCTACATTGTCTAACAGTGATAACAACCCATAATATTATATATTGTAGGCCTACTGCCCTACTAGTCTTGTCTATTTCAGAACACGTTGACCTATAAACTTGCTGACCGCCAATGGTGGAGTCGTTTCGCACGCATTCGCCAGATGGCCTTCGATGCTAATCGACCGTTCAGTCTGTCGTACACGTGTGGTACAGAATGGCTGGAACGATCCGATCAACTCATTCGATTCATATCGAAGTATGTGAAAGACCTTTTTCCGATTGGTCCTGACTGGAAGCCTATACCAGCCAACAGAACAGGCATACGTCACGTGCTGTCATGCTCCAACGTGTGTATTAGTATGGATAGGAGCTCATCAAGTGACAACGGCTCTCCAACCTTTGGTACAGTCTCGGGACTTAAGGGTACAGCCGACAGAGGGCAAGTGGGTGATATCGTTGGCCTTAGCTATTCAACCGTGTGTCCATGCAAGTACGGAGTAAGATTCGACATTTACTTCTACGGTGACTGTGAGAAAGTTTTCCTAAGCCACGTCTATAGCCACCTGCAGCTCTGCAACAACATAACTTCGGATGACGCTAGAATCGGGCTAAAGCTGCACTTTCCACAAACGATTGATTCAAAGAATGTGCAGGAACTTCTGAAGGGGGAAATGGGAGAGAGGGATCAATATTTTGGCCACACAAAGGCAGTTCAATACATTGTTCATCTTCCTGGCTAAACACACAGGATTGAGTAGACCTACATATCCAGTCCACAAAAGTGAGAGCGGATGAAAAGCAATGTGACCACACCATTAATTTTGTGACGAGAAAAGTTAATAATTTATATGCAACCTTATTCACAAATATAGTTGCTCACTAGACCTAGGCCTAAGCCTACCTCTTGCGGATTTTGCACGTTGTTATAATTGTACTCAAAATGCGTTAGGCCAACATTGTTTCATCATAACCATTCACTAATTTATTCTTTCATCAACTCTCTTAATTAATCCATCAGTCATTTCATTCATTCATCCTGCCAACAAATCTCGAAATCCATCCAGTTTTCTACTCATCCTTTAGTCCTTCCATCCTCCAGTCTCATACAGTCCATATACAGACTCAATTCATTCCACACTTTCCATTCACGACTGAAAACCGAACTCTTCAATCTATCCTACCCAGATTCAAATCAGGTTTCATCACCCAACTACCACCATCATCGACAACCACCGTAGCACCACGCTGTCTCCCCGGATTTTGACCTGGCACCGGAACGAAAACGGCAGCTCTGGCTATTGCGGACTTGATTTGATGATATAGCGCCGGTGAATATAAGCTGGTCTCCCTGACGTGGTTTTTGTGGGCGCTGAGAAATTCTCGAAGATTACCGGTACATTACACTCGATTCATCATCCACCCATTCCTACACCCATCCATCCAATCATAAATCCTTATGTTCATTCATTTATCCATCGATCCACTCGTAACCCATTCAGACATTAATTTATTCATTCTTTCATAGATCCACTCATCTGGATTGCCTTTGGCCATTATTTGACCAGCTACACTTTCAAACAAATGTCAAATAATTGTGTAAAATGTAAACATATACGTCGTCAATAAAGTCACTTATTTTCAGTTATTTAATTTGAGCCAATGACTTAAGCCCACGTCCAAATTGCATCATGTCAATATTCTCAATAACTGCAACCATGATTAATAATGACTTAGGGATCCCAGAGTCTTTGCTTTCCACCAAGCATTTGAATTCAAATCAGAGTTTTCCCATATACATTGAGATAGCTTCACTGACGATGTTATTTAACCGGTTAGATTGCTCAGCATGGACTCAATGTTTATTACAATTAATGTGGTGTTGCAACAGCTGTGATTTCTGAGGCTTCGTTCAAAAGTTGTTTGGAGTTTAACGTCTTAGTTCCTGGTCTAACCATTTTTTCTTAGTAGCCTAACTGAATAGATGATGGGGGGATGGTGTGAAAAGTAAAACATCTTCTGAACCGTCAGTTGTTTAGTCTGAAACATATTCTGCTTCGGATTTTGGTCTGTCCCTCATATGTGCTTTTCTTCTCTGAAACTTTCTACTCCCAGGCTCCTTTTCGACAATTACTGCGCATGCACAGGCCTTCACATTGCCCATCTTGTCTCTTTTTACAGCCTTCTTTTTAGTGATGTTGACCAGACTTAGGCCACGAGTGATATGATTGTGACGACACACATACTGAAGTCCAATGTACAAATCTCAATTATCGCATAGGCCTAGCATATACCCTATGCGATTCGCCGTAGACAGGCCTCAGCTGTTTGCCCTGTTCAAGCACTTTCTGTGGCGTACATGTATGTAGGCTACAGGGTTAGAGGTGCTTGCATTTTTTAAGGATTCGCCACAACGATGGACTTCAAAGGGATGAGAGATGTGGGCGGAGAAACAAGAGAAAGACAAATGCACGATGGAAAGTTAGTTGGAGGACATGAAGCCAGAGCAGAAGGAAGAAAAGATGGACGAAAAGGCATTGTTAGGCGTGCAACCTTCGATGACCTTGATGCCATCATGGATATCAACGATGACGTCTACGATGGTCTTGATTATATGCCGACGTTTTTCTACCATTTTATGCAGTCGAAGCTACATGCCATTTACGTCTACGAAGAAGATGGCAAACTGGTTCGTTTTCTGCTCTCATTAAAAATAACTGAACAATAATGGACCAAGAAATGTTTGGACAGCGGAAACCCTACAGGGCCTAGGCCCTATACGGCAGCTAGGCCTACTTGGACAAAATTATATTTTTTTAGAATTTGGTCACAGCCTATGGTTTTGCCCCATGTAGGCTAATATAGAAGCTAATAAATTTAGAGTCAGTAAGAATAAATTAAAAACGAAGAGAAATGTTTGTTAACTTTCAAAGGCAAGTAGGCCTATAAGCGCTAGGTCGTCTCTTCTCACCCTTCCTTCCTTTCTTCCCTTCCTGCGTGATCTACGGCGCGAATGGTTGGTGGAATGGAGGAAGGAAGATGGGTGGATGGTTGGAAGCATGATAGCAGATGGGTAAAGGGATAGATAGAAAGAATGAGGGACAGATGGAAAGAATGAGGGACAGAAAGACGTATAAAGCGCCTTCGTGAGGTTATTGTAAGGCGCTATATAAATGTTCATATACATACATACATACATACATACATACATAGGGTAGGGTGGAGCAGGACGCCCCCTTTAACGTTTGACATCACCCACAGTAAAGTTGCGCAATCTGAATACAACCAAAATTGGTGACAAGTAGCTGCATTATATGCACTATATATTCAGTAGAAATGTTGATTTTACTTAATGTTAGTCCAATTCGAGAAAAACTCAATTTTTTTCAACTAGTGTAAAAGGGCTTCTTGCCCCAGGTATGGGGCAAGAAGCCCTTTTACATGGGGCAAGAAGCCCAATGGTGTACATCTGACGTGGTCAAGCCAAAGAATGCCTTCTCCATTTCTAAGATGTGCTGGAGGAGTAGCTGTTCATATTTTGGAGGAACAACAGACTTGTGGCGTGACTTGAGCCGCAGCAAGGCAAGTTGAACCATAGGCTGCACGCTGTGTTTTCTACATGTAGGCCTATTTGCGCACCGTCTTCAAATTTAATTAGATAGGCATATACCATAGAAACATTCTTTTAGCCTACACAATATTGCACAAAGCAAGGACAATCATATGAATAGGCCTATAAAAGGCCCTATATATTTTGTAACATAAAAAGTTATATGAAACTAACCAAATTTATTGATTAAATTGGCGTTTCCATCTGTATTGGGGGAAAACGCCCCGGGCGGCGTTTTTCCCAGCAGCGTATGAGGCCTTTTGCCCCGCAGCGTATGAGGCCTTTTTCCCCATCCATGGTTGTATGCTATTATTGATTTTGTCGGTTCTTTACTAAACTGAATTGATAACTTTAAGCTATATTTCTGTTGTGCATTTATTTAGCTAAATAATGACATAAGGCTCATGCCGATCCCTTAAACATGAAATTAATTACAGCTGAATGAACTGCATACGAGAATTAGAAAATAGACACGAAAAACAAACTTTTATTTCCTGTCTTCCACCGAAACAAGAAATTGGTCACGTTTTAACTTCATATAATTCTTAATGGCGTCTGCTGTCATGGGCAGTTATCAAATCCCACCAAAAGTCGCCAACTGCAAAGATATTCAGCGGGGGCGTCTTCCCCACACTAGGCGTTATGCCCCACCCTACCCTACATACATACATACATACATACATACATACATACATACATACATACATACATACATACATACATACATACATACATACATACATACATACATACATACATACATACATACATACATACATACATACATACATACATACATACATACATACATACATACATACATACATACATACATACATACATACATACATACATACATACATACATACATACATACATACATACATACATACATACATACATACATACATACATATAGAGTGACGATGGGCGGATAGACAGACGGAGGCAGAGGCAGAAGGAGAGATGGACGGACCGACGGAGGTAGGGATGGGGATAATTCTGAAAGGAGACAGGAGTGGAGAGACGGAGATGCGCAGGGATGGGTGCTGAACGAGGGAGGGTAAGGAAGTGAAAGGAGGAGTAAAAGCGTTGAAAAGGCACAGCTTAAGTGGCGTTCTCCAAGCGCATGCCTGTGGATCAGACATTCATATATACAGTACAATACAATACAATACAACTGAAATTTGACAATGCCCTCCTTACAAAGCTCAGAAGTGCACATTGAAGTTCGGTGGCAATTAAAACTATCTAAAGGTAGACTCAATAAGGAAAGTTTTCAGCTTAGAGCGAAATACAGTCTCGCTAGGGAGTTACGAACATAAGGAGGCAGCTAGTTCCAGATGAAAGGGCCAGCAAATGTGAAAGAACGCCGCGGCCAAAAACAAGATGTGTACCAGGAACTACATAGCCTACTTTCCAGCAGAATGCTGATCGAAGAGAAGAGCGACCTGCGAAATATAAGTTAGTAACTATTAGTTACAAGATGTGTTACAAGATGTGATCATAGAAGATAAGTAGGATGGCAGGTGATCAGCGCATGCTTTGTACATGCATGAAGAGTGCGCCAGCTTGAAGCGAATGCGCTCACATAGCCTACATGAAGCCAGTGTAAAGAGCGCAGAGCTGGTGTGATGTGGTCTCGGTAAGAGAGTCCAAGTCTTTGTAGCGAATAAACGCTCCTTAACAAACGAATCAATTAACTAATAACCTGTGTAATTATTAATACTAAGTAACAGTTAAGCTAGACAATTAATTGGCGTATTTAATAGATAATTAATAAATTGAATTGTGGCATTAGCGAATATAACAGTAGAAATCACAAACACAAATGCGCTACAAAAATCAGTCAACGCTTGAGGAGGCACGAAAACAGCGTTTCGCGCAGCAGACGATCGTCAACACTGTGAGCAGCCGAAGAGTCACGTGGTCTGATTCGGGCATGAGATTCTGAAAAGAATGGCAGACATTTTGCGATTTGTCAACCAAAAAACGTTAATTCAGAATGCGCCGATGACATTTATTTGAGTGTGAAAAACGGGACTTATTGTACGTTTATTCCACTGCTGATCTGTAAATCCTAGGGAACGTAGTACCTGGGTTAGATAGAAATGTTCGAAGTTTAAGTCGGACTGTAATAGCGAACAAAGTCAATTTTCGCTCGGTATCGATCTTGGGATCGAGAAGACATTGCGAGAACCAGTTGCGATTGGAGTTTCGAAGTAACGAGAAGAAGTGGTGATTCGACGACGAAGCAGAAGTGAAGAAGACGTGTGAGTAGCCAGTGCTCACAGAAGAACGAAGACGACGCGGTGGTGAAACGGCGACCGAGGGCAGCCAGGGAGAAGCGACCTTTCTTCCCATCTTTCCTTCCAATCCAGTTTCCCTGTGTCAAGAACAAGGACCTCATCATCTACTCAAGAAGGGAACTCTTGAGGAAGCTAAGCACCTTATAATATTTTAGTATATAAATACGCCACAATAGGTAGTTAGGGTATTGAATATTATTTACTGTTGAATGTTGATATTTATAATATACATCAAAAATGAAATACAGCTTGTTCTTGTTGTAGGTCAATTCTAGTAATCATTCTTGATCACCCATTACGAATCCCTGAGTTTATAAAGCGTCTAGGGTAAGACCTGGTATGCGACAGTATGGGAACTCAGATTCCGGGATTTTAGTCAGCTTAAAAACTGATCTAATTGAACATTAATGACACTAGAAACAGCATAGAACAATATTGCTAGTATATTGATGTTTTGGATGTAAAGCTTAACTGATAGAGACTTGCATTTTAGAACTGTAGAGTGTATTTTAAAGAGTCCACAGCGACTGATATATTGAATTGATTTCTGTGTTCAGAAATTATATAGCGCATTTTTGCCTATATTTTACTACTTGCTAATTTGAAGTAAGTCAGTAAGTGATGTCCAACAGTGATTTCGAAAACTGGGCGAAGATAGCCAAAGAGTTAGAGCTAAGTGGAGAGGAGCTTCGTACGTTTGTTAAAGAAAGACAGGCGGAACAGCGGCAAGACAGAATAGCAGAAAGGGCGTTTGCAAAGGAAGCCGAATTAAAGAGGATTGAGGCCGATGCAGAGGTAAAGAAAGCTGAGTTAGCAGCCGATGCCAAGAAAGCGGAGTTAGCAGCCGATGCTAAGAAAGCGGAAGCCGAAACAAAGAAAATAGAAGCGGAAATAAGAAGAGCAGAATTAGATGCTCAGACAGCTGCAGATACAAGAAGGCTTGAGGCTGAAGCCGAGGACAGGAAGACACAAGCAGCAATGCAGGCTAGAAAGGCCGAAATTGAGTTAGAAGCAATTAGGAGTGCGGAGATAGAAGCAAGAGAAAAACGCTTAGCCGCAGAATCAGATGCCAGACAGATCCGTGAAGCGACTGAAGCACAACAACAACGTGAGTTACAGCTAGAATTAGCACGGATTGAATCACAAGTGAGAATGAGAGAAATTGAGTCCAGAGGTCAGGACAGAGAAAGTGGAAGTGCATCATTCACAATGGTTGGTGACAATCCACAACAAGGGGAACACAACAGGAACAGCAGAGGGATGAGGGATATCAAATTCCCCATCTTCAACGAAAACAAAGATTGTTTAGACGCTTACCTGTTGCGGTTTGAACGAACTTGTGTAGCATATGAGATAAAGAAGGAAGTGTGGTCACTAGTATTAGCTAGACACCTTGAGTCGAGAGCACTTGAAGTATACCAGAGACTATCTGTGGAGGAGGCTCAAGATTATGAATGTCTGAAGACACAGTTACTAAAAAGATTCAAGTTAACTGAAGGTGGATATAGACACAGGTTCAAGACAAGCAAAATGGAAGCCGGAGAAACACCGACCAATTTTATTTACAGACTGCGACGCTACATGCAACAGTGGATTTCTCAAGCAGGCTTCGAAGAGACCTATGAAGGAGTAGAAGAATTGTTATTAAAGGATCAATTTTACCTGACGTGCAGCACAGAACTAAGAATGTTTATCAAAGAGAAAGGGAAGACAAGTTTGAAAGAAATGTTAGCGTGTGCGGAGTCATACATAGAGGCACATGGCTACAAATATGCAGAGGCAAGCATAAAACCAGATGTGAAATTCCACAACGAAAGGACAAACAACAGACCCTTTGAGAATAAATCCAAAGAAGGATTTGGTAACAGCCAAAACAGGAGTAGAAATGATGTAAGAATAAATCGGGAAGTGAACCGTGGTGTAAGTTCAAACAGAGGGTTCAGTCGAGAACGTGAGAACACCGTGGGACATAAAATTACTTGTTTTCTCTGCGGTGAGAACCATAAGGCATATTCGTGCCCACACAAGAATAAAGAAGCTGTCAGACACACTGCAGCCGCAGTGCAAATATTCGAGAATCAGACATATAGGGCCAGACAGCAGATTGAAATGCAGAAAATGAGTAATGTTACAAAGGACCAACATAGGGTAGATGACAAGATGATTAAAGCATTACCCATGCAAACAGCTGCAAGTGCTTTGGTGACTGGAACCAATGTCGGATGCATGAATCTAGAAAACAGAAGTGAACATGAAGTAAAAGTGAACGGGAGAAATGTCAGGTGTCTCTATGATTCTGGATCGACATGTTGCATAATTAAACGTTCGTTAATAGACGACACAGATTTGACAGGTGAGGAGACACATTGTGTGTTGGTCGATGGAAGTTTGAGATGTTTTCCACTAGCCAAGATAAACATAGAGAGTGAGTTCTTTAGTGGAGAAGTACAAGCAATGGTTATGGAAAATCCGTCGATGCCAGTTATAATTGGGATGATCGAAGGTATACAATACCAGATCACACATGGAAAACAGGAGGATATAATCAGTGGAGAATCAGAGAATGCAATTGTTGAAGTGAAATGCAAGAGCATATTGAGAGACAGATCCAAATCTAGAGAG
Organism: Lumbricus rubellus; assembly: GCA_945859605.1. Taxonomy (NCBI): domain Eukaryota; kingdom Metazoa; phylum Annelida; class Clitellata; order Crassiclitellata; family Lumbricidae; genus Lumbricus; species Lumbricus rubellus. Next base: position 66,646,495 of record OX243811.1, on the reverse strand, counting down.
AGATCGGTACATGACAAGAAGTCAGTGAAATTCACCGACGATGTAACAGTAAATGAAACAGAGGAAACAAAGACAGCAGCAGCAGTTGAGACCAGAGCTGAGGTCAAAAGAACAACAAAGTACAAACCATTGAAGATAACAAAGATGCCTGATTTAAATGTGACAGCAAAAGAAATACAAGAAATGCAGAGTCAAGATGAGACGTTAAAGAAATATTTGGATGGAGCGATAGATTGGGATGGTCAAGATGACAGAATAGATGTAATGTCATATGTCAAGAGAAATGGACTACTGTATAGAAGATACAAGGAGGATAGAAGGGACAATAAATACAGACCATTCAAAGTTGCGGAAAGGCCGAATTTAAATGAAACTGCTAAAGGAATGCAGAGACGGCCTGAAACAATAAAGAAACAGTGGGATAAAACCAGAGACTGGAGTTACACAGATAACAGGAAGCCAGCTTTTAATAAAACGACGAAAAAGAATTACGGAAGTGAACCATTGAGATTGGTGGAGACGAATAATAAATATTTAATCACAGGTGGAAGAAGTGAGTTAAATAAAAGTCGTGTAGATCAGAATAAATGGCAGAACAGAAGAGTAGACTGGAGAAATCGAGAGAATATAAATAAGTCTAATGAGACACAGTCAGGAAGATCCAATGAGTGGATGAATAGGGGATACATAGAGAATCCAAATGTGGATAGGAGAAATATAAAGTGGAACAGGAGTCAGAAGAGTGACACAAGTAAGTGTGATTGGAGAAACTACAGACGTGACAGGAGAGAGTCTAGTAGTAATTTTGGAGTTAGGTGTGACAGACCTAGTGATCTCTATTGGAGATATAGAAGTAATAGAGACGAGGTTGGAAGTAGTGGAAACCATTGGAACAGTAGAACATGGTACAGAGGAGAACAAGGTGTTAATTCTGGTAGAAGTCAGAATGAGAATTGTAGAGGATACAATGATGTGAATTGGAAGAAAAATCGGTTACGGAATGACAGAGAATGGTCATATCCTAACAATAATGTGGATAAATGGAGAAGTAGCAGGGACTACAGTGGAGAAGTTGAAACACAAGAAGATGTTGAGTTGAAAACTTTTGGAGATGATGCAGATGCATTGAGTTTTGGAGAGAAGCACACAGGTGAACTGGAAACACAAAATGGCATTACGTTGAATTTATACGAGAAGGTGAACAGAGATAGTAAGTCAAATATGGACAGGTTGGACTGTCATTACGTGAGAAGGGGAACTGCAAATAGAAGCTGACAGTAGCTTGTGGAGAGTATTTAATTAAGGAAGTAATGTACATAAGTATTAATGTGAGATTAAGTTGAGTTGCTAGTTAAAGCAGTTTTATGAGTTGAAGTGAGTAGTAAGGTGAATCATAGTGTCAGCTAATTTAATCAGTGCACGCCGATTGTCGTACAGCGACGTAAGTAGGCCAGGTGCAAATTGCCGCGCGGCGTCTGCACAGGTGATTGTCTGGACAGCACGTGACGTCTAGACGAGCGTACGTTAATTGTACAAGAAGGGAGTGGAAGTGAAGAAGGAGAGTTGCGTGTTGAGAGCCGTTGAGATAGGCTGTAAGAGTTGTTGTTGAGTTGCGATAGAGTAGACTGATGAAGATAGTAGTCGTGTAGTTGTTATGATAACGCAAGTGTAGTCATTGTTGTGTTGTTGCTGATCGTTTTACTTTATATCGGATTTTGGAGTATAATAAGAAGAGTTAAACACGTCGTCGTTGTTGGTTAACAAAACAGTGAAAGACTGTAGATTCTTTAACCTAGCCATTTAGCTAATGAAACAGTTATCTAGGGATAGGCCTACGCTACCACGAACTTATACGAAGAAGCTTCCGAAGAGACTGAAGGTCACACGTAGAGAAGAAGAGGGAAAAGACTTGTGACATTTGGTGTCGTTGCGGTGAGATAACGATCCAAGTTGCAGGATAACGATCCAAGTTGCAGGAGAACGATCGTAGTTACGAACGGAGGGATTCTATTCAATCAACAGACGTTGTGGAGGAACGGACGCTGTGAATTTATCGAGGAGCCGAGCACACGGGAGAAGCAACGATACATCGAGCATCCGTACGTCAGTGAGAAACGACAACACAACGACTACGAGGTAGAAAAACTTGCTTGTCTATTGAAGTTTGCTTAAAGAATTGAAGTCAGTCAATTGCAAACATTTGAAGAGTAGCTTACTATTTCTCGACTAGCATCAGTAAAGTAAAGAAGTAAGATGGAGAAACTTACAGAGCAAAAGCAAGCGGCTATTAAGAAGATGGCTTCCGAAAGAATAATAAAATTATTAATCGAAGCAGGTTTAGATGCAGAAGAAGTCGGACAGATGTCGAGGGAAAGTTTGATGAGAAATTTAGCCGAGGTTTGGGCTAAGAAAGAAGAAGAAGAAGAAGGTGCTGTCGGAGGCGCTGCGGAGAAGCCAGTGGAGAAGCCACAGCCACCTATGTCTATAGAGGCGTTGCTACAACTCATGATGATGAGTAGACAGGAAGAGAAAGAACGTCGCCAAGAAGAGAAGCAGAAAGAAGAGCAGCGCAGACAAGAGGAGAAAGAGCGTAAACAAGAAGAAAAAGAGAAAGAAGAGCAGCGCAGACAGAAAGAGAAAGAACGTCGCCAAGAAGAGAAGGAGAAAGAAGAGCGACGGTGCCAAGAAGAGAAAGAACGTAAGCAAGAAGAGAAAGAACTGCGACAACAAGAGATAGAAAAAGCAGAAAGGATGAGACAGCAAGAGATAGATATGCAGAAGCAGCAGTTCCAGCTTCAGTTAGAACAAATGAAATTAGATCGTGACGAAGCAGAACGACGAAGGATGGAGTTAACGATAGAATACGAAAAAGCAAGAAAAAGCGATGAAGAAATACGAAAACAGCAGATCGAAGACAAAAAGGCTCGTGAGGAAGAAAAGGAAAAGATGCGTTTACAAGAACTGGAGAGAGCAGAAGAAATTCGTCAGGGAGAATTTCAAGCTGGAAAAGACAATTTGGAAAAAGCAGAAAGAGAAAGAGAAGAGCAGATGCAGTTAGAACAAAAGAAACTTGCTATCAAGGAGGCTCAACTTAAAGAAATGGCCATTGAAAAAGAAGAACGCAGAAAGCAGTTAGAACTGTTGCAGCAGAAGATAGAACAGGAAGAACTGCGGAGAATCGAAGATCAAGATCGACTGAAGAAGAGAGACGAAGATGATCGTAAGAGCCGAGAAGTGTCAGAACAGATTAGACTCAAAGAAAGTGAGACAATGGTGTCCAAGATTAAGAAGATAGGTGACGCAATGAAGCATGTGTTACCGAAGATGCCGTATGATATGATGGAAGTGCCATTATATTTTGAAACAGTTGAAAATGCATTCAATAGCTTCGCTGTGGAAAAGCAGTACTGGGTGAAATTGTTGTTGCCATTGATGACCCCGAGAGCACGAACGGTATTGAATCGATTATCATTTGAGAATTTAGATAAATACGATGCAGTGAAAGAGCACTTGTTGAAGGAATTCAAGTTAACAGCTCGTGAGTACAGGTCAAGGTTTGCAGATGCCAAGAAGACAGCCGAAGAAACGTATACGATGTTCACGGCTAGGCTGAAGAACCTGTTGAATTATTATGTCCGAAGTAGACGAGTGGACAAAGACTACGAGAAGCTGTTTGATTTGTTAGTGGCGGATAAGCTGAAAGAATGTTTACCACCAGGTCCACTGCAGTTTGTCTTAGCAAAAGAGGGCACAGAATGCTTGGAAGCTAGTAATGTTGCAGATCTCGCAGATATACATGTAAACAATCGGATTGGTGTGATGTTCCAAGACAAACCGAAATTTGAAGCATGGGACAATAGTCCAAAGCAACCCAAGTGGAACAAGGATAGCAAAGACACCGGAAGCCAAGCCAAGAGTAATGATGCAAAGAAAGATGATTATTCTGGAAAGCAGTGGTCGCAAGATAAACAACAGTCAACGTGGGACAGACAAGCCTACAATCGAACTCCGCCGCTGGGACGCCCAACAGAAAGTAATGCATCTTACACGCCGTACAACAAGTGGGAGAACAAGGAGCAAAGAAGTTTTATCAAGAAGCGTTGCCACAATTGCAATTCTGATAAACACCTAATAAAACATTGCCAAGCACCAGGAGCGGCAAATCTGAGGAAGAACTTTAGCAGAAGTGCAGAAAATCTTCGAGTAAACCAGATACAAGTGATAAATGCACCTCCTGGTTGGGAAGAACAATGCAACCAAGAAACAGAAGTAAAGTCAGTGATGAAGTGTACGCCGCAGTTCACCATACTGAAAGAAGCGATAAAGACTACTTCCATTGCAGAAAGTTGTCGAGAAACAAAAAGTAAAGAGGAGTGTCAACGCATAAAGAAGATATCGTTGCAGCATGTAAATGTGGAGATACGTGGGACTGATGGGCAGCCTGTGCAAGTCGAGGCGTTGATTGACTCGGGGACCGAGATACCAGTAATCAACGAGGAACTACTGAAAGGAACGACAGTAGAAGAAATCGGCAGAGTTCATTTGCAATGTGTAGCTGGAGAGCCGATTCCAGCTAAGTTGGTGAAAATCGAAGTGCGGATGAGCAGTCGTAACGAAGGAGCAGCTACAGAGGACAGGACAATAAATATCGCGCCATATTTAACTTTAGTGTGTGCCAGCATTTCAGCAGAACTGTGTAAAGAAAATCCAGAAAAGTTCCTGCTACATCCAGAGATAATTGCAGAACTGAAAGAGGTTCCACCAATCAGTATATTGCAAGGAGAGCTACAAGCGAATGTGACTACAAGAGCACAAAGTCGGAGAGCAGAAGTCGAAGACGGAGAAGATGAAACGATAAACGAAAGTTCGCAAGAAGATGACACGGAAAGCGAAGATGAACTCAGCATCCAAGATGACGAAAGAACAACATCTGAGAACAATGAAACTGAAGAAGAGATGGCTGCATGTGAACGAAATGATAGTGAAGATTCCGGAAGCGACGCTGAACTGGAGACAAGTATGAGGGACTTGTTCACAGAGAATTCGAACGATGAAAGACAGCTGGAAGATGCGAAGAAATTCGAGGAGCAGCAGAGAAATGACGAGTCACTGAAATCGTGGTGGAGGATCGCTGAAGACCAAGGATCAGAGTTTAGCGTGGTGAATGGATTGATGTATAAGAAACATCGAATGCTGGATCAGCTTGTGTATCAGTTGGTGTTACCGAAAGAGAGAAGAATTCAAGTAATGGAATTAGCTCACGAGTCAGTATTTGGCGGACACTTGGGAGAAGAGAAGACACGAGAGAGAATCAAGTTGTCCTTTGTCTGGCCAAAGATGCGTCGAGACGTGGTGAAATTTTGTAAGTCCTGTGAGAAGTGTCAGCTGAAGGCACGAAGTTTGGTGATGGATCGAGTGCCGATTACACCAATTCCAAGGGAAGATGTGCCATTCCGACGGATGACTATGGACGTGGTAGGCCCAATAGAACCGAAGTCAGCAGCTGGGCATAAGTATTGCTTGTGCATAGTGGATTCATGTACAAGATGGCCGACAATCTTTTTGCTGAAGTCATTGACTGCTAAGGCTGTGTGCGAAGCTTTGATGAAGCTATTCATTGACGTGGGGGTGCCGTCTGTGATCACCAGCGACAGAGGCACAAATTTTACAGCCAGTCTCACAAGAGAATTTTTGAAATTGATGGGATGCTGTCCACGATTCGATTCACCAGGGCATCCTGAGGCAGCTGGATTAGTTGAGAGATGGAATCAGACGTTCAAGAAGATGGTGCATCATGTCATTGTGGAAAATCCAAGACAGTGGCATAAAATCATTCCGTTTACCGTATGGGCATTGAGAGAAGTTCCCAACGCAACGACAGGAGTGGCACCATATCTGCTGGTGTATGGAAAAATGCCAAGAGGACCATTAACTATCTTAAAGGAAAGCTGGACCAAAGAAATAAATCTACCGCCAAACATTGGAGTACAACCAGCAAAGTACCTGAAGAACTTAAGAGCAGACATGGAGAAAGCTTTGATATTTGCTGAGAATTGTGCAGAGGAAAAGCAAAAACAATACGCCAGTCAATACAACAAGAGGGCCAAGGATAAAGAATTCGAACCAGGAGAAAACGTCATCGTCCTGTATCCAACGTCAACCAATAAATTGATCTCACGATGGCATGGTCCATGTACAGTGCTACAAAGAAGATCCAAGTATTCGTATCTGGTGGACATGAATGAAAACGGCCGACGAATCGTCCATGCCAACAAAATGAGGAAGTTCATCGCAAGAACATTATCGTGTGGTCTCATCGTGGAAGAGGACGACGAATTCGGATCAGTGGTAGAGCTACCATTGAAAGAAGACCATGCAGAGACGACACAGAAATCGCTGCAATTGGACTATGAACAGATCGGACATCTTACGAGCGAGCAACAGAAACAGCTACTGGATGTACTGAACCGATATGCAGACAGATTTTCGGACAAACCTGGATTATGTACATTGGTAGAACACGAAGTGGTGCTGAGACCAGACTTTCGAGAGAAGGAGTTCACGGCTTATCGAATACCGTTGATATACCGCGCAGAAGTGGACAAACAAATACAAGAGATGCTGAAAGCAAACATCATTCAGCCGTCGTCGAGCAGAATGGCAAGTCCGCTGGTCATCGTCAAGAAGAAGGACGGATCCTTGAGACTCGCGTGCGACTACAGGTACGTGAATTCATATACTGAAAATTGTCGATACCCCATGCCGATCGTCAACGATGTGCTGAGCAAAGTCGGGAAATCCAAGTTTATTTCCGTCTTGGACTGTCGCAGTGCTTACTGGACTTGTCCGGTGAAGAAATCCGACCAATGGAAAACCGCATTCGTTACCCATAATGGACTGTACGAATTTACACGTGTCCCTTTTGGAATGATTAACTCTGGACGGACTTTTGTAAAAGCCATAAACATGATTTTGCAACCGATTGATGCATTTACTGAACCCTGTGTTGATGACATTGCAGTCCATTCTGATGATTGGAACATTCATTTGAAACATTTAGAATTGTTTTTGAAACAAATAAGACTGCATAATGTAACTTTGAACTTGAAGAAATGTGTGTTTGGTAAGAGTGAGGTGAAATTCATCGGTCACCTCATTGGTTCAGGGAAGAAGATGATGAATCCAGATAGAATTGACAGTTTGATTAATTTAAAAAACCCTGAAACGAAGAAGCAAGTGAAGCAAATGTTAGGATTCTTTGGTTTCTACAGACAATTTATTTGTAATTTTGCTGAGATTGCTAAACCATTGACAGATTTAACTAGCAAGCAGACACCTGAGAACATTATTTGGACTCAGGACCACCAGAAATCTTTTGATTCTCTTAAAGAAATTGTTTTATCGAATGTTATTCTGTACATGTTCGAGGTTGGCAAACCATTTAATTTGTACTGTGATAGCAGTGATTTTGCTGTGGGGGCTGTGCTGTCACAAGTGGACGATGAGGGGATAGAACGTCCCGTTTCATTTATCAGCCAGAAGCTGACAGATACCCAGAGGAGATGGGCGACGATTGAGAAGGAAGCCTATGCAATCATATGGGCTTTAAACAAATTGAAAGAAATCATTATTGGTTCCAAGATTAATGTGTTCACTGATCATAATCCTTTAGTTTATTTGACTGAGTCAATGTCGAAGTCTGCTAAGTTAGTCAGATGGTCTTTATCATTGCAAAATTTTGACATTCTGTTGAACTATAAGAAAGGAAAGTTGAATGTAGTAGCAGACTGCTTATCGAGATTGTAGTATAAGGTATTTTGTGATTGCATTTAGTATAAGAATTGTTTGTATTTAGTTTAAGCATTATACGTTCGCTAATTTTTAAGATTAATTAGCTCTCTTCAAAAGAAAGCAAGGAGGTAATGTCAGCTAATTTAATCAGTGCACGCCGATTGTCGTACAGCGACGTAAGTAGGCCAGGTGCAAATTGCCGCGCGGCGTCTGCACAGGTGATTGTCTGGACAGCACGTGACGTCTAGACGAGCGTACGTTAATTGTACAAGAAGGGAGTGGAAGTGAAGAAGGAGAGTTGCGTGTTGAGAGCCGTTGAGATAGGCTGTAAGAGTTGTTGTTGAGTTGCGATAGAGTAGACTGATGAAGATAGTAGTCGTGTAGTTGTTATGATAACGCAAGTGTAGTCATTGTTGTGTTGTTGCTGATCGTTTTACTTTATATCGGATTTTGGAGTATAATAAGAAGAGTTAAACACGTCGTCGTTGTTGGTTAACAAAACAGTGAAAGACTGTAGATTCTTTAACCTAGCCATTTAGCTAATGAAACAGTTATCTAGGGATAGGCCTACGCTACCACGAACTTATACGAAGAAGCTTCCGAAGAGACTGAAGGTCACACGTAGAGAAGAAGAGGGAAAAGACTTGTGACACATAGGATCAAGTGAGATAGTGGTATAATTGGTGAAGTTGTGTAGTAGTTAAGTATTAGGTTGAGGTTAATTAGAATACAGTATCTGAGTGTGATGTTGAGTCACTTAGATAAATAAAGAAAAAGTTGAGTAACCGGAAATAGTTAAGATAAGAAGAAGTACTTTGTCTAGTGAGTAAAGTACGAGGAATAATAAGATGATAGTGAAATGACAAAGATCATTCAATATGAGGCATAGGATGGATGAACGCCATATGTTGAGATGGTGGAATACATAATAAGTAGAATAGTAAGTTAATAATAAGTATGAGTTAAGAGTGTTGAGGCAATGTGAAGCATACCATTCGGATTAGTAAATAGTGCTTCGAGTTACAACAGACTAATCAGGAAAATTCTGCATGGAACAGAAAACCTTGAAAGTTATGTGGATGACATATTAGCCCACAATGAAGGATGGCAGGATCACTTGGAAACACTGGAGATATTTTTTGAAAGGGTTAGGGAAGCCAACCTAACATTGAAACCAAAGAAATGCTCATTAGGGTACGGAAAAATAGATTTCTTGGGTCACACGTTGAATAATGATGACATCAGTCCAAAAGAAGAGTCTGTGGACAAGATCATTGATATGCCTAGACCAAAGACGAAAAAACAAGTGAGGAGTTTCATCGGAGCAGTGAATTACTATAGAAAATTCATTCCACACTGTGCAGAAATAATGGCACCGCTAAGTGATTTGACAAAGAAGTTGTCACCTGGAAATGTCGAATGGAATGAGAAATTGGAGAACAGTTTTATGCAGTTGAAAGAAGAACTGGCAAAGGCACCAATTCTGAGATTACCGAACTTAGAGAAGGAGTTCATATTGCAAACGGACGCAAGTGGAAAAGGGATCGGATGCGTAATAATGCAGGAATATGAGGGGGTGAATCATCCCATAGCATATGCGAGCAGGAAGTTACTTGAGCGAGAGACGAGATATTCGGTGGAAGAAAGAGAATGCTTAGCCATAATGTGGGGCGTAAGTAGGTTCGACAGATATTTATGCGGCAAGCAGTTTGTGATTGAGACAGACCATTGCGGATTGCAGTATATGAAAGAGGAAAGAATGAAAAATGCAAGGGTTATGAGATGGAGTCTAGCCTTGCAAAATTATTCGTTTACTATTAGATACATCAAGGGGTCCAACAATGTAATTTCAGATTACTTGAGCAGGGGACTCGAGTGATATATAGTGAACCTTTGATGAATGATAAGTTGTATATAAATAGGTGTAGAACAGTAATTTTGTTGTGTTATGTAAGGTAAAGGAAGATAGTTTATAGATTAGTTTGTTAAGTATGTGAGTAAGTTAAAGCCTGTGAACAGACTTTTGAAGGGGGGGCATTTGTAGCGAATAAACGCTCCTTAACAAACGAATCAATTAACTAATAACCTGTGTAATTATTAATACTAAGTAACAGTTAAGCTAGACAATTAATTGGCGTATTTAATAGATAATTAATAAATTGAATTGTGGCATTAGCGAATATAACAGTAGAAATCACAAACACAAATGCGCTACAAAAATCAGTCAACGCTTGAGGAGGCACGAAAACAGCGTTTCGCGCAGCAGACGATCGTCAACACTGTGAGCAGCCGAAGAGTCACGTGGTCTGATTCGGGCATGAGATTCTGAAAAGAATGGCAGACATTTTGCGATTTGTCAACCAAAAAACGTTAATTCAGAATGCGCCGATGACATTTATTTGAGTGTGAAAAACGGGACTTATTGTACGTTTATTCCACTGCTGATCTGTAAATCCTAGGGAACGTAGTACCTGGGTTAGATAGAAATGTTCGAAGTTTAAGTCGGACTGTAATAGCGAACAAAGTCAATTTTCGCTCGGTATCGATCTTGGGATCGAGAAGACATTGCGAGAACCAGTTGCGATTGGAGTTTCGAAGTAACGAGAAGAAGTGGTGATTCGACGACGAAGCAGAAGTGAAGAAGACGTGTGAGTAGCCAGTGCTCACAGAAGAACGAAGACGACGCGGTGGTGAAACGGCGACCGAGGGCAGCCAGGGAGAAGCGACCTTTCTTCCCATCTTTCCTTCCAATCCAGTTTCCCTGTGTCAAGAACAAGGACCTCATCATCTACTCAAGAAGGGAACTCTTGAGGAAGCTAAGCACCTTATAATATTTTTGTATATAAATACGCCACAATAGGTAGTTAGGGTATTGAATATTATTTACTGTTGAATGTTGATATTTATAATATACATCAAAAATGAAATACAGCTTGTTCTTGTTGTAGGTCAATTCTAGTAATCATTCTTGATCACCCATTACGAATCCCTGAGTTTATAAAGCGTCTAGGGTAAGACCTGGTATGCGACAGTCTTGCAGCTTGATGAAGTATTCTAGTTAGAGGAATAAGTGTGCATTTAGGGAGACTGTAAAGTACCGAGTTACGTACAGTAGTCAAGTCGCATAAGAATAAGGCAGCTGTGAATCAGTGTTTTCAGTGATGCTGAGTCAAGAGAATAGTTACTAACTTATATTTCGCAGGTCTATCCATAATCCATAAAACATCGATGGATGTCACTTCAAGAAGAACCAGGTCCATATCAGATCATGGATCAGGTTGACTGGTTGAGAAACCCTCATTCAAAGCCCCAAACGAAGGAGGGTACGTCTGAGAAACGTTCTGCGCATTCCTGGCCGATATATACAAAGCCTGGCTAAGTTGATGCATTGTGTTGAACGACACTATCCGTCACGATTCCCTTCAATCGTGATGGAGGTATACGTTGAATGTATGATCTGTCTAATAATTAATACAAGGGACATAGGCTAGGCCTACATGTACATGAATGTCAGTGTAAATATTTTTGGTCTTATAAATAGGTTCCTGAGCTTTATCCTCAGGACCACACATGCACACCATTGTTTGTAGCCTATCCAAGCGAGTTAAATAGCGATACGTGTATAATTATACTGAGCAAATAATTATGACTGAACTTGTTGCTTTAGATTTCCCTTGCCAACATCCGTTTTCATCCGGATTGCGATGACCTGGTCGCTGTTACGTCCGGCCGTGTTCGTCCTTCCCATGAAGGTCGAGGCCTTGCCCTCGTACCTACGTCTCAGCGTTTCGTCCAGCTACTTAAGGACCATCCGACAAAAACGAGATACGTCCTGGATCGACTGTTCCCCGAACACATGTCGGCAAAGATGCAAGACCTGAAGGCGAACTACCAATGGGTAGGTGACATGTAGTCTACTATAACTTCTCTTTGGCATTGTCATCGTCCTCAAAATCACCGTCGTAATCATGGCGATGCCGACTATAATTGTGAAAACCTCTCCGACCGTTTTTTAAAAGATTAGTCATATCAATTGTGCTGTATCAATTAAAAAGAGTATATGAAAATTGGTATCACTGCATAGGCCTAGGCCTAGATAGGGAAGTTTGGAATAATTTTGTTTGAAACAAAAGTGTCGTCGATAGATCCTGAATGGCAAAGGCTGTAGGTCTATGCCTGCAGTGGCGTCTATCAGTGGAGCACGTGTGGGGGTTTATAGAAAGATCTCCATGGCTCCACACACATGTGTGGGATGGGATGGGCAAAAATACATCTGGCTAAAGACTGGTGTAGTCGTTGATTTCCGATGGCTAAAGTCTGCCAGAGCGCGGGTGGGTGTTCTCCAGGACCCAGGTCCAGGCTGCTGTTAGACGATGCTGCATGCAGGTAGAATGTTTTGGCTAATTCTGAAGTTCTCATGTCTTAGGCCTATAATAGGTTAATTATGTGAATTTATTTGCTTGACTAACAAAACCGAAATTAGAGCCTATCTGTTTCTTTTGTAGTAGAACCATCGACGAAGAGAGAAAAGGCCTTATGCTTTGGTTCTTTCAATTTCGCTTTTTGAAGCAATGTTGAAAAACGTACGATTGCGATTCTGGTTGCCAAACAACTTTATGCTACAGGGTATCTTACATAATAATTGTCCTACATTGTCTAACCGTGATCTTTACCCTATGCCCGATGTGCAGTCCTGCACGGGAAGGACTAAGGTCTAAATAGGCCTAAAGGTAAGGATCTTTACCCATATTGTTACTTGGCTACTTTAGAACGTGTTGATGTATGTTCTTGCTGATCGCCAATGGTTGAGTCGATTCACACGCATTCGCCAGATGGCCTTCGATGCTAATCGACCGTTCAGCCTATCGTACACGTGTGGTACAGAATGGTTGGAACGATCCGATCAACTCATTCGATTCATATCCAAGTATGTGAAAGACCTTTTTCCATGTGGCACCGTCTGGATACCAACCCCAGTTGATAGATCAGGCCTACGTCACATGTTAGCAAGCACAAACGTATTCATCAGCATGAATTCGATGTCAACCACTGAAACCAGCTTTTCTTCTCCTCCCTTACCGAGTACAAACCGCGGGCTGCCGGGGACAACATACAAAGGATACGATGGCGATATCGTTGGCCTTAGCTATTCGTCCAGCTGTCCATGCAAGTACGGAATGCGAGTGGACATTTTCTTCTACGGTGACTGTGACAAAGTTTTCCTAAGCCACATCTATAGCCACCTGCAACATTACAACAACATAACTTCCAATGATGTTAGAATCGTGGTCATTTTACATTTTCCACGAACAATCGGCATAAAGATTGTGAATGATCTGCTGAATGTGGAAATTGGAGAGAAGTTCCATGGGAATGACTCCACACAAGCGATTCAGTACATAGATGATTTTCCCAAAGCAAAACTCTAAGCGCAGGCTAAGGACTCGTGTGAGTCACACTTGCTCAAGTGCATCTTCAAGACGTCGTATACAACGCAGTAAATGAGAATGAGGAACAATGTGTACACACAAGACAATGTCTACATGTATGAACGACTTCTTGATTATGAACAATGACGGTCATCACATAAAAAAATTCTCTGATAAAAATTTAAGTAGGCCTACATAAAATTATGTAGGCTAGTACTTTGTAGGCCTAGATCTGCCCATCTTACCTCTACATTATGTCCATCTTACCAAAGTTTGAGGTACAAGATGGACCTCTGAGGAGGTTCATATTATTTTGATTGTATGTTGCAAGAATGTGTTCAATCAGAAAAAATAGACTTTTACTGCTGGTTAATAATCGGGGAGAGTGCTCAATGATCCCCATGCTAACGAATATTGTGCTTTTCTTCTGTGTGAATTCCAAGAGAAGTAGGCCTACATGTTTGCCCCGATGCAACTTTTCAAAATTTAACAAACGTACAACATATTCAGAGTCACATAGGCTAAGACGAAGAAGTGTCCTGTAACAAGGCAGAGAGTGTCAATGACTACGGTAGGACTACTATTACTCTAATATACTTTTACTGAGCTTATAGTAGTCCTACCGAAGTTTTATCAGGAAACAATGAAGACATTTGCTAATGCAAACAATGATGCACATGCAATGTAATTCAATTGACAGTAATAAAACCAATTACTTTGATTACTCATGAGTCATGACAATAATTATCAGCATCAGCAACACCAATGTCAATTCTGTATCTGGATCATAAGAAAAGGTGATCATGGGTATTGTCAAGCATTCGACATTGTCGTTTCAGTCCAACATCAGTGAAGCAAGTAGCAACTATTCATTTTTAAAGTCTTCATAAACTTAACTCATAAAAGCAATGTTCTTATTTACAATCACTGTGCTTTGAATGTTGCATAGTTGCTTTTTTCGCTAAGTACTGTCACTTAGACACTTACTTGGATTAATAAATAAAAAAATTAGTTAAACTATTTAGTAATTAAATTAAAAAATTAGTCAAATTTTCGTTTTAACTACACTAAGTTTTTCAGTTTAAACTTTTGCCTCTGATAGCAGAATATAATTTCCAGCAAACCAATCAAACAAACAAAGATGTCTACAACATGGCGAGAGACACGCTCAACAGAGTAGTCACGTGACCAACATAGAGGGATCGTCTGATAACTAATGGCCTACTGTCGTTTTTCTAACACCCCCACTCGACAGTACCCCCATCTAACATTAGTTTCTAGTTATCAAGGCACAAGCCAATCTTATCTCTTAAGTTACACAGCTTGTCCCTTGTTAGAGGCTTGGTCATAATGTCTGCTAGCATTAGGTCACTAGGACAGTACTCCAAGTTAATTATCCCACGAAACTGTAAGTCTCGAAGATGATGATGTCTAACATCTATGTGCTTGGTTCTTGCATTGATTTTCTCGTTGCTTGCAATCTTGATGCATCCTTGGTTGTCCTCATACAGCGTCGTTGATTCAATGCACGGTAAATGTAGATCAGATAACAACTGTCTCAACCAAACCAACTCTTGACTTGCCAAAGAAGCAGCAATATATTCAGCTTCTGTAGATGACAGAGCTACGGATATTTGCTTCTTCGATATCCATGAAATTACTCCTTCTCCGAGCTTAAACAGGTATCCACTGGTTGACTTGCGATCCGATCTGTCGCCTGCCCAATCTGCATCAACATACCCAATCAGTTTCAGATCTCCAACAGCTTCAAGCTTTAACTTCCAGTTAATTGTTTCCTTGAGATATCTGATAACTCTTTTTACTGCAGTCCAGTCACACTGACGTGGTGAATTGACTTTCCGACATAAAATAGAAACTGCGGCTGCAATATCTGGTCTTGTTGTAGTAGCTATGTACAACAATGCCCCCACTGCTTGTCGATATTGTTCATTTGAGCTGAGCAAATTTTCTTCTCCTGTTATATTTAAATAGTCCACTTGCATTGGTGTTGCACATCCATTTGCATTCGTTAAACCAAACTCAGAAATAATTTCCTGAATTTTATTGATTTCAGAAATCAAGTAATTGCCTTGTTTGTCCTTTTCAATTTGAATTCCCAGGTATAAACTAACTTCACCTAAATCCTTGATTTCAAATTGCTGACTTAACATGTTTGCTGTTTTCTTGATCATCTCTGCATTTCCACAGATCAGCAGATCATCAACATATAACAATATGTAAACAATCACGTTGTTGCACTTCTTTGTATACAGACACAGATCAGCTTCACTCTGATGGAATCCATCTGATTTCAAAATAGAGTCTATTTTCTGATTCCAACTTCTGGCTGATTGCTTAAGTCCATAAATGGCTTTCTTTATTTTGCAAACCTTTTGCTCTTGACCAATTTCTGTAAAACCTTCTGGTTGATTCATGTAGAGTTCTTCTTTGATTTCTCCATTCAGAAAAGCTGTCTTAACATCAAAATGATTCACTTTCAAATTCTTTGATGCAGCAACTGTCAACAATGTTCTTAAAGTTGTATGTCTGGCTACTGGTGCGAACGTATCTTCATAGTCCTCACCAAATTTCTGAGAGAAACCTTTAGCTACAAGACGTGCTTTATGTCTTACATTTCCTTCGGCATCGTGTTTCAACTTAAACACCCATTTGCAGTCTATTGCCTTCTTTTCTGCTGGTAGATCACACAATACCCAAGTTTCATTCTCCTTGTGTGAATTCATCTCTTCTTCTGCTGCTCTCATCCAGTTTTTCTGTTCATTTTCTGTTAACATTTTGAACCATTAATGACAGTCTTTCTGCTGGTATGCCTTTGTTACTTCTGGTAGATCTTCTGGGTTGAACAACATTTTCATCTGTTATTTCAGCGTCAGCTGTTTCATTTTTGTCATCTTCATTGACTTGATCAATATTTTCTGTAGGCATCTGAGTTTTGACTTCATTTTCATTTTTAACTGGCTCTGATTTTAATTCTGTGTTCTCTGGATTTATAATTACTTCTGTAATTGTCATTCCATCTGATTCATGTTCATCAAATGTTACACTGCGACTGATTATGATTCTGTTTGAATCTTTCAACAGCAACCTGTATCCTTTTGATTGTTCACTGTATCCTACTAGGATTGCTTCGATTGCTCGATCATCGAATTTAGTTCTTTTCTCTTTTGGAATGTATGCATATGCCTTGCATCCAAATATTCTGATATGTGAAAGATCTGGCTTTTCTTCATTCCACAATTCAAAAGGTGTTTTATCTGTAGCCTTCGTTGGCAGTCTGTTTTGCAAGTACACCGCTGTCATAACTGCTTCTCCCCAGTACTTCAGCGGTAGTGCTGCATCGAGTAGCATACATTTTGCCATTTCGATTATTGATCGATTCTTTCTTTCAGCTACTCCGTTTTGAGATGGTGAGTATGGTACACTTGTCTGAAGTTGAATTCCTTCCTGCTTCAGATAGTTTCTCAGCTTATTTCCAGTGTATTCACCACCATTGTCTGACCTTAGAATTTTCGGTTTTCTTTGAAACTTATTACTGACCTCTGCAATGAATTCTTGAAATTTCCCGAATACTTCATCCTTCCTTTGAATAAGATAACATTTTGTATATCGTGAAAAATCATCGATAAATGTCACAAGATATTTGCTTCCTCCTGATGACATTGTTTTCATTGCACCACAAACATCACTGTGGATCAAGTCCAACGGATGTTTTGTGCGATGTGTACTGGCTTCAGGATATGGTTTCTGTGTGGCCTTTCCTTTAATGCAATGTTCACATTTAATCTTTACATTACATTCTTTGATTTGAATTCCTGTGGCAATTCCTTGCTTGTTAATATCTTTAACAGCATTTGAATCTCTATGCCCTAAACGTCTGTGCCACACATGAATACAATTTTCATGTTTAGTTTCGAACTTGGCCATGTTTGCAACTTCAGGAATATTCTTACATGACAACTTGTATAAATTGTTTTCAGATTTCCCGACAGCCAACAACTTTCCATTGTATTTTATCGAACACTGGTTACCAGAAAATTCAATTTCCTTTCCTTTGCTTGCCAGTTGCTTCACTGATAACAAACTTCCTGTTAATCCTTGTGAATATAGAACATTTGTGACTTTAATTCTATTCACTGTGCCATTGTCTAAAATGCATTCCAGAAAACCATTTCCAATTCCATCTGCAATTAGACATGTTCCATTAGCAATGTAAATTTTGTCAGACTTCGTTTGGTCCAGTTCTGTAAAGAAATTCAGATTGTTTGTCATATGGGTTGTGGCTCCGGAGTCTATAAACCAGTCACTTGTTCTCTGACCAATGCCAATTGTAAAACTGCTGTGATTAGTGTCATCGTTGCCTGGATCACTCAATCTTTCTGTTACAACATTTTTGGCTTTGTGTTTTAATTTTGGCTGTTTATTTTCTTGCTCCATTCTTGCCTTCCATACTCTACAATCCACTTTTAAATGACCTGCCTTTTTGCATATGAAACAAGTTCTTGTTTCTCTGTCTTTATGCTGATTATCATGACGATAGTTAGTGCGATTGCTGGGTCTCGAATTGCTTGAGTACATTGCTGATTCATCTTTTGCTTCTGTTGAATCATTTTCTGAATCTTTCTTGCGCTTGTATGCATCAACAAGCTTGTTTTTAACATATTCTAGAGTAAGCTCATCTTCCTCTCTGGCTTCTAAAGCTGTTATCAATGTTTCGTACTCATCTGGTAGACCACAGAGCAATAGAGTCGCCACCTGTTGATCAGTAACTTCTTCACCAACACCACGCAATTGCTCAACGAGTTGCAAGGCTGCACTTATGTATTCTTGCATGTTCTGATTAATCTGTAGCTTTATCTTGTATAGCTTTTTGCGCAGATACATTTTACTGCTCAGATTAGATCTTTCATGCACCTTTTGTAACTCCCGCCACATTTCCTTTGCATTGTTACAATTGCAAATGTGTATTAACTGGTTATCTTCAACTGATAATGATATTGTGCATTGCGCCTTCTCGTTCTTTCTTTGCCAACCGTCTGGAATTGGGTCAGGTGTGTCGTCATTCACAACTGTCCATAAATCGTCTTTAATTAATAACATTTTTACCTTGAATTTCCAGACTTGATAATTGCTGTTGTTCAATTTTGTTATCGTAAACTTTGTTTCGTTTGATTCCGCCATTTTATTCTTCTTCTTTGACTAGCTGACTCACGCGACTTGTTAGCGATTTTTACCAACGCTCGAACATAGGTTTACTATCGAAACGTTCCGATTTCTTTTCAACCTACAAAGTCGCTGTTCCGAGTCACTGTCTTATTTATAAACTTTTAAGCATTACTTGGTAACTGGCCGGTAGCTGGGCCCATAACCTGATAGCAGAATATAATTTCCAGCAAACCAATCAAACAAACAAAGATGTCTACAACATGGCGAGAGACACGCTCAACAGAGTAGTCACGTGACCAACATAGAGGGATCGTCTGATAACTAATGGCCTACTGTCGTTTTTCTAACAGCCTCAGCAACTGTAAAAAATTAGTTAAAAAGTTTGCAACTTAAACAAAGATTAACATTTACCTAATAACCAAAACCATAGATGTTTTTTTTACTTTTGTCAATCGAAAAATACAGCAAGTACTATTAAAAGCGACTGC
This sequence comes from Lumbricus rubellus, assembly GCA_945859605.1. NCBI lineage: Eukaryota > Metazoa > Annelida > Clitellata > Crassiclitellata > Lumbricidae > Lumbricus > Lumbricus rubellus. The sequence continues at coordinate 66,627,603 of OX243811.1, read as the reverse complement.
GCTGAAGCACTGGATTTTTATAGCCAAGTGCTGAAATAGAAATTTAGTCTCCATTGTCATAAGCTTTGTTTATTCTCTTTCTCTCTCTCTTCTGCTTGTACTCCTATTATGAATGTTCTACACTTCGATAAACAACCACACATCGTATCATCAGATTTTAAACAATTGTTCTAAACATTTGATTTTAATTGGTTTCTTCAACAACAAAATCAAACTGAACACAGATAGCCTACAGCTCCTGTTTGCCGACAATTGTTACAGGGCTTCCACAAAAGACGCTATAAGATAGTCTAGATAAGCCAAGAATATGGCAACATAAATACGAACAGCACAAAAAGTTTCAAACTGCACACATTAATTTAAAGAACTGTTCACATTTGAACTTGTAAATCTCTGTCACCATTGCAAGTTGCACAAGCGTCATAACAACGGAGTATCAAAATGTGGCATTTACAGCATTACGAAATGAAAGAGCAACACAATTCTATCATCACCTATTGTTGTTTGTTTTCCGCATCATTTCAATATTACTAAAACAGACGATTTCAATGGTGCCTAGCAGCAAAGATGATTCATAATCGAGCTAAAGGAATATCTTTGACGGGAAAGTTATCGTAAAAAGCCATTTCTTAAAAAATGTCCATCATTGCTTAATTGTAGGCAAATAGAAACCCATTGCAGAAACTATTAAGTTACTAAGTTAAACAAGCAAATGACAAGCTGCTCTGGAAGTTTGAATTCCCAGCAGCTTTTAGCACACTCTCTTTGTTAAAGAGTTAATATTGTGCAACTATGCAATTTCGTCATGGTCAGCAAAATGAGACTCATATGCGAAATTGGCAGAATAGACAGGAAATCCACAACAGTTACAAAGAATAGTTGAATAGTATTACTCTTCCGACAAGTCTGAAAAATATTTCTCCTATTGTTCTTCAGATCCATTAATATAAAACTTCCTATGATACAAACATTGGATGGAAAACTAACACATCTGAGTTTCAAGAAGGCAGGAAATGGGTCAATTAAATTTTTCTTGACCATGCTGCCTCACAGAAACCTCCATTATTCGTGCAAGATCTTACAATATCACACTGACAAAGAAGATCAAAATTTAAGATTTCACATTATAACATCTTGAACGTAGTCTAATGCCTATTTATTAGGTTAATCACATGAAAATTTGGAAGCAATGAGAAGTTAAGAGATCGAACGGCATACATGAAGTTTCCCTTTTCAAAGTAGCATTTTATATAATCTGGCAGATCACAAAAACTTCTTTCCACAAGAAGCTGAACAAAATCATTGACCAGCTTTACTTCTTTATAAAGTGCAGTTTCTACAGTGCAATGATACAATGCAGCTTCAAGGTTCTTGGTGGGAATGATAACAGAGTTCACAACAGTAATCCCTATCAAATAAATATTTCCTACGAAAGGCATCACAGAGAATTTCGTCAATGACAAAAGGCAGAACAGCAACACTCTGGAAGATAACAAAGGGTTGTTCACAGGACAAATCACCACAAAGAAAGTAGCTACCTACTTACCAAGGCATCACAATCCCTCTATTTCTTCAGCATGCCACAAAGCTCCCACTCTTGACAGATTCACGTCTCCCATCCTCACACCTCCACATTTTGACCTGCTTCTCTTCATTTTAGACTTTTCAATATCCACTCAATCACGTGGAGTAGGAATTTCAATGACTTCTGCTGCTATTGCCTTCACTCTATAGTCATATCCTAGCTTCAATGTCTTTATGCAATTGTAGAATCATTCCATCCGGGATGAAAATTTCCAATCTGGACTTCATTAGCATGCTGAGTTGCCTCTATGACGAGAAAGTCTTCATATAAAATGAGAAACAGATATACTTTAGCAATCGTTTGACACCACAACAGTACAGCCACCTTTCAATAAGAATACTACAAATTACTAACTTCCCATAACACAACTGTGACGTAACTAAACAGAAACCACAAATTATCAGATACAAGTATCGAACAAAGAAAGTTCTGCCAACTGTACACTGAAGAAATATGAAACTGCCAAGTACTATGCGTCCAAAGCACAACATTGTGTTTCAGTTTCAATGGCAAACCCCACTATGCAGTTACTTACAGAAAAAATTATATTAAGGAAATTAGTAAATTGCATTTGCACAACAAATTCCCACATATTATAACATTCATTTGAAGTGATCATCATGAATTGCCTTGAGACTGTGTTCTAATTAGGCTAATTTCTGAAGCTGAACAAAATCTACAATGAAAATTGACAAGGAATCATGTGCAAGAAAGAGCGTTACAAGAGCCTCCAATGCTCTCCATTGTACGAATAACTACCATCTATTCTAACTGAATCAAACAGTGCCCTAGTAGAAAATTCTTAAAGAGCTCGTATTGTCCCTTTACAAAACACAATTTTACATTAAATTGAAACATCAAACAAACTGAAAAGTAGTTAAGCAAGTAAAAATTCCATAACATTCCTGGACTTTGAAATGCAGTCAGACAGCATTTCAAAGTTTATAAAACCAAAATATCAAACACACACACACACGCGGAGTTCCAGGTTTAGGATGCATTCAACTACACATAATAAAATATGCAAAGCACGAAGAAATCTCGCTGCAGAAGATGGATGGAGGGATTGGAGGATTGTCAATGTCTCTCAGCTCACGACCGTGGCGTCCGTCGACCGTCTGGTTTTATGATTTTCACTGAATCCTTGTTATATACGAGTGACGTCTGAAAAAGAATCAGTAAAACATTTGAAGAGAGAATGTCTGTTTCTACAGTTAAACAGACGCACCACCAAAATTACTATTTATTATCAGCTTCCTCGATTTCTCAGTGATTTGCATGTCTTGTGCTATTTTGTAATTTTGTACTCATGAATTTATATAGCACCACTACCAGAGAAACTCCTCAGAGGCACACCCAACCTGAGACCAAACCATAATCAAAGAGAATGATTTTCAAATGCTTGCGGAAAAGGGCAAAGAAAGACCAAGAAGTTCATTATGGATAATACTAGGCAACATATTCCAGAAAGATGGACCGACCATAGCAAAGCTTTTATGCAGCACTGTGGATGTTCGAGCCATAGGTACAACCAGCCTGAACCAGGTAACCAACTAACCATGCGTGGTAGAGCGAAAGAAACTACAACATAGACAATTATGCATTGAGCATTAGGAATAGTTTTTATCTTAAATGCAAACAATCAGTTACCTTGTCGGTCAGCCAATCAACTTCATCTTTTTCCTCACGGGCGCGTTTTCGGTCCTACAAAATAATTTTATGTATTAAATCCACAAAGAAATCACCACCATCATTGTCGTGCAGAAAATGGCATTCATGTCTGATGATGAATGCCAATACCAAAATTTCAGTTTACTGTACTATGGTAATCATCATTATCATAGTGCCTTCACCAACCATTAAGTATTGATGGATAAAAAAAATGACCTGCATCATCACAAACATTTTCAAATCCTTCTCTATGTCTTTGCATGTCTATCCAGCAGAGTTGAACAGTTTAGTATCATCAGCCAAAGTACTTGATAAAATGTGAGCATTAATGTCTTGATGAATGAAAGGCTATAAATATACTTGCATAACATAGCATAATAAACTTATAGTCCCTCTCTTTGACACAGTTTCACTATCCATTGAATCCCATTTAAGTGGTGCACAATACGGAATTTGGGCAGTTTGTATTTCCATGACAAATGATTGATTATAAAGTTGCTGATGTTTACAATGAATAACGCAAAAACAATGACTGTGATGATTGGAAGAAGACAAAGTAGAGATGAACTTACAACATATGCTACAATGCAGAAAGTAGAGATGAACTTACAACATATGCTACAATGCAGAAAGTAGAGATGAACTTACAACATATGCCACAATGCAGAAAGTAGAGATGAACTTACAACATATGCTACAATGCAGAAAGTAGAGATGAACTTACAACATATGCTACAATGCAGAAAGTAGAGATGAACTTACAACATATGCCACAATGCAGAAAGTAGAGATGAACTTACAACATATGCGACAACGCAGCTGCCTGGAATCCAGATGACAAGCGACAACACGATGACAGTTCCAACAATGTTGGCACGCATGAACTTCACTGAAATGAAAGAACACAATCTCAACAATAGCATTTTAACACGTTCACCGCCAAGTACGAGTTAACTCGTACTTCAGCCAGTCATTTAACATGGCGTGTAGGCGGCCAATGTGTTAATTAATGAAGTAAAATAGCATTTTAATTAAGTAAAATTTCAATTTTATTGTACCATACTATATACCAAATTTCAGTTGTGTCTTTCAGTGCTATAGTACGAAATTTCAATTATACCTTACCACACTATATCAAATTGAAGTTTTATCTGACCACACAACTGAAATTTAAGTTCTATCTAACCCAGGGGTTCTCAAACTTTATTTTTATTGTACCCCCAAGTAAAAAATCGAATGGTGGCGTACCCCCAGCAAAGTCAGATCATAAATAATATGCCATTGCTCAGTCTCCATTGCAGTGACAACTAAAAAGTCCTTTTAATCACTGTATGGTGTGGCCTATTAGAGTCGTGTAGCCTACAGGGAGCAAAATTGAAAATATGCAAAATTTTAATCATGCAATCATATCACAAAAAGGGGAAATTGGTCTATAATCCTTGTAAGAAAGAGCTAACCTATAGCATTATTTGGCTGTGTTCTTGTTTTGACTAACACATATTTAAAACAAAAATACCTGGTTTAATATTTGTCAATTTCAAACTCAAATTTTATCCCATATTTATTTGTGATAGCAGGAATAAAAGCTAGCTTCAAAAAGATATATAATTATATGACACGCTGAAAGGAATCGCAAATTTTAGCCTATGGTTCGACCACAAATCGATCCTTAGAACAATTCAGCTATTCTTTCTGAGCTCTATAATAGCCTATGAGAATTTCTGACTTTGGTTCTTTCAACCATTTATATATTATTTTGTTTCAAATTTATAGTGACAAGCCTAAACATAAGCATGCTGCATGCACTGTAATATAAGCTTAGTATGTGAGTCTAATCACATTATTGTGAAAGAAAGAAATGGCGATGCTGTTACATGAAGCAATGTTAAAATCATTGCTGATCAAAAGAAAATGGACACAAAGTCCATAAACTCATAGAAAAATTTATATTTCTGGAAATTTTCGCGTACCCCTTACCGACGCCTGGCGTACCCCTAGGGGTACGCATACCACAGTTTGAGAACCCCTGATCTAACCGTACTAAATCTAAATTATCACAAATTTCGGTTGTGTTTGACCGTACTATAGCAAATTTCTGTTGTATCCTACCACACTAACTCCACCACTGTTCGTACTTTGGTGGTGCCAGTGTCAAGCCTGGACAAAGGAGGAGGGCAACACTATTAATTATCCCTGTTATATGACAGAGTTATGACAGAATGTTGCTAAACAGCAACAAGCTCACCGTACTATAACAAATCTCAGTTGTATTTGACCATATTAAATCAAATTTCAACCGTTCTTTTAACTACAGATGCCCTTGTACTAGTATATGGTTAGCATTTAATTACTAGTAATTTAAAGTGATAATTACGTAGTCTCAAGATTAAAATGCGCAATGCATCCACAGCCAAACCAGATAATTTTCCACACAATCTCTGATTGATATTCGGATGCGAAAGCAGAATATTCAGCAATTCAGATGCAAAGAAATCTCTCACCTAATTTGTCTACCGTTATATTCTCAATGATATCCCAGAGTCGCTGTATCATATCATGAACCTGCTTCTGACAAGCTCCCTAAAAACAACACAAAGTTCAATGTTATCATTGTTTTAAGGCTACTAATAATAATTGTTATCTAATCTAATGACATCAATAGTGCCGCTACAATGCAGCCAAAGACATCAATTGATTGTTTTTTAAATTCATTTTCTCATTGATTGAAACTGTTTATTAATGATAGAATAAGTGAAACTGTAGTCAACAAATTTATTAAAAACATTCTGTAAATCTAATGGTCTATGTCTAAAAGTCTGACCTTATCACAGAAACCCTGTATGCATGGCATGCCGTCAGGAAGATCGAAGCTGGACACAGAAGTATTGCCAGCAGTATACGGATTGCAATCACCTGTAGCATCGTCTTTACAGCACCATTTGCACGACGTCTCAACTACAACCATTGCATCAAACATCATCAACATGTAACTAATTTATGTGATTGATTGATTGATTGATGCAAGGTTTCGAAGAATATAACGTACAGCACTTCAGAGTTGGTACTTTCAACAAATGAGATCAAGAAGTAGTAAGTAAGTAGCCTTTATTTGCATCTGCGCATCTGACAAGAGCACATGCATTACGCTGCACAATTTGATCATACAAATTTTGTAAAAAAATTATGATAGATAGCAGTAGATTTAAAAATCACTCATGCAGAGCTAAATATAAGTGAAAATATGTAACTTGGCTTCAGGAGAAAATTTCAGATAAATAATAGTGCAGAAAATACAAAAACTGTGATTTCAACAAACAACATCATTTTATCGAACAGCTAATAAGATTGAAATTGGGAAAATTTATCGCATCAAGTTACATTACACTTGAGCCCATGGAGAGAATAAAAGATGAATGAACGAGAAAAAGTTAAGGAAATGAAGACACACGAATGAAGTAAATAAAAATTGTTCAGGAAAGACAAATCAAGCGAAGTGAGCAATTAAATTATTATTTAAATGATGCTGGTATTGATTAATCAAACGTAATTGATTAAAAGTCAATAGATGAGTGAAGCTTGGTTGAAACGGTAAATATGGAGAATGGTGTAATTACGAGTTCCACATAATACTTTGGTTAATAACAAATTTCGAAGTTTGCTCAACATCAAATTAGAAGCCAAAATTTGCAACATAAGTAGATCACTTGCTAAATTTCCAAAGATTATAACAGTATGACTCGTGGCAAATACAACGTACTAAAGCCCTCCTTACAAAGTTCAGGGATGTACCCTGGACCACACTATAGGACTATGAACCACACATACACATTTGCAAGGGGTACATAGTACATACTGAGTTCAAAGGTGGTGCAATTAGTATGACCACTGAGGTGTGAATAATTGTTAAGAGCTCCGAAGTTTGAACAGCCTTGGGCAAGCTGTAAACGAATACCTGAGACTGTTACGTGCAGGATACCTCAGTAGAGACACTACCTCTTTGTACAGTTTGTGTCCATTAGAGTTGCTATATACAAATTCAACAGTACAATGCAACACATACAAAAGCATCAAGTTAATCAGGAGCCAGACTAATTAGAACAATGCAAAGGTAACAACGGAAAAGTAATTATGGTAAAACAATTTCAGAAAACGACACAGAAGCAAACTACATAATCTAAAAACCCAATTAAGACATCCTGATATGAAAAGTGCAAACCTACAAAGCATCGTGCAAAACTATGAAAAGAAAGAGTACATGCAATGAGCAGATAAGTTATAAGCATATCGAAAATTAATTAACAGAAAGCAATAAGTACTACTTTTCATTTGGATTTTCTATGGCGCCAGTACATAACATGCAGGGCATCAAATGACAGCACACCAAACCCATGCCAAAAAAATCAGTTTTAAAGACGAATAAATCTGCAAATCAACATGAGACCAAGCAAAAAAATAATGCTAAATTTCACAGAACATTGGCTGATAACTCAGTTATTACGAAGTTACAGTCAAGTACAACTAGGACCATGTCAGGGTCTTACATGTAAGTCATGATTTTACTCTCCCAAAGTGGATGGATGAGTCATGTTGGTCACTCACACAATGCACGGATAAAGAAAGAAGTGGACCTGCACCCATTCAACCTTGGTCTGCACAGCCTCCAGACAATAGATGAACCCATAACATAGACGAGTGCATGTAGCAGAAACACAAAGAATACAAAACACAGGATGCTGTTTAGAATGATTATAATGCTGAAGCGGAGACAAGCAAAGCAGCAAGAGAAACCAATCCCATAAACATTGGATTTTGCACAATGCTCAATTTTCAGTTAGGAAATTTACAAATTTGGATAAACAAGAAAAAAATTTAATTTTGGTGAACATGCATAGCTGAAATATAGTCCTGACTTTTATTCCTTCAGTTAAAAAAAATAAGAAGCAACAACCTATCGCAAATGAACCACTTTCACACAAAGTTTGTTTTAATGTCATGTTCATCAGATCTAAGATACTTTGAAATTCCGAAAACAGGCTCATGGAGCCTCAGATAGTTTATTGAATAATAAAGTTACAGCAGCTGCTATGGTTCTTTTAAAGCTGTGCTAAAAAAATTGCTGGAAAAACAATGTTCATAAAAAATTCTTTCTCTACAACAAGTTCGGTAATCTGTGCCATGAAATTTTTAGAAGGGAAGTCAGCAGTTAATCAGTAGGCCTAGCGAAAAGTTTATTTAGCAAAAGACACAGATTGCTAGATGTCGCTTTGTTAATAAAGTATATGATCACTACACAACAGATTACTGGCTATTCATCAGAAAATTCTCATTTACAAAAGCTTGGAGTGTTGATGAGCAATTAATAGCTTTGAATAAAACAAAGATTAAATGCATGCAAGGTCACATCAATGAAAGAAGTGAATTTGAGCTACGAAACGAGAATGGAATAATTCTATTTCGTGGGAGAAGAGGAATGGATGGAATGGTGTGATATGCGATAAAAAGCCAGCTCAGCTCTAATCAACAGGATAATAGCCATGATTAGCACAAGCACGACAATAACCATGATTAGCATGATCGCATACAAACAAATCACAGATGAAGTGATTGAAGAAGGTCATAATTAGTTGGTTAGGTTCTTCTTCAATAAGCTCGCTCTATAGGTCTCTCTACAGGTGGAGGTTACGTTAACAACACCAAGAAAGCATTGACACCAAAGATGTCACAAGCGATGTTTCTATCCGTGCATTGTACGTTGCAGATGTACGTTGCAGATACCTTTGTCGCAAATGCACGAAATCTTCCCATTGTATTCACAAAATGACAGACAGACCTTGTTTCGACAATGGCCTCTGGTGAGAACATAACACGAAACTAATAAAATACAAGATCTGAAAGACGTTGATGAATTTCTACCAAAAACTAAACATATCCCTCCACCAAAGATTTTAACAGGAAACTTGGTTGGTTTTTCAGAATCATTTCATTAGAACAACACACACACAATATATATATACACAATATATATATATAATAATACAATTTAAAATAAACAAGCCATAATAATAATAATGTAACTCAAAATAGACACTGTGCTTCCTCCCTGCAATAGCTTAAAGAAGTATTTTATGCTTAGGCAAGAAGATCCTTAATCAGCCACAAACAGTTTTCAGTTTTTCAGCAAGCCATACGAGAAGGAAAATACTTTACTGATCAAGCCGACAAGCAAACTCTTGACATCGCTCAAAGTGCAATCGAGTATGACAAGCAGGATTTCAGATGATTTTCACACAAAAGTTATTAATTAATTAACCCTTTGAACCCTATGGGCCGGTTTTCCGGCTCGTTATCCATAGAGTTACAGGGGCTCCGGGTTCAAAGGGTTAAGGTTCCTGGGAAGTGACTGATTTATCAAGTTCTATACAAATGCTGACTTTAGCTCAAATTGACTGCTTTTAAAGTAAAGTGAGTAGAGTTACAACATAATTAAGGCACTTACAAACTGATCCTTGATTAAGGTTAATGCAAATTGACTGTTTAATAAGGTCTTCATATAGCAAACCGCTAAGTAAGGTGTCTAAGAAATGACTGACAAATGAGAAATTCTTGTGATGAACCACTAACGGTACAAGTAACAAAGTTGGCTAAGTGCTGCAACCCGATGCCATAACTCAAAATTTACAGGACAAAATAATAATGACGAGGGAACTACCGTATCAGTTTAAAGTTGATCAGCAGCAATCTCATCAGTCAAAAAACCCATTTCTGTGGTGCACAAGTGATGAACTGAACATAATTTATGTGCATATTCAAGTGAGTTAAATTCAGCAGAAATAGGGAAGTCAATCTTAAATAGGGTTGCATTTATAAGAGAATTGAGGAAGGATGCAGCGGGCTGCTAGAATCCTCAAGATAACAATAACTACGAATCTTTCGTTTAGAACAATTCAGGTTAGACTGAAGAGAAAAAAAAAACACAAAAAAACGAAACAGCCTTCTGCAATAAAATTTTTAAATAAATTCTTTTCAGACATAAAACGCCAATTTAATGCAGTACAGAACAAATTTGCAGATCAAAGTGTCATCTAAACTTCCACATTTGACAGCCACAGGTCTTGCTTAATCCTTTAACCCCATTTCAAGAATCGAATTCTAATGATTATTTTATAAAGCCACTTTGACTTAAAAAGTTATGCACAACAAACATCTTACAACATACTGTTAGTCACATCTATAGATCACTTTCCACGTAGACAAATATATTAATTCTCTTATTCAAATGGTGAGTTTTATGTCTTCACTCTCGATACGAAACAAACAATCCAAGCAAAACCAAACGATATAAAGTGCTCAATTAAATAGTTTGACTAAAGCCAACGAAACGAGATGGCAAATGAACGACTATGACGAACGACAAAATCCGAATAGAGATCTAAAGAGAAAACCAATGGAAATGGCAATCCACCACCAAACGGACCAAGTTACCTTTGTCACATCTGCAAGAAATTTTGCCATGAGTTTCGCAGAATGGTTGGCAGTTACCGGCCAGACACTTGCCTCTGGATAAAATTAGGAATTGAAAGAACAATGAGATGAAGAGACCATTTACCACAATCTCACTTTCATCTCCAAGATCCACTACGTTTTATTAACTCAATTCACTCATTCAAGTGTTTATATAGCACTCTTCATGGAAACTATTTACTGCAAAAAAGTAGAAATGGAAACTATATCCCGCTGAGTGTATGGCTCGACAAGTCCGAGTATCCGACACAGGGCAACAAAGATAAAGTAGGTGACTCTGCATTTGATACACTGAGCCAGTACAGAACTTCCAACATGTAATTCGAGATACGAGTGAATTTGGATAATTGACGTAAAAAACAATGCTCTAATGTCAGGCGCAATGGTTTTCTGGTCGCTCACATTGGCGACGATGCATTCCATTTCTGCTTTCTGTTTCACAGACTTACGTACATTAGATTAACTTTCGATGATGATGATGATTGATGATGATTATCAACTAACACAATTTATACAAACATGCAAGACAACTGCATCCTGATGCTATACTCCTTTCAACGTTCAGAATGCACTTTCATAGCAGACACGGCTCACCTACTTGGGGACAAGAAATATGCAGCAGTATCCAAAGTCTTCTAAAAAAATATACAGTGCAGTATTCCCCAGAATACACATAGTTATCATGAGCGGTAAATGCATAGAACACATGAATTGGCTAAAAAATAAAAGCTGAAAAGGATCACAACTTCTGCCATTTGAAGCACATCACTCTACCAATATTCTTTACTAGAAAACTTGACAGTCTGCTCGAAAGCATTATAACAATAAGAAAAAAATTATTTCGATCCTACCTTTCCAAGCACTCTGACCCATCAGGTTTCGGTGGGGCTTTAGGACATGTGCCCGTTGTTCCGCTGGAGGTTGAACAAAAAACAAATTAGGGAATAATTACAACAATATCGCCGAATATACACCCATAATAACACTAGAAATACTAGACTGTATTGTAGTGTACAGGGCTACAGGCGCATTCTAACTATCATAAATTTTCTGTGGGCCCCGAGTTTAGAACTCACTACCTCTAAATGTTGAACAGAGTAATGTAAGAAAATGTTCAGATCACCTATGAAGCAGCTGCCAAAAGCGTTTGGCCTCAAATTACTTTTCTTTTAAATGGAACATCTTACTGCTCAGTTTACCAACTCCATCTGCCGAATGGAAGGTTGAGCGGAAAAATTCGGAGGGTAGCGGGAAGCGACCTTACACCCTTGTGCTGTTCATGCCAGGGTGTTTAGCATTACCCTAAACCCCTCTCCATTATCATACCCCTTAATGATCCATGCAGTGGGTACTGAGGCAGAGAAGGAACAGTAACCAAATCTCATAGATCATCTTGAAATTAAACTGATTAAAGTTTGTTTTTGGAGCGTCATGGGATGATGTTCTACGCATAAGAGATCGGGTGCAATAGAAGTTACTAACTGCAGTTACTGCATTGTTGTGAAAACGAGGCGACAGTTCCCTACCTGCACTTGGATTCCGCCTCACACAGAGCATCCTGTTGCGAGTAGCAGACCCTCGTAGCTGGAGCAAACTGACAAGTTTGACAACATTCCTGATTCAGGTCACTAGAAGAAGACGAAGATGAACACACAAAAGATGCATCATTTAAGAAGCTGAGTTAGTTTTAAGTTCATTAATCAAATGTGTTTAAAGTGCTGGGTAGGCTGGTACTGATTAAAATAATTAGGGCTGGCATTAGTATTAAAATACTTCTAATTGATTACCGGTAATCTCCAATATTTAATCTCGATTACTCAGATTCACACTTCGGCGTGACCTTGCGTGCATTACAAATTTACCTTAATACTAATCATAATGAAAATAAATAATTAAAAGAATATGACAAGCAAATATCTATAGACATTTAGGTGCGAATCATCATTCAAGGTACTGACCTGCACATAGCATTTTCTAGAAACTTGCACTTTTCTGTGCAGCATCTCGTGGTGAGACCCGATCCCTGCGGTCCTTCATCGCAGTCTTCGCCTTCTTCCACGAACGAGTTACCACAGAAACCGCCGGCTCTCTCTAGCAGACAAAAAAATCACAGTTTCAACAATTGGCAATTCATCCAAGCTCAATCATCATCGTCGTCGTCGTCGTCGTCGTCGTCGTCGTCGTCGTCGTCGTCATCATCATCATCATCATCATCATCATCATCATCATCATCATCATCATCATCATCATCATCATCATCATCATCATCATCATCATCATCATCATCATCATCATCATCATCATCATCATCATCATCATCATCATCATCATCATCATCATCATCATCATCATTATCACCACTACTATTTTTTCTCAAGGTATATTATGATACCTCAGGATTGCAAAAATTATATAAAACTTCACAAATAAATAAATAAATTTAAAGAAAAATTAAGTAAATTTAATTATCGGTGTGTAAGCAATAAAACCAATTAGTGTTTTCAAAACTGAAAATCAAATTTATATTTCCGATTATTGTTTAACAAATTCTTACTTGAGAAGCAGACATCAGCCTTCGCCCTCAGCACGGCACCAATGGACCGCTTGCTACATGGCGAAAATATCTATAAATACAAAAGCAAACGATTACATAATATATCATCAATCAATCAATCAATCAATCAATTCACTTTTTTGCAAAAAAAACACAAGATGACCGCAACAGTAGAAAATATGCATGTAATGGCTACAAAGGGGGGTCCTAAAGGGATGGACATCCCGCTGGGGAAGGGTCACCCAAGTAAAAATTCCCAAAAAAAATTAACAAATATAGCCGAAAAGAAAGAAATTAAAACAAATTAGGCTATAACAGATTGCATAACAGTTTAAATTGTCAAAAGCAGGTAGAAAAAAACCTTAACTACATACTTAAGTAAATACTTAACTACATGTTGTCATGTGCATTTTAAGTAGATTTATCAGAGGAAAGTAGAAAAGCACGAATTCTCTTTTTAAATACCTGCAGACTACTGGATTGACGAATATCTACTGGTATTGACTATTGTGTTGCATACCTTAGTACCATAAAATTGAATAGTAAAATGCCTAGTATTAGATTGAGCTTTGACAGGGCGATAAGCAAATCTATGAATTCCTAGTGAAATGCAAATTAATGTCAGAGGCGTGCGGGAGGTACCCTAGGAATACAGAAGGAAGGAGACCGTGTTCGAGTCGAAAAAAGAACTCGCAAATTTGGAGATCCTTTATCTGGTCTATTTTCAGGAGATGAAGCTCACTAAAAGAAGGGCCAGTGTGTTCCCGTTTACGAATACCTGCAATTAAACGAACAGCCCTCTTCTGTAAGATAATAAGTTTATGAAGCCTAGATTCGTATGTCGATGCCCAAACCAGATTGCAATACGTGAGGTAGGAGCAGACAAGGGTACAATATAAATTCATTCTAATTGTCTTTGGTAAGATATAAGCAATGCGAGAAATAATACCAATATTTTTAGCAATTTTAGTTGCAATTTGATTAATATGAACTTTCCAGGTCAAATGTTGATCTACACCTAAGAATTTTGTTGACTCAACTTGATTGATGGAAACATAATCAATAAGCAAACAAAGATTGTCACTGGGGTTTATTTTCACATGGGATTTAAATAAAATAAGGTTAGTTTTCTAAATTAAGGGTGAGTCTATTTGCATAGAACCAAGCAGCTTTCCTAGATAGCTCAACGTTCACAGTTTGAAACAATGTCTGCCATGAACCATTGGAGTAAAAAACATTGGTATCATCAGCAAACAGAATAAAAAACATTGTTGGAGAGACATTGGCAAGCTCATTATATAAAGCAGGAAGAGAAGTGGTCCGAGGTTGGAGCCTTGAGGAACTTCATATTTGATCAACCCTAGCTCAGATAGGACACCATTACAGAGAACTCTTTGTGTACGGTTCTCAAAATAGCTGGCGAACCATCTGAGCTGAGTCCCCCTAATTCCATAGTAGCCTAATTTTTAAAGCAAAATATTATGGTCTACAGTATCAAATGCTTTAGTGAGGTCGAAGAAGACTCCCACTGAGTATTCATTATTTTCAATAGCCTTAGAAATCATGTTCTGCATATTTAATAAGGCCATGTAGGGGGAGTGACCAGGTTGAAATCCATGCTGAGATGGATAAATGCTGTTCGAATCTTTAACATAGCCATAGAGTCGATTATACATGTATAAGTTTTTCATAGAACTTGGAGAAGTAAGGAAGAACGGAAATGGGTCTGTAATTGATTACATTGTCCTAATCACCCTTTTTTTTAGCATAGGCACCCCTTTAGCTATTTTTATGGCTTGTGGAACAGTCCCACTGCTAAATCATAGAACAGCATATACCACAAAAAATGTACGGTAATCTATCGCTTTAGCTGGTTACATTATTCGCCATTGCATGGGTTTTTAGTGTTGATTGCATACGTGATACACGGCATTGCACGATAGCTGAAGAAAAGAATTCACACTAAATGGAAGCTGGATTGATGAAAATAATTTCTACTTAAATAGAAGTTGGATCGATAAAAAGATTCTTGCCTATTTTTGAGCTGCATTAATGAGCAAGTCCTTTACTTGTAGTTGCTCATGCGCTTCGGCGTGAAACTCCGATTCAGTGTCTGCGCTGCAGTCGGGAACGCCTCTAAGTAGAAGTCTGGAAGGGGTGCTATTACAAGTGATCATACAAACATAATTCCTAACTAATTCAGGACAATTTATTTCCTGACTTGAACATATCACCTCTTCAATTACATGGTACGTTAACAAACTGTGACAAATGTGCAATAATCCATTCATTGACTGTTCATCAATTTGACCTTGCCATTGACCTTATAGCTGGAGTTTGACCTTGTCACTCACCCTGTTATTGGAATCGATTCCAGAGACCGAATAGGTGAACATGATGTATTTTCCACCAATGTTGGCAGACGGAGAACACTCAGTTGTGTCCGGGTCGTGCTCGCTTCCCCAGTTATGTCCTACCAAAATAAATACATAAAAATTTATAATAATCCTTTATTCATCCTTCATGATATTAATCATTTATCTATGTATAAATTCACTTGCCCATTCATTCATTCCCTCATGAAATCTTTCAACTCTTCATTCACTCATTCACTTTTTTTCACATTTTTGTTCTTTCATCAAGCACTGAAAATTCTAAACATGGAAAATAATCAACAACGAAAATTACAATCATGGAAAGTTACAATTTAAACAGAAAAATATAATTATGGAAATTTAATTATGGAAACCAAGAGAAATTATAAACATAACAAAATTCTAAACATGCGAAGTTATAAACTTGAAAAATTCTACAGATTGCAATTATAAACATAAACAGTTATAAAAATGGAAAATTTAAAAACTTAAAAAATTATGAACATGAGAAATTATAAACATTAGAAATTATGAACATGAGAAATTATAAACACGAGAAATTATAAACTTAAAAAATTATGAACATGAGAAATTATAAACTTCCAAAGAATAAATTGTCAACCAACCAAATTCTGCATCATTGTCAAGATGAGTCCAGAAGTTTGTTCGATTTTCCCGAGAAAACATGAAAAGAAAACACAAATCAGTCTGAAACGAAATTCGCCCACCAAATTATTTTGCCAGTCAATCAATCAATCAATCAAACCAACAATCAATTCGTTTATATGCACTAATTAAGCTGAGACAGGCGCGGTGGTCTAGTGGTGGCGTCGTTGCCATTGAGCCGAAAGGTTCGAGGTTCGAATCCACCTCGCCGCGTAAGGACCTTGGGCAAGTTCTTCACTCACAATTGCTCAGCGCTTCGGCGTGAAACTCCGATGCAGTGTCCGCTCTGCATCGGGAGCGCCTCTGAGTAGAGAGAGCTTGAAGGGGCGCTATAACAAGTGCACATACAAACAAACAAATTAAAAGCAGACAATATTGTTCATAGCATCATGAAGACAGTGAGTAACAATAAACAAAATTCAATTAAAGAACAGTTCTGTTTAACCAAACCGTTCTCAACCCTTTCAAAGCAAAGCAACATTTACTAAAAGTCACTCAGTCAATGGCACTGCTTTCAATTTCATTTCTTTTCCTGCCTATAGACGTAGTCATTTCTTTAGTTTAATAACTGCTTACTTATGTGAAAAATTAAAAAATCATTGCCAAGGGAAAAACTCATGTTACCATACACAGTGTAATCATTATTACTAAAAACAAATAAAAGTATAGGAAATGGCTTCTTTAAAAACTTTGCACAATAATAATACTGTAATAACAACATCAATAATAAAAATAATAGTAATAACAGTGAGTCAATACTAAGCAGTGACTTAGTAACTGACCATGCGCAGTGACCAGCAAAGCCTCCTGGGTGAGAAGTTTGCGATTGTATCTGTTGAGCGAACTGCTCCAACCGGTGTTCAAGAACATCTTTGTTCCAGCCTTCGTATACGCTATAAATCACATGAAAACAAACCTCAGTACTAGACATCAAACCACAGAAAAAGCATCAGCCCAACTAAACCTTTGATATTTTCCATTCCATAACAACATGGTGCATGAAGCATGCTATTCCACCAAATGAAGGTTTCAACCTGCTCATTGTACTTTATTAATCAACCCAAGGCCTGTCAATGTCAATTCTTTCTGTCCAATATCTAGATATGCTAGTCTTGCAAGTGCACCAAGTGCTATTAAATAATTAATTATCAAACAATTAAAGAAATACCTTATTAAACAATATTAATAATTTAAGACTTAATTAATGTTTAGAAAGATAAATACTAGTAACCAAGACATAATTTGTGACCCATTTGCACAAACCCAGGCTCAAGTCGTATTTTGCTTTCAGAGTATAATATAATCATTGTAAAGAGAAACAGATCTTCTTTACAATGACAAAAAAAATCATCATTCTATCTCAATACTAACTGAATTTGTGATTAAAGAACTATTTGTAATTGCCAAAATCACAATGGACAAAGGCAGATAAAATGGACTAATTTTTGTGCTTTTGCAAAAAATTTAAAATCATAACTTCCAAAAAATCGGTCAAATAATGCCTTTCGACATTACCTTCTTCTAAAACTTTTTCTGTATAAAATACATTTTAAAAAATTATAATCTGCAATAACACAACAATTGAGAAATATCATGTTTTTTCATTCTCTTGATACTGAATTTTCCAACTTGAGACTGCTGGGATTGTTCTGATGGGTCACATTTGGGAGTCTGCTAAATTAAAGTGAAAACTGGTTTTTAGCCTATACACAATGTCTTATTTGGTTGCACCCCAAGATACGAATATGTCACTGAATATAATTATGCAGGATGACTTGCACTGGCTCCCTTTCCCACAGAGGATCACTTACCGGATCTCGTCCTTGACGTGCACTTGTGCTGTCTTGTGGGTTGTCCCATGTTAATTCACAGAAGTTTTGCCTGCTCCACCCTGAGTGGTGCTATTTAAAGCTTTGAAATGAATTAACTGCATTGACTGCATGGTTTTTATATCTGACACCAACTGTACAGCAATCAAACCAATGAAGCCTCTGAGTAGCTCCTTGAAGAGGTGCTATATAAATGCTCTGAAAGAAAGAATGAAAATATGTTGTTAAAAGCTATTATGACATTTATGACAAGCAAGCCATGCCATAGTCAATGTACGGTGTATACACGCAACTGATTGTACAGTTTTAACATGCCAGTGTTGGTTAGTAAAATGATACAGCTCTAATAAAATTATGCCAGCAGACAAAACCTTACAACCATATTACATGAACCAACATTGAAAAAAATTGAGAGAAAACAAGAAAGAAAAGCAAATCCAAACAAAACAAAACATGAGAAACACTTACTACGGCAAATCAAAAGAACCTCCGGACAGTCAACACCACCTTTTTAAAAGTGGTGAAGTGCACGGGTTCAACGCAATCCCTAGGCATGAGCGCCCACAGATATTTGCCCCGAAGGGTAAATCACAATTGCCACAGTTACACCATTTTAGCAGGCGCTTGAAAATATCAAACCAGGCCATTAAGCACCTGGGTTTCATCTAGAGGCTTCTAATTGTAAACTAAGGCACACTTTGCGAATAATTAGCATCATTAGTGCTTTAGTGTGAATGAAACATCTGTAAAAAACGAAGAAGCAGAAGTTTAAAACATCAGCATAAATTTTTCAGGGGCAAGGGCCCTCTCTCTTGCTGCTGCATGTGGCACTCATGTCCCAACGCTGTAAGTGACTCTGATTGTACTAACAACTTAACTAAGTTGTTACTTCAACTTGTTAGTACAGTTGGTTGGTAGCTCTCATAATGACTTCCAAAAGCTACCACTACCACTTACAGCAACTGCTAATGTCATGTCAAGATCTTAGACTTAAAGTGGACAACTCAACATCAGAATGATTCTTGCTTACGTGGTGAGCAAATGCCACCTGGAGCGTTTGCTTTGCTGGGAGACGCTACATAGGAAAGTCCGAGGGTGCCAACCTCAAAAGGAAACGCTGTGAAGAGGTGACCAAGACAGAAACCTTGAGAATAAGGGTAGTAACTGAAAACCTGAAAACAGACACATGCATCAAGTTTTCCATTAAATTGGGACACCTCCTCTACGGCTTTCGCACTCCAATTCATGAAGGATGATACTTGTTATGTCCACCGTGAAATTCCAAGTAACAACCACCTCACAAGAAAGTGATTCATTGATTACAAGGATACTTTGCACCTATTCTTAACTTCACTAAATTCATTAATATTACTACACTGTGTCCAGAAAAAAAACATCCAATTTTATAAATATGAAAATAAATAGTAAATATTCACCGATTTTTACAATTCAAACACCATTTTAATCCTGACATATTTCTCTAACAATTGTGAAAATATAAAAGTTCCAGTCCAAATAATGACGTCATGATGACGTCAGTTGCATCAAAATGCAGATAGCCGGCCATTCATGCATGGTTCGGTTGGTATTATTGGCTTTTGGTAAAACGGAAATCCATTTAATAGAACCAGAAGTGAAAATAAATGCAGCTTATTAGAGGGATTGTCTGCTCTATAAAAAAGTGGTGCCTGATATCCGGGAATATTCGGAACAATAGCCTACACATTTCAACAAAATAGCGCTTCAGCTCACTGAGTTCGTGAATCTGTTGATCTGTTGACTAAAAAGACTCGGAATTCATTCATCTTAATCTTTGGCCGCAAAACGGCCGCCCGCTTAAATCCCACTGATAATAAGAGTTGGAGATTGATGGAGGAGAAGGTGCAGGCTACAAGACAAGGATAAGAGACATTGAAGAACTCCGTAAGCGAATTGTTAACGCCTCGGAGGTTTTGATAAGCTGGTTATCGATGCTGCTGTTGGGTATTAGCGCGACCCTTTTGACGCTTATGTTGAAGCCAAAGGTGTACTCTTTGACCACAAATTGCAGTCTGACATAATTCAGATATAAAAATAAAATTAAACTTACATTTATTATTGATAAATTACATGATAAAATATTGAAATTGTGGATGATTTTGCGCATTTATCTTTTAAATTTGACTTTTTGTGCAAATGACGTCATTATGACGTCATTATTTGGACTGGAACTTTTATATTTTCAGCAATTTTAGACAAATATGTCAGGATTAAAATGGTGTTTGAATTGTAAAAATCGGTGAATATTTACTATTTATTTTCATATTTACAAAATTGGATGTTTTTTTTCCGGACACAGTGTATACTTTATCTTTACTCCTATATGCTATTTTACATTATACTAATACATTTACTAACACTAATACTAATACATTTACTCAGACTACTATAATGCATTCTTTCCAGGTAGCAGGCCCTAGAACCACCCTAAAATGGGCTCCCAGTTGCGCCCCCCAAGTGCCTAAAGGTCACACCAGCATGTTCCTTTCGAACTCAAAACTGTCTTATTTTAGCCGTGGTTGGAGATTGCCTTGAAGGTTTGCTACATAAAAACTCAATAATATTATTTTCACGCCCATTGTGCGCTTGCTAAAAGAGAAAGAAAGGCTATATTTACCTACTATATTTCACCTTTACAGTCGGTCCTAAATGCTGCCGCCAGATTAATTGCACGCCTTCCACGTTATTCGCATATTTCTACTTTCATGTTTGAACAACTCCATTGGCTTCCTCTAACTGCGTTAAGTTTAAAATTCTCATCTTGGTCTCCAAAGCTCAACGGGGTCTTGCCCCGAAATATCTAGCAAATGAAATTCACCGACCTCTTTCAGCCTCCTCACATCGCCCACTCTGCTCTTCAAATAGATTTGATCTTTTAGTTCCTCCTACTAGAACGACTATGGCTCAGTCCCGATCCTTTGCATCAATTGGTCCCTCTCTTTGGAATACTCTGTCTCCATCTACTCGGCCTCAACTTCTAACTGGTAACCCCTCCTCCTCATTTTCTTTCCTTAAAACTTATTTCTTCTCTCGTGGCCTTGCGCACTGGGAGCGCCTCTGAACGGTTCACCCTAGTAGAGGCGCTTTATAAATGTTTTAATATGATACGATACAATACTTACTTACTCAGAAACTATATTTTCAGCTCAAGGGTTTATTCACTGCTGTACTTCTTCACACTTTAAGATAAATACCATCACCAGCAATGGTTACTACCACGGTCAACGGCTAATACAAAAGGAAGCCATGAAAAATTTACAAGCAAAACCAATAAGCCATGCATCAACAGTTCAAGAAGCATCAAGCGTAAAAACCACAAAAAAGTCACAAAGGATTTGAAATAACATTCAGTTGATAAGATAAGATAAGAACTTGTCAGATGCATGCACCAATAACACAGAAATAAAAGCCACAATGGATAGCATGCAGGCAAAGCGGGCAGTCCCTGATAACCATGCAAAGGCGAATGGCTAATCCCATTAAAACATGAATAAGCCGAGATACAACTGAAAGCAGAGACTAAAGCCACAAGCCACAAGCCATGCATCAATTCTCTACAAGCAATTCACGGATGGCTTACACGGGGAGCAGATTCCCCCGACCGAGTAGGACCTCGGGGACCCGATGTAGGCGAGGCCTAGGACTCCATTGTCGAAGGCCGTGTGCGTAAAGAGGTGCGCAAGACAGAAGCGCTCGAAAAGTGATTCCGTGCTAAAGACCTAGAGTGAATAGACGTTCAAGTAAGAATGCAATAAATCTCATGAAATCATGAGTACAACGCAACTTAATTGATGACAGACTTTTCCAGTCATTAACAATGACAGTAATCACATCCTTGGGACTCTGTTCCATCCGATCATTAGTAGTGGATATAACGTTCAAGCTAGACGAAATATTTAACTTCTCAATACCCTTTCTACATCCACAGCCCGCTGTGCACTGCACTTAATTAATGTTCACTTTCAACTGCTCTGCAACAACACACAGCCGTTCCTTCTCTGTGATTGGTCCAACAACCTCAAACAGGCTTTCCATTGCTATACACCTCCAAAATTATTCTAAGTTTCACCAACTGTTGAAGACTGTTATTTTCACTTGGCCTGCACACTGCGAGCGAGTCTGAGTAGTGATCTTGAAGTGGTGCTATACAAATACTGATTTATTGATTTTTCCTGTATTCTATTGACTACAACTGTATCCTATTTAATTACACCCTTCGGTAAATCTCCGTACAAATCCAAAAAACACACCGTAAAACAAAATACGAAAGCAAGAAGAGAGAAAGATCATCGAACCTCGAGAAGTTGTGTCGTATCCCAATTGTCCTTCTCCATGTTATAGTGCAACGTTGGACCAGACACTCTAGTCGGAGTCTCGTGGATTCGTATCTACAACGACTTCTCAACTTAATTACCAAAGTCCAAAATAACGACTTCTAAAAGTCATCATATTGTATTGTATTTAAGCATTTATAAAGCGACTGTACATAGCTATAATTAGGGTGAACCGTTTGGAAGCGCTTCCGAAGCACAAGGCCCACGACAAAAAGCAGGTTTCTGCCTGTTCTCTCTCAGGGTCGATCGCATTGGGAACGCTTCTGAAAGGCTTATTGCCAACAGAAGCGTTTTACAAAAGGTCATATACAATAAAACACAATGAGACACTGATGACAAGTGAATTACAGCACATTTAACTAAGTACTACTAATATTTAATTAATTATTACTTTGATGTCATATTTCTCATAACACTACACTGCAAGCACAGTCAACACTGCACATCACTATCACTGCAGAACACAAAGAAAAGCAATCTCTTAAACCAGCTGTGAGGCAGCCATGGGTATGAAGTGTTAGCGACTTCATTTTCTTAGTCTCAGCATATGAGGGCGGGTAACCAGTCCTCTCCCTTGCCGTCTCATCTTTCCACCAACAGTGTACAATCAGTGCACTCATTATAACTTAGCTGATGTAGGTGGAGTAGAAATCTGACCTGACAAGGAGTTGAACTCCTGGTCTTTTCACTGCCAACAGTCCAGCACATTACCCACTACACCATTGAGCACTCCAAGAAAAGCTGAGAAAAAAATTGGCAGTAAGTAAGCATGTTAATATGAGAAACTGCACCTCTCTGATCTCAAAGCCGAGACCCGTTCCACAATTGCCGAAGTCTTGACTCCGATAAATGTTGTTGATTTTGTCGATTTGACTTATCTAAAAATACAAAAAACAGAAACAGATTAGAAACTGAATCAAAATTAAATGTGAGGGCTTTTTACACTCCATAAAAACTTTTTAGGACCCATCCATACATGATGATTAACATTGATTATGATGAGTTCTCTGCCCGTAGGCAGGTTCATTGGCTTCACATCTCAAGGGATGAGCGATATATATGTCCTTCTCTTTGGAATGCCCTTTCTCCTTCTGTTCACTCTACACTTCTTTCTGGTAGTCTCTACTCTGCTTTGTCTCTTCTCAAAACCTGTTTCTTCTCGCTGGGCTTTGCACACTGGGAGCACCTCTGAATGGTTCACCCTGCTAGAGGCACTTTATAAATGCTTAAATACAATACAATACAATGCAAAAAATCGTATTTCCTTTCTTGTTGCTACTCATACAATTTGTAGACGGAGGAGGGTCTCCCCCATGTGCACGTAGTACGTACAAATACATTTCTCTACACCCGTTTAGTTGCACTGCAGACCGACGTAGACGTAGACCAACCAGAATATAGCAGCAGTAGTCCAGGAGAGACGAGACTATTCGAGACAAACAACCATACTGATACTAGAAGCGGTGTGAGGATTGGAACGCACCAAGTATGCCGTTGTTTTCGTGAGACTCTTGAGACTCATGCTTTCGAAGAAACGATAATCAGCGACAAGTAGGAGAGCGCACGTTGTCTTGTCGTCTCGAACGCACGTACTCGCCTGACGTCGGAATCGACCTTCTGCAGAACAGAGAAAAATCAAAACACAAATGTAATAATAATAATAATAACAATAATAACAATGCCATTGTGTTCTGAGGCACATTTCCGGATGGTCATGAAAGCAGGAACGAGGCATGTTTTCCCGGAATAACGTACTTCATGGCAAAACAAATTCAAAACTAACAAATTATTTAAAGTGAATAAACAAGCATCTGCCATGATCAAGAATGCTGGTTAATCCTCAAAAAGAAACCACCTAACCCCCACCCAACCCTGTACCATGTAACCCCGTACCAAGTAACCCTGTACCATGTAACCCCGTACCATGTAACCCCGTACCATGTAACCCCGTACCATGTAACCCCGTACCAAGTAACCCTGTACCATGTAACCCCGTACCATGTAACCCTGTACCATGTAACCCCGTACCATGTAACCCCATACCATGTTCATCTTCCACTTCAGCAGTCTCGTTGTAGTTCTCCTCCTCTTCCGAGGTGTTCACTCGGATGTAGCCGCAGAAGTTTTTCCTAACAAAATGGAAAATAATATACACACCATAGTAACCATACGTGGTATTATGTACAGGGTGCGCCAAAAAAATACCCCCCTAGGTTTTTTGCCAATATCTTGGCCAAAAGTAAACATTTTCAAATGAAATTTTACAGGCTTATAGACAATTCATATTTACACATGATGGCCAGATTTCATCAAAATATTTCAAACGGAACAAAAGTTATGCCACTTTTAGGGAGGTAACCCCCCGTTTTTTGACGTTTCAAAAACGAAACGCAATTTTTTGAAGGTTTTTGGCCAATATCTTGGCCAAAAATAAGAATATCGAAATTAAATTTCACAGTCTTATAGACAATTCATATCTACACATGGTGGCCAGATTTCATCACAATATTTCCCACAGAACAAAAGTTATGCCACTTTTAGTGAGACCACCCACCGTTTTTTGACGATTCAAAGGCGAAACGCAACAAAAGTAACAAAAACAAATTTTATTAAGTCTCCTATCAAATAACTGTTGTCAAATGAACTTGGTAGTGCTTCCCAACTTGTGTTCAATGAGCCCACCACCAGTGCCAACAATTCTTTTGAGTCTCTGTGCAAAGGTCTTGATGAACCTGTTGATTAATCTGACAGATTCCTTATTTACCAATTTGATTGTCATCTTGCTAAGTGACTTCTCAGTGACGCGCAGCTACGCTGGTACCCTGTTTCTTTTTTAAATAGTACTAATAATGATTATCTGGCAACATTAAGGCTATTTGATAACAATATTATTTGAGATGAGAAAAAATCGTATTTTTTAAAACTTTTTTGTTGCGTTTCGCCTTTGAATCGTCAAAAAACGGTGGGTGGTCTCCATAAAAGTGGTATAACTTTTGCTCTGTTTGAAATATTTTGATGAAATCTGACCACCATGTGCAGATATGAATTGTCTTTAAGCCTGTAAAATTTCATTTTGATATGCGTACTTTTGGCTAAGATATTGTCCAAAATAATTAGATTGGTTTTTTGTTACTTTTTGTTGCGTCGCGTTTTGAATCGTCAAAAAACGGTGGGTGACCTCACTAAAAGTGGTGTAACTTTTGTTGTGTTTGAAATATTTTAATGAAATCTGGCCATCATGTGTAAATATGAATTGTCTTTAAGACTGTAAAATTTCATTTCAAAATTCTCACTTTTGGTCAAGATAATATTATGGGCAAAAATATTAGGGGGGGTATTTTTTTTGGCACACCCTGTACAATTTAATGCAGTATAGATATCTAGAAATATTTGGAAGAGGAACAGGTCACTCATTATAGGTCATTTGGCCAGTTCAATTATCTCACTCTACCCAATGCAATAAGCATCTTATTCTACTAGAAGTTATTTTTGTCCAACTGGTAATCATCTTACTCAGAGCGCCATCATCATATTCGACCCAATGTGATCTTATCCCACCTAATGTCATTGTGTTGTATTGTATGTTTATTGCACACACACACAAGTCAAACAGAATAAACATGGCTCACTAACACATCACACATGACTCACTAACACATTACACATCACGTGATCTTATCTAATGCAAATCACTTATTCTACGGCTCTACCACTGAAATGTTATCCCATCTTATGTAAATAACTGATTCTGCCAAACGTGAGAGCTAAAAAATTCAAAGCTCGTGAATCCTGAAGGATGAGTGAGCGAGGAAAGGTGGCAGATATGAAAGGAGAGAGAGACTACCAGTTGCTGCTCATCCCACTGTTTCAATTTCCTATCATAACTACCAAAAATCCACGTTAATTTTCGAGTTAGAATTTGGAGAATTGAAGATCAGTGCATTTCATTTACAATTTTAATGCTAGCCAAGTTATTCTCAATTCAATATTTAAAAAATTTCATTGATATAATTGGAGCAAACCGAATCTAACCCAAGATCTTTCTCCATGTCAACATCAGACGCCTTGTATGTGATCATCGTAACGTTCTTCGTATCTGGAAGATGTCTCCAGGACGGCTGGAAAAGCAACCAACATTCAAACTGGATTCAATGTCTCTTTCGCATATTTTATACTCTAAATCATAATATTACTATTAGTAGTAAACTAGTATATATATATTACCTTCCTGCACTCTGCAGCCTGCCTCATCGGCCGCATACCCAAATTCAGTCACATCTCCAGCTATAGATGTGTACCATAGAACTTTATGTTTTCCCCTGGCTCCCCCACAAGCAGTGAATTAAGTGTAGGATCGCTGCTCTAGTCTGTGACTGCCTGCAAGACCACATGTGGTATTTGCTTCTACCTTCCTTTGTGAGCCCTGTAGCCCTACTCTTTGTGCTCACCACTGCCGCTCCCTTAGTTCGGCTGAACAAAGTCTGCTCTCAGACCCTTTTGCTTGTATCTCCACTATGCAGAACCGTGCCTTCTCGGTGGTATCACCCTCGACCTCGAATTACCTCCCCTTGATGCTCCCCTCCCCTTTCTAGAACTACTTCTCTCTCATCTTAAGACAGTTTTATTTGGCAGTGCTGGGGTGGGGAATGAAGTGCCACAGAGCATAAAAAAGTAATACTAATAAAACTGAGACAATTGAAAAGAAAAGAAAGAGACCTCAACAATGAAGACATCTGACTTGGTTTTGATGGACGCTGAAAGAGTGCGTTCATCTTCCCAGTACGCAGTTACAGTTGACGTATCGGGTTCATCTTGTAACAAAGCAATCAATCGATCAATCAGTCAGTCAATCACTCAATCAATCAATCAATCAATCACATCAATCAAACCTATAGATTCATCAAGACGCACTGTTGGGTTCATCTTAACACAACAGCATAAGTCAGTCAGTCAACTACTCCAATAACCCACCATCAGATATGCATCATACTTTCAACTTAGTTTTTTAATGGACGTACTTAGCTCTCAACTGCCATCATCCATTTTTATTTTTGCACCCATGTCAGCTGCACAGCAAGAGGGGCACTTGCCCCTTTCTCAGAAAATTGATACCCATTTTTCAAACATGACTTTTTGGTTTTTAACAAATTTCTTTGCACTAAAGCACTAATGATAAACAGATACACAAAATGAAACCGAAAAATTAACATTTAAAATAGAGACAGGTCTTGCAAAAATATCCACAAACATTTATAATTACGTTCAGGTCTGTTCTAATACCTGTTTATCTGCTTGCCTGTGTGTCTGCCTTTCAGTGTCCTCCATTTTGTCTCCTTGTCTATCATTCTGCCTGTTTGTCCGCCTGTCTGCTCACCTCTCTCCACATCTCTCTTTTGCAATATCTCTTTGTGGACGCACGTATACCCTTGTTGGTAGTAATTGTGTTTGTGTGTGTCTGCCTGACCAACTGTCAATCAGTCCCCTACTCTGGCTCCCTCCCTGTGTCTCAGCATATTCAAAACCAACCTTCCAGATATCCGTGGTACATGTTGGGCTCAACGTCAACCACTCTTTCATTGTCTCCGTTGACCGCAACGACTCGGAAATCGGTCGTCAACAAGGAACTGGATCGGTGCAACACCAAACGGAAATGTCTGTTGACAAAGATATCAAACAAGAAACTAACGAATGCAAGAGATGTGCGAAATACTCAAAAAGCGACGCCGACGCTCAAAAATCCTTTTTTACTTCATAGATATTGCACTCGAAGCTGAAATAGGCAAGATGAGAAAAAATAAAGAACATTCTTTAATGCATGCCGATTCGATATTAAAATCGTATATATGATCAGCCTAAGGGTCAAAGTTTGTTTACCATGCTTCTTCAAAAGCATTACAGATATTCAACAAGACAACAAGACACTTACATAATTAAATGCATATTCGTATATTTAATAGGAAACTTTTTATATGTACACTCGAACCGGGATATTTTTATATTACGGAAATATAGAGTTAATATTTGAGAGGA
The DNA here is from genome assembly GCA_945859605.1 of Lumbricus rubellus. Taxonomy (NCBI): domain Eukaryota; kingdom Metazoa; phylum Annelida; class Clitellata; order Crassiclitellata; family Lumbricidae; genus Lumbricus; species Lumbricus rubellus. The sequence goes on along the minus strand of OX243811.1, from coordinate 66,598,999 downwards.
TGTACTATATTACTTACAGTTAAGAGGATATTTTTACATTTGAAAGAGTTTCTAGGGTACTTGCCAGACAATTCTCAAATCAGCGTTCAAATTAGAATGCACGAATAGGCATATATTCAATTCACTTTAAATACACCTGAATAATGCTGCAGTTTATTTGCGTGAAGGCAGAATAAGTTAAAATCAAAAACAAACAGTATTAATTCCAATGTAATCTGCCTAAATTATTTCCTTTTTTAAATTTGATACTATGAAAAACAAATGCCTTTGAAACTTTTTCTCACCTCCCGAGGGCATCGTAATCTACTTTTCTTTCGTTCGGGTATTGAGAATAGATGTCACGCCTTGTTATGTGATGCCGCAAGGAATCATAGTTTAACGTCTCAAAATGACCATCAAGAAAACTAGAAACTACACCAAAGAAAAACGTGAACAGAAAAAAATTATTATAATTATTATTACACATTTATTAAGCACAACTATCAAACAACCAAGCATCCGCTGATTGTTTCAAGATCAGCTGAAGATCCCTACACACCAATTGAATATTGGAAAATTGGATAACCATTTTAATATTGAATAACCATCACCAATAGGATATTGGAAAATTGGATAACCATTTTAATATTATAGCCGTGGCTGGGCTGGGAGCGCCTCTGAGTAGACTTCTTGAAGAGGCGCTATATAAGTTTTCGGAATGAATGAATGAATTCGATAACCATTACTAATTGGATACATTAAAAACTGAATAACCACTTAAATATTGAATAACCACCACCAATAGGATATGGTAAAATTGGATAACCATTTTAATATTCGATAACCATTACTAATTGGATATTGAATAATTGGATAGCCATTACAATGTTGGATAATTAGATGAATAGACGACCATTACCATTTTTAACATTACCATCAATCGTCAAGTCATGTCTTTGTGTCATATCATGTCTTCATTAAAACTCAAGAGTTAGATTGAAGACATGACACAATCTATCTATCTGTCTATGTATGTAAATTATATAGCGCCCCTTCAGGGAAAATGACCATGTTCCGGGGGGTTCGGCCCAAATTCCCGAAACTCGAAACACTCACGCTTTTGCATGTTGGGATGCATGTTGCGATGTCGTCGATAGGTCGCGCTCTAATTTTATTGCATTCGTTGGCAGCCATATTGTTTGGAGTACGGGCACGCAGTGTGCGTGTTTACCTAGATTTGTGCGCACGCAGTATCAAACGATTACGGGAATTCGACCGACATATTCGTTTCGGGGATTCGAGTTTCGGGAATTTGGGCCGCACCCACCGGAACATGGTCAGTTTCGCTCACCTGTAATAAAAGCATTATCTTACACCATGCGACCACTAGGAACTCGCAGAGATCCGTAAAGAGGAACATCAAACTTCACATAAAATGCAATTTCCACATTACATGCCGCTGATGGAATACTATGGTACTGCACTAAGACAGAAGGTGCATTCGCAGGCTTACCTGTTGCATAGAAACAGCAGAATATAACTATCTGAAGACACATCATTTCAAAATGCCTAAGGGTAACTCCTGAACTGGACCTTTCGATTAAATAAAAATCGCCAATAATTTACAAAGGTGAAAACAAAACAGTTTTTGTATGAAAACAAATATTTGCTCCTCGCTCAAATTTAGTCATTATCCGGTTTCGTGAAAACTAAAAATAGCGCAACGTACTGAGCGTATGGCGCGTTTTTAATCTACAATTCTACATCCATTGTGTGTAATAAGTATGCATATTTTTATCACTCCACATTCCATAATTCAATATACAATACAATTAGTCATTTATACAGCGCTTTAGAAAAACAATTCAATTTTTTCCATTTTTCGATTAATCAGCATTTCAGATTGGCAGAACGCAGCATGTTACATCTTATAGCTAATTTTACAAAGGTTTTATGTATAAGTTCAGTTTATAATAGGCCTACTAGTGCATACTATATAATAGAAAATTGAATCCGTTATTCAACGCTAGACAATTAGATTTGCTTCCAAATACAGATGCAAATGTCATGCAGATAGACAACGGCGATAACGAAAACGAGATCAAGATGAAGTTGTTGTCTGCCTGTTGTCTTGACAATAATTGTAATTCAGTTCTTAATGGCATTTCCAAAATCTAACACAATGAACCTTTCAGTCTAATATAATTTTATTGATCAGAGCAATCAATGAATTTCCAAAATATTTAAGTAGATTATCAATAACTGTTCCTAAAAATCATTAATTTGCCTTCAATTAGCAAATCAAACTAAATTTCAAAAACCGGGCTAATTGTTTAGGACTAGACATTGCAGTCCACCAAATAGGCCTACTACAAAGACAGTCGGCTCCAAAGACCTGACTGTGGTGACTGCAGTCCATACTAAACCAGGTTTCAGACTTTATCTGCCTGTTCTTGATACACTGGCTCAGCCATTATCAACAGTGCAATTTTTTTCTTAACCTAGAATTCTGAACTCTATGTTGGCAAATGCTGACCCAGAAAAGTGGTCCGCCCTTCTGACAATTAGAATAAACTCTACTGATACAAGACACATTTGAAGTCTTGCACACACAAATTTATTGGACAAAACACAACAAAACAAGCGTTTTAAGTAAATTAAAAATACAAGCATAATTTTATTCACACAAAGACTTTCTTAATGACTCTGGAAATGCTGACTTCACTTCAAGAGATCAAAAGCACCTCTGCTCAATTTCTTATGCAACTCACAACCATTTAATTTCTCAAATGTTCTAACACAAGCATTAAAGAAGGATAGGTGTGAAAAGTTAACTGCACAATTCTTTACAAACATCGACAAATTATAGCCATCAGGCAACAAAACTAGCGGGTGCTCTGCACTTCGGCAAGTCTCCAACAGATCGTAGGATTCGTCCTAGAGCCACGAAGCCACATTTTGAAGCCAGAAGCCAATGCAAAGCTTGGACGTGATCGAAATTTAATCCCGGCTGCGAGATTTAATCCCCAACTGCACTTTTGCCAGAAACTGTTTTCTCTCCGTGTTTTGCATACATTTCATTTCGTCTCGTTTTAGTCGACTGCTGAATTGATTCTCAACAACGAACCAAACAGGAAGTGTTGAATTATGGGAAACTTGGGTAGAACCTAAATAACAGCAACAATTAAAAACAGGTCACAAACAAGAACATTGATATCATAATATCCAGAAGAAACTTTTCTTCTGGATATTATGATTTGTCCAAAGATTATAATCACATATTAATAAAGCACTGCCATAATTCTAATGACTGACCAGGCATCAATCTAGTTCTTCCTAATAGAACAGCTATGGTGGCTCAGTCCCGGTCCATTACCTTAATTTTATAGGTCCCTGTCTTTGGAATACTTGCAAACCAGTAACCCCATCTTCACCATTGCCTTTCGCAAACCTATTTTTCCCCATCATCTGCTTCCTGGGGCTCTTACTGAAGCAATTTTTATTCAACTCAAACTGTATTTTTTGTCATGCTCGAGACAGGAGCACCTCCAAGTAGTCCTCTTCAAGCGGTGCTATAAAAATTCATGACTGGATGAATGAATGAATGAATGCAATGGAACCAAACAAATGAAGTCTCTACAAGAAAAGCAGCCCACATGCTGGCAAGTATGAGTGTTTAATTAGATGGAGGATGGTCCAAACCTCTGCTCTGTACATCTTGATGAGACCTCCATTGACTTTACTCCACGTTGGTACACCACTTATGTTCCACAGTTGGTTCGAATGCTCAGCAAATGGACCAGTTTTAACCTGGCAAAACAAGAATTGGATAATATGATAAAGTCTGCACTAAGTTACACAGAAATGCCACATAGGTTGAAACATCTCATTAATTTTCTCTGGCAGCACACGTCCGCTAAAAAGTTTCGTTATTAACGTTCTGCTACATGCTGAATTGCTGATTGCCACTTAGTATTCGGTACATTTGAAAATCTCCTATCCATGCAAATGTTCAGCCAAATTGAGTAAACAAAGAGAATCCTCTTTCTCAATAGGTAAAATAGGAAAGTATCAAGTAGTCAAGTACCTTATGTATGTATTGAATGCATCCAAGGAACATGTAATCCTTTGAGAACGATGAACAAATCTCTTGATCTAGAAAAGACTTTGGCTTTAGTCGCGGATGATCTAAAAAACCACAATCAAACATCTGTATTATCTGTATTTCGTATCAATCTATAGATTTATATAGCACATATCACTCAGAATGACTACTCAGAGGCGCTCTCGGCATGGAAAGTCTGAGGGAAAATAAATATCTTTAAAGAATGAGATACCGATGATGAAAATGTATCTATACAATTAGAACAACATTAATAATTATCAGTGACCATCAGTCAAAAGTCATCCAATAAGACTAACCGTTTCAGAGCAACATAATCAACTGACTTAAGACTGATCTTACCATATAACTTGGCTGAGCACTTTACTTTCTTCCATATAACTTGGCTGCTTTACTTTCCAGCATGATGGGTAGAGGATTGGAACAGTAGTATGACAGCAGTTCTTTCAATAATAATACCGTCACTTGCCTTATTGTCTTATTTCCGCTCTGCTCTAATTGGAAAAATTCCTAAATTTGGTCATGTCTGCACAGCTACATGCTGGAGACATTGCACTGGCTTCTTAGCTGGCAGTACATAAAGTATCGGAAGGAACGCTGCTCTGGTTCAGTAATGTCAGCTTGGTGTTGCCCCAGACTATCTGTGAGAGCTCTGTTGCTCCAAGGCCACTGCCCCTCCATTCTGCACAGAAGTGAACTCTTGTTTTCATTCGCACGAATTTGCCATGCTAGAGTCTGGAGCACTTTGAGTAGTGCTAGTCTCCTTGAAAAGGCACCTTAGAAATCCTTGAATGAATCAATGAAGTTGTGAGGTTTTTATAAAATAAACTGCATATAATTATATGCATTTTATTTTATTTTATATCATCATGATGTAGAAATGCACTCGGTGTGAGCGTACCAAGGAGTTGAGAGCTGCCTAAGATGAACGGTATGAATTGATAGTCGTCGAGATTCCAGACGCCTTGACTTCCGGCCGGTTCAAGTTTGTACGTCATCTGTACTTTGCGCATCACTTCAATGTACCTGAAAATGAAACAAATCAAACAATTCACAATCAGTGGTAGCCAAAGACATCCATCTTTAAATTTCAATTGGTTAGAGCACACGTGGAGTATATGGGCTATAGCCTACCCTTGCCGAGATGGTTCCTATCCAAGGACCTTCAGCAAGACATTCACTCACAGTTGCTGTTAATTGGTACTTGGTGGTACTGATAATCAAAATAATGATAGTAATCGATCCACCCTTCGATCGGCGAACCAAATTAAGCTTCTGGTTCCCCGCTCGCGGACTACTATGCGACAGCATCGTTCATTCTCTGTTGCTGGTCCTACCACCCGGAATGGTCTTCCTGTTACATTGCGCTTAATTCCCAGAGGTCACTCCGCTCTGTTCCTTAAGAACCTAAAAACTGTTTTATTTGGCCGTGGTTGGACTGGGAGCGCTTCTGAGTAGCCTACCTTGAAGAGGCGCTATATAAATTTCCGAAATAAATAAATAAATAATACCTAATAATAATAGTAATAAAAATACTAATACTAATAAAATGATGATGACAATAATAATACTAATAAATTAACTTCCTCCAACTTCAAGAGTATGTTTCTAAGACCAGTGTTTGAATTGAGCAACCAACATGTGCACCTTTAATCAATCTTTTCTAGCACCAGCCTCATCCTAGTCATTCTTCGAGAGGTGTTATATAAATCTATATCTCAGAATGAATGAATGAGAGTTTATATCCAATACGTAACCTGGGACAGTTTAGAATTGACGTAAGGTCCATGATTTGAAACAGACGAGTCTTAGGCTTAGACTTCAACAATGACACAATATAACGGAATAAAACCTTCACCTTGAGAAGACCTTGAGACCAATGGCAGGGCAATCCTCCTGTAGACATGCTCCAATCTTGAAGAGGCAACAGAGGAAGGCAACGAAAGCCAACTCGTGACCTAAACAGAAAAAGACTCTGTATATCAATTTGTCCAATGCTTGAAGACTTCAAAACAATGATACGTACAAATTGCAAAATTGAACATCATTTTATAACGCACAACTCAGACATTCAGTAGTGCTTCCAATTCAAGTCAGTTCAACCACTAACAAATAAAAGGACATCCATAATTTAAGTCGCTTGGCTGCGCAACAACGCAGGACTGCCATGTGCACTTGCGCTTTCAGCATCGCAGTCCCCAAGGAACAGAATAGACCAGTGTTTCCAAAGGATTCTGTGAGAGGAAGACTAGGATTTCGTGAGAAAATGAATGTGTTGCAGATGATGAAACAGTCAAGGACGATTCCGTGGGAAAATGTCATTGAAAACAAAGTATAATCAAATTTTTATGGGGGTATCTGAAATTACAATGCAAATTTGTTTGGCATAAAATGAACTTCTGAAAATGCGAGAAAAAGTAAAAGCATCAGCCATGTTGAAACCTCATGTATTCCCTAACTTGCATTGCAAAGGCTTTTGGCTTAAACTTTAAAATTTCATCTAAGTCATTTTTAAGAGAGAATCAAGTAGAGTTATAATTGATAAAACATGTTATATAATTATGTCAGATGGAATGATAGGACTCTGTCAAACACAAGGGTAGTTGCAGGCGCCATGCATACCAGAATATGTTTCAACCATAACCACAACCATAGTCATAACCACAATCGCAATCTTAATTACCTGTGCCGTAATCGATGCGAGTTGAGTTTCCGACGCTTTCCACGAGATAAACGGAAATTTCTGGAATAGCCTTGTGAAACTTCTCCTCAAGAATATCTTTCAACAATGACTCAGCATTCTAAACAGGAAGCAAGTAAACCATTTATTTACATTGCTACATTGGCCAACAGTCAGCACAATACAGTAGACTTGATAAAATAATCAATTATTTACTGAGTTTAGCTTTACTAACACTCTTCACTATGGCTTACAAAACAAACAAACAACACATATTTTCAAGATACTCATTGAAGGGCTTTACTTTACGTCCCCATTTATTTTAGCAGTTCTATGCTAACAGTTTCCTTTCGTCTAAAACTTAACTGCATACTTATAAATCTCTTTTACCAGGTTAGTTAGGTTTGCCTTGTGTGCACATTAGTCAACAAGTTAAGCTCTTGTTCTGTAGAAACGTTTCTCTCATCTGTATTTTGTGTGTGAGTAATATCTCAATTACCTTCTTATCACTGTTTAATACAACGTTTATTCTAGGGCAACTCTTGTTAGCTGCGCTTAGGTCTTTAAGAACTCTCCCTTCAGTCAAACATTGTATTTGTAACCTAATACATCTGTTAAACACTTTTACTTTTATAATTAGAATGTTGTACTGATATTGACATGCCATTATTGAGAAGAAGTATGCATACCAGAATGTGGATATATGCAATTGGTTAATAAACGATATACTTACTTTCTTACTTTTGGCTTCATTGAAAAAAAAGAGTGCTTATGGTTATAGACAAACTTCCAAGAAGGGTTATTAACCCTTTCCCGCCGGATCGGGTCGCGGGTGACCCGATTAACCCAATAGGTATCGGAACAATTCAGGCGGGAATGGGTTAATTGAAGAACCGTCAGATGCCTGTTGTAGTAGTGGAGGGGTAGATTTAGTCAGCGTACCTCTTGTAGTCGGCTGAACCAATCTCTGAACGCTGTATTACCAAAGCGTTGCGGCTGATCGATCGGAGGAATTTCGTCGACCCACTTGTCGAACGTTTCTAGCATTTTCAACAGATTCTCCGTCACCTTTGAAAGGAAATTAATACAAGCATTCATGACTCACCTTCAGTAACTAACAACAACAATAACAATAATCTTTATTTAATTTCAAACCGACACAACGCAGTATGATCACAATTGAAGTTATTACAATTCATTGTATGAACAGATGATCGCAAGTTATTATAGGACTTGAATTTAACTGTCTCGCAACGAACCTTAGAGACTTGACAATTGTCTGTCAGTTTTTTGTTCTTGACGGCTTCATTCATGGCGCCGATGAAACCCAAGAGATCACGATACGCCTACAGCCAAAGACAAAACACAGCTTAGACAAAAACCATCTACTTCCACAAGGCAAAGCAATTGTCGTAAATGCAATACAACACAATACAAAACAATTCAGCACCAAGCTTTCTCGGTCGTTGGCCCTGGCACCTGGAATAGGCTTCCTGTGGCACTGCGTGCCCAGGGATCACTTCACCATGTTCTTCTCTAGGCTCAGCAATGTCCTATTTAGCCAAGGCTTGGTCGGAAATGCTTCTGAGTAGATAGACTTGAAGGGCCATTATATAATGGCTCCTCGTAAAAATAGAAAAAATACAACTTAAATAATATGAAAATGTTTGAATATGTACAGCTCTTGCTAGCTTTCAGTTCTTCCCTGAACAGTCAAAACTCACCTCTGACTTTTCCCATTTCTTTCCAATGTCTTCTGGCAAGAGAACTTCTTTCTTTGGCTTCACAAAAACATGTGTAGCTAAATCAACAGGAGACAACTGAGAATCTAAAATAATAACAAAAACAAATGAGTACTCAGAAAATTTAAAAATGGTCCATCTACTTTTCATACAAACATGGAAAGAAAAACCCTTTGCATGATATTATTATGAATAGTTTACAGCAAGCGCAGCTCATGTTTATTCCAAGTAAAAATATGGTGATTAACCAGTGCAAAAAGTTCTGGTCTTCTTGAACTGCCAGCCTCAGAGTACTGACAATTTGTAAACAATCCTACATATAAATGCCGAGTTTGGCTGAGTTTTATAGTGCATGCAGAGTTACAGACCTTTTGTGATGGAAAGAGGGCATCGACTGCAGGCTGTCGACATCCAAATGGTTAGGGTTAGTGCAGTCATTCATTAACATAGGGACCCGCTTAATATAACTATGCCAATCCTGTTAGGCTTAGCGTCGTCATTCGGTCTCCGATATTATAGTTGCGCCCTGGAGACAACATGGGGCGACGGTTGAAATCATTCATAGTGGCGGTACAGTTTTAGAACCAAAATAGAATGGCAAAAAGTTTTGTTTTCAGTCAGAATGGAAAACTACACCAGAGACGGCAATGGAAGTAGAGGTGCGATTAACAGGGGACAGAGAGAGAGAGGAGAATGAGTAAACCGGCGGAGAACTTTTGGAAGTTCGTCTTGAAATTATAAGTAATTTAATTTGGCTGAAATACAAAGAAAAACTGAGTCAGAGAATACTTTCTACAGTCCTGGTTTTGAAACGTTACCTTGAGCAGCCGCCATGTTTCCAAGGCATCGGTGTATTTATGATAGCCGTTCACACTACCATTGAATATTCATATATTGCATAGAGAGTCAATAATTTGTTTTGAATAGAAAACAGCTTCGCGGAAAGTTCCGGTTAGGGTGGAAAGGCAAAATCATTAGTTGACATTATTTTTTGGTTACAGTTTAATGACACTGTCAAAACAAAGATGAATACCGCCACACTCTTCCTTTCTACAGGTTTCGGACTGGCACTACCGGATTTACCCCTAGGCCTACATGTTTCTTCGGTTTGACCTCCCGGATTTGGCACTGGAGCGAAAATGACAGCACTGGCTATTGCGGACTTGCTTTTTGATCTCGCTGAAGTGGCTTTTGTGGGCTCCGAGATTTTCTCGGAGATCTACATTACACTACACTTAGCTTAGGCTACATACACAGAATGGTAAGAGGTGGAACGTTTATTTTTGCATGCCAGCGCAAAACAGTTGCGACAAAACAGGGTTTCAATCAGTGGCAAAAGTGGTTTATGTGAGCAGTGGGAATGGGTCTCTTGGGCATAGGCGCAACCACCCGGCCTATGGGACCCACGGGACGCGTCCCTCCCAACTTTTGAGTGGTCCCCTAACTTTATTATTATGGTCCCCCAACTTTTAGGACGTGATTCATTATGGTCCCCCCAACTTTTAGGACGTGATTGCACCTAATATGCTCTTGGGTAGGCTAAATAGTAGTGGGGACGCCCAAGAAAAGCTTTGCAGGAATGGCGACATGTATTAGGCTATCGCCAGGGTTCCGTGAATGGTAGGCTAAACAGTGGGAAGGCAGGCAAGGCAAGGATTTCGAGAGCAGTAGGAATTCTGTTCTCATGCGTTCCCACTCGCTTCACATGCTAGCAGGCTTCAAAATTCAGCCATGCTTAGGCTACATATGTAGGCCTATAGGCCTAATATGGTGCATTCGCCAATTCCAGGATGATAGACTAATCAATTAGCAATTAATTAATCATTAATTATTAGGCTATATCAATCATAATTATGGGGTGCAGATCGAGTTTTGACCCTCCAGTCTTTCTTAAGACTCCCGCAATTATAATTAGTCGTCGATCGTTGCTCACTCCAAGGAGATCGTTCGCGAAGGGTTTCTCCAGCAATCAAAATCAATTCTAATAATAATAATGATGATAATAATTAATTAGCATCATTAGTAGCCTATGACGACGATGACGACGTCGACGATGATGATTACGATGATGATGAGATGATGATGGTTGTAGTGGTGGTGGTGGTGGTGGTGGGGGTGGAGGTGGTGGTTGGGTGATGATGATGATGATGATGATGATGATGATGATGATGATGATGATGATGATGATGATGATGATGATGTGATGATGATGATGATAATGATGATGACAATGGTTAAATACAGACGCAGCAGCACTGCATGTTGGTCCATGGGCGTCCGCAGGAATTTTTCTAGGGGGGCGCAAACTTTTAAATAATTCTCACATGGTCTAAATTTAATGAGTGACAGTTTGAATTTCCATATTAGGCCTACCACGAGATAATCCTATAGCCTACCTAGGCCTATACGTTATGCGCCCAAAGAAAGATATACAGGTTCAACTTTTAGAACGAATCGATAATCACATTGAAAATCGCATTGTAACAATCACAACCAAATAATCTAAATTTATGTGCAACTATGCGAAAAATCCAGGGGGCGCACTTGCGCCCCGCTGCGGACGCCATGTGTTGGTCCACGGTATCGCCCAGAACACGTTCGAGTTCGCTGTCTATCCTAGCGATGCTATAAAATTATTGGATCTTCAATGCTTCAAATCTTCAATTATCTTCACGATCGATCGGTGGCATCGATTTAGCCGAACGAATAATTCCGGACTATCATGCAGCATCGATGACTTCAGCAGATAACCCTGAATTATTGGAGATTCTCATAGGCTAATATCGACAATCGATACCGTCTGCCTTCGATCCTTCTTCCTTCGATGCACAGAACAAACATGTAGGCCTAGATTGCAGAGGCATAAAAACAGCCAGACTCCTCAGACAGTAATAGGCTATACCACAGATATCTATAATACTGTGGTTAGGCCTATATAGGCCTACTTAGAATGCCTACGCAAGCATCTCGCTGATACACATCGCCAACTTATAGGCCTACAGTTGAGACGCTGATCAGATTTTGAACGGAGACGACTGCAAAACGTGGACTTTGTTCGTAATTATAATAATATGACATAAGACTTAGGCCTATATCGAGAGCTAATTAGGTATATGCATGTTATGAACTAAATATATATATATATATTATAGTTCTGTGTCTGCAGCATTTGGAGTTAAGACCGTTGGATGATAGTCGACCTGGTTCTTTTATGCAAGGGAATCGTTCTTTATGCACGACTAGGCCCTATAGCCTAATTAGTTACATAAGACAGAGGACGGTACCCAATTAAGCTACGTCGTAAGAAAAGAGATCTGGCTAAGAGGACGTTAAATTATTGGTTCTGGCAGGAAGAAGCAACTGATCCATGCAAGGTTCTTGCAGATCTAAAGAACTATTGCGCAATTATTCTTCGGAAGTATACATGCAACATCTGAACGTACGCAGCTTAGTAGAGGTGCAATTGCTGGTCAATGAATTGGAATTGAACTTCACTACACGATCATTGTTGTGTCCATGATGAATCGATCTTCGTGACTTGTTTAAGGATTAATTCGATTGTATGTCGTCTTCTAACGCGGTCTAATCTCAGATGCACTTATAATTAAAGGAGTCGCAGGGAAGCAGCTTCCGTCTACATTCGTTGGAGTTATTTGGATACGTTTAGGTTCGTTTGCGGTTCAGTATCGGATTAATCTACTGGAATTATTTTGAGTTTGCGATTCTGTTCGGCACTGAAGACACGTTTCGAAATCAGTAGACACAATTGAACTTGTGTGGACCACAACGCGAGTAGCCTATGGATTTGATGCTGGGTGCGCTTTACGAGAAAGTTTGTATATCTAGGAAATTGACAGAAACAGCAGTTTGGTTTGACTTCAATCATTGATCTGATTCAAAGCAATAGATTGTCATCAGTTCAAAGATTTCAAACTCTGACTCTATTAGACTATTATTTTCAAGTCGATTGTACTGTTGATAACACCAACTGAGATCAGTCACCGCGGTGTGGTGTTCATACTGTGAGAAATGCGTTCTGGTACTTTGTTCCTCTACGGTTTTCTGACTTTTGTATGCGGCGACACACCAGGTAAGGCATGGCTATAGCCTACATGTTCAATATAGGCATATTATATTTATCTCCGTTGCGAATTAAGTTGACTAGGACTCAGATAATCGAAATTACAGGATTTTCCAGCACCCTAGAAATTCCCCCTTTGCAGCCAGCACGGCTGGGTGCGGTGACACCTCCCCAGCCACCCCCAAGATGGAGACAGCTGGCTCTCGACTGTTCCCGTGGTCTCTTGTGGATTGGGTTTCAGCAAGAGGCCGTGCGAGTCGCGGTTGACTCCGACTGGGACTCAACCTTTGTGGTATCACTCCAATGGGGCGCGGTGGTGTAGTGGTGGCGTCGTTGCCTTGGAGCCGGAAGGTTCGGGGTTCGAATCCACCTCGCCACGTAAGGACCTTCGGCAAGTCCTTTACTCACAGTTGCTCAGCGCTTCGGCGTGAAACTCCGATGCAGTGTCCGCTCTGCATTCAGGAGCGCCTCTGAGTAGTGAGAGCTTGAAGGGGCGCTATAACAAGTGCACATACAATGCCAGTGCGGTGAGGTTGCAGATCCAGAGGGACGCCATGCATGGGTTGATTTGTAGACGATCTACAGGGAAAGCTGCTCGCAACTTCGCTGTGGGATGCAACATAATCCATACTTGTGCTACCTCCCACCTCAACATTACCTCAGTAATTCCTGGAGGGGCAGCCGAACAAACCGCGAACCGGAAGTGCGCCAAATACCCAACCATTCCAGCCACTCACGACTTCGTCCCCGTCTCCATCGAATCGCTTGGCCCCCCCCCATCAATTGGACAGGACGCGAATTCTTGATAGAGTTGGGGGAGGGCCGCATGACCGCCGTCTCCGTGATCCTCGGAGACTGTGCACTTGTTCCAACTCTTGGGCTATTTAACTCACATATTCAACGCCATGACCTTAAGAGGCACCAAGGCCGTAGCCAGGATTTTATTTGGGGGGGGGGGGGGTGTGTTTCTTCGTCTGAAAATTTCTGACGACCTTTTGTTTAGTCATCGGATCGAAAATTCATCTCATTTTGCTAAAGTCATTTTTTTAAATGTGCTACTGAATGCATTCTATTATTTCCTTTCGTCGGGGAGGGGGTGTTTCCATGGTCTTACTTCATGGTTTTTGAAACACGAGCTAGTAAATGCAGTATATTATTTCTGCATTTTCCATTTCGGAAGGTGTTCAAACACCCGAAACACCCCCTGTCTTAGTACGGCCTTGAGAGGCACGTTCACACGACCCACCGGGCCCGGGGTCGAGCACGACGAACTCGGATCAATACCGTAGCATGCATATGGTTTCTTATAGCTGAAGGATTATTTATATTCCTACCTCAGGCAAAAAGAAAATAATAATAATAATAATAATAATAGTAGGCCTAATAATAATAATCATGCTAACATTGTTAATAATATTTTAAAAAGGTCTAGTAGGCTACAATTAATAGGTGTGATAAAAATAATAGTGATGCTTTTGTTCTGTTTGGAATATTTTTTGAAAAAATCGATATAAATAAAAATGTAGGGCCTATCTGCGTACGCACGAATCTTTGGGACCAAGGGTATAATTATAATTATAATTATAATTATAATTATGATTATTTTTTGTTTGTTTTGATTATGATTATAGTTATAATTATAATTATAATTATAATTACAATGAGGCAAAGGGGAGATTAATTCCTCTTCAATTCAATTCTACGGATTGAAATATCTAGATAGAGGTCACATAAACTTGTCTTATTTTCAACGTCACAGTTCGGCTGCTTCTCTTATCGAAACTGTTTCTGGGAAAGATCGACACACAAATCATTAATGTGGTCGCCTATCTCTCTGCCAATCAGACATCATCTACGGCTGATGCCAGACACTAATGCATTGGTCGCGTCCATGAAGTTCAACGGAAAACCGCACCGAGTCAGAAACGCCAGAGTTCGCTGATAACTAATAATGAGTCGGTCACTAGAACTCCGCTACACACTGTTCGCACTCTGCCAGTGCCGGTCCAAATCAGAATAAAGGAAGAGGGCGACGCTAATGATCCGAATCATCATACAGTGTCGTTAAGCTGAAACTACCACTACTGCTATAGGGAGTAGCCTATAGGCCTAGGCCTAGATAGGTCCCTACTCAGAAAACTTGATTTGGTTTAATGGTCTAATTTAATAATTTCTTAGTTACCCGGTAGCGAGTTAATTTCTTTGTTTTTGTCGTTTAATTTTTTCCATTCATTGCTGGAAGAAGTTTCACTCTTTTATCTCTCATGACAAATTAAAAACCCCAGATGACACTGAGAATTGTTCACGCTACGGTTTCGACTGCGAAAGCAAATCTTACTTCACATGATGCTGTATGACCGCATTAGCTCTATCGCGCACCAAACCCATCACAAATATATAATGCATCGGACCCGTTCCTCGTACCCTCTCCTCTTCTCATCCTCCTTCATTTCTCCTTCTCCTCCTTTACTGCTCCTCCTCCTCTTCCTCTTCCTCCTCCTCCTCCACTCCTCCTCCTGCGACCGACAAGAAAAGAGGACTTAGGGTCGTCTCCTGCATGTCTCGCATCTGATGCCTCAGACATCCTTGGCAGGCGATGGCGGTGGCGGTGGTGGCGGCGGTGGCGGTGGTGGTGGCGGTGGTGGAGGAGCGAAGTTAAGTAGAGAGGAGGATGCGACTGTTGTTTGGTTGTGATGTTGCATCGACCGATGGCGCTCCATCATTTCTATTATGTCGATTCGTATCGAATCGGAGGGAGGAAGGCAGGTCTGCGTCTTGGAGAGGAGGGGTGGTGGGAGATGGGACGACAGGAGGAAGAGCAAGAGGGGAGGTTGAAAGGAGGAAGAGCAAGAGGGGAGGATGAGGAGAACAAAAAGGAGACGTTGGCTATAAATAACATCAAACATTCTATTTTGACCCCAATATACAATTTTTATATGCTTTTAGTTGATTAAATCTTAGCCTTGCGGCCCCCTAATGTCTTTCAACTATGAAAAAGTGGCCCTCGTGTTCTCCAACTTTGAAAAAGTGGCCCTAAAGTCAAAAAAGGTTGGGAACTAGTGACGTAGCGTGTAGGCCTAGCGGTGTAGGCCTGTGGGTTTGCGAAGTGACTTGTGCTTTTCATTGGGACCTATTATAATTTATATTGGTGATCAGGTCCAATCCAGCTACAAACCGCCGCACACCGGCGGAGTTTATCAGGGGCTAGAGGGCTATGCCCCCTCCAAGAAGACCCCGATTCAGCTTTTTAACCACGAAAATGTTATCTTGCGGGTTAGGCCCTCCCCCCTCCCCAAGAAAGCCTATACTCGAAAATATAGTTATGCGGGGAAATGGCTCTTTTTACGAACGAAGCTTAAACGACCTGAGGTGGAAGAGTAGCTGTTAAGGTGGGTGGCGTTCAGGTCGAGAAGTGCCATATTTACACCGTCGTAGCATAGTCTATACTCTCTATACTCTATGCTCTATAGGTTTTGTTTCATTTAATCTTATGGCATGTTCAATCAAAAAAAATTATGTTCCTTTTATGTTTAGTAAATTTTCGTTATGTTGGACCTCTATTTATGCCCTCAAGTTATGTTTAATTTATGATAATTTATGTCATACATTTGATACGTCCTTTCCATTCAGGTTAAGCAAATTTTCGTTATGTTACTTTTCGGCATATGTCATGTTATTTGCTAAGTTCATCTTTGCTTATGTTATTTCGCGCTATGTTATATTTGTGTTATGTTTTATTTATGGTTTGCTATGTTGTATGTTCTGTTCCGGACTCTGCTATAGGCCTATAGTTCACGTTACGTTATATTATTGCATTATTATTACATTAGGGCATATATTATGTGCAGCTGTTGTTGGTGTTTTAGGAGTCGAAGGTCGGCGTGAACGTCCCTACACCAATCATCCGACCTGTCCAAGACAGCCAGACCTGCTGCTGCCATCGAATCATCGCACGTGTATGAAGAAATGTCTTGGAGATGAAGACTGCAGAGGCAGCAGACGAAGATGTATCTGTGATGGACCGTGTGGAAGGAGCTGCATACAACGCGGTCAGTTCTTTATCTAATCTAATCTAATCTAATCTAATCTGATCTAATCTAATCTGATCTAATCTAATCAAATCTAATCAAATAAAATCTAATCTAATAAAATCTAATCTAATCTTATCTTATCTAGTCTAATCTAATCTAATCTTATCTAGTCTAATCTAATCTGATCTGATCTAATCTAATCTAATCTTATCTAATCTAATAAAATCTAATCTAATCTTATCTAGTCTAATCTAATCTGATCTGATCTAATCTAATCTAATCTTATCTAATCTAATAAAATCTAATCTAATCTAATCTAATCTAATCTAATCTGATCTGATCTAATCTAATCTAATCTAATCTAATCTAAACCAATCTAATCTAAACTAATCTAATCTAATCTAATCTAATCTAAACTAATCTAATCTAATCTAATCTAAACTAATCTAATCCAATCTAATCTAATCTAAACCAATCTAATCTAAATCTAATCTAATCTAATCTAATCTAATATAATCTAATCTAATCTAATCTAATCTAATATAATCTAATACAATCTAATCTAATCTAATCTAATCTAATCTAATCTGATCTGATCTAATCTAATCTAATCTAATCTGATCTAATCTAATCTAATCTAATCTAATCTAATCTAATCTGATCTTATCTAATCTAATCTTATCTAATCTTATCTAATCTAATCTAATCTTATCTAATCTAATAAAATCTAATCTAATAAAATCTAATCTGATCTAATCTGATCTAATCTAATCTAATCTAATAAAATCTAATCTAATAAAATCTAATCTGATCTAATCTGATCTAATCTAATCTAATATAATCTAATCTAATCTAATCTAATCTAATCTAATCTAATCTAGTATAATATAATCTAGTCTAATCTAGTCTAATCTAATCTAATCTGATCTGATCTGATCTAATCTAATCTAATCTAATCTAATCTAATCTAATCTAATCTAATCTAATCTAATCTGATCTAATCTAATCTAATCTAATCTAATAAAATAAAATCTAATCTAATCTAATCTAATCTAATCTAATCTAATCTAATCTAATCTAATCTAATCTAATCTAATCTGATCTAATCTAATCTAATCTAATCAAATAAAATCTAATAAAATCTAATCTAATCTAATCTAATCTAATCTAATCTAATATAATCTAATCTAATCTAATCTAATCTAATCTAATCTAATCTAATCTAATATAATCTAATACAATCTAATCTAAAAATAATCTAATACAATCTAATCTATTATAATCTAATCTAATCTAATCTAATCTAATCTGATCCGATCTAATCTGATCTGATCTGATCTAATCTAATCTAATCTAATCTAATCTGATCTAATCTAATCTAATCTAATCTAATCTTATCTAATCTAATCTTATCTAATCTTATCTAATCTAATCTAATCTAATCTTATCTAATCTAATAAAATCTAATCTAATCTAATCTAATCTAATCTAATCTGATCTTATCTATTCTAATCTTATCTAATCTTATCTAATCTAATCTAATCTTATCTAATCTAATAAAATCTAATCTAATAAAATCTAATCTAATCTAATCTGATCTAATCTAATCTAATCTAATCTAATCCAATCCAATCCAATCTAATGTGATCTGATCTAATCTAATCTAATCTGATCTAATCTAATCTAATCTCGTCTCACTAAAAAATAATTATAACTTTCATTCTGTTTGAAGTGTTTTGGCGAATGTTTTTATTGTACGGTAGGTTTTTAAAATACGAAGTGCCTTTAGGCATGTAAAATTTGACTTAGAAATTATTTCTTTGACCAAACTATTAGCAAAAAGCCTTAGGTGTTTTTTTTTCTTGATTTGTGCACCTGCATGAATGTCTGTATACACATTGTTACACAATCATACCATTGTATATAAGTATGGCATTCTCGATAACTCAATCATAATGAAGAGTGGGAAAAGTGAAGAATTATCAATTTTATCAAGCGATCGCAATCGCGTCCTCCAAATTTCGCAAGCTCCACTCTACAGCCAAGCTCAGGGAACCGGGTTATTCACGAGCGCTGCCGCGCTGAGTCACAGACATTCCTTGGCGTCTCGTGTCTTCATGCATGGTGGGTGGAGGAGTGTATCGATCCGTTGAGAATATGTAATCCAGACCATGACTGGTAGACTAATGGTACAAGAAGTGTATCGATATTATCTGTGACATCGAGCGAACACACAGAGACCTGTCCATCGTTTGTCATCGCCTATCTCTGGCGTCTTCTCGCGACAAACTGGCGCCGACAAACGACGACGTCTTTCCAGCATTGGATAGAAGCAACGACCATGGTAGACATCGGTGGAAGGAGGGAGGCAATGAGATTAGGTCGACCCCCATCACGACCTATGCAATGTATGCATGGCTCCGTCGCGACTGCATGGATAGATCTTGATGGCATCGATTGGCTGACTTAGAGAGAAACAACAGTCGTCGGTATTGTTGTCTGTTTGGATGAAAACAATGGCATTAATCACCGGCTGCTTTTACATTCAGTCCACCCCACCACACCCCAACCCACCCCAACCCACCCCACACCACCCCACACCACCCCACCCCACACCACCCCACCCCACACTACCCCATCCCTGCTGTTTGTATTGATTGTGTTTTACATGTATGTATAGAAACTGTTCTTTTTACTGCCTTGTAAATAGGACGGCATGACGTTTGATACTAGAAATCAGGCGACATAAATTCTCTGTAGTAGTAAAAGCAGTCACTTGAGCAATGCCTGCAGAATGTACAGATCAAACAGGACAGAAGAGCGAAATACATAATAGTTATAGACATATCCATTCAGCCACCCATCCGCCCATTGGTCTTGAATTTTGGAATTGATCAGCTAGCTCTTTCCATTGACACTTTTCGTTATTACCCCATGGTACATGAAGCACATCTTTTCGCTGTCTCAAGTTACTTTCTTTTCTCTGGGTCTTTTGCACTTGGAGCGCCTCTGACTAGTGTGCACTGTGACGGACGCTATATAAATTTTAAGATGTAACACATTCAATACAAAACAAAATAAAACAGTATACAATTATACCGGTACCCACTCAAATCCATCCATCCCACCGATCATGCATCCATCCACTCATCTATCCATCCATCCTCTCATCTATCCATCCATCTAACTTAATTAAATGCGCATTACTTGTCGCTGACGTGCAGTGTCGTGCACCTTTTCCAACCCAATAATAATGTTGTGAAATAATAATAATTATTCTGAAAGGTATGAAATGTGGATTTCTGGACGACCTGATGAACGGACGATACGAGATGAGTTCTCGCAACACATTCGGAGCAATCGTTCGCTACACTTGCAATGATGGATACGTTTTGTCTGGTCAGACAGAGAGAAGCTGTCAGGGAGACGGACGATGGAGCGGAAAGGCACCCACGTGCGAAACAGAAGGTAGGCTATACACATGATGAACAACATTGGATGGATGGATGGGTGAATGGATGAATGGATGGATGGTTGGATGGATCGATGGATGGATTATGGATAGAGGGATCGTGGATGGGTGGATGGATGGATAGATGGATGGATGGATAGATGGATCCATGGTTGGATGGATGGAAGGATGGATGGTTGAATGGATGGATGAATCGAAGATGGATGGATGGACGGATGGATAGATGGATGGATGGATGGTTGGATGGGTTGATGGATGGATAGATGGATGGAAGGATGGATGGTTGAATGGATGAATGAATCGAAGATGGATGGGTGGACGAACGGACGGATGGATAGATGGATGGTTGGATGGATTATGGATGAATGGATGATTATATATGAATGAATGAATGAATGAATGAATGGATGGTTATAAACACTCTAAGAAGAGTTCAGGTAATATATCTGAAATTTCAGGCAACCGGCCTGAACTGGTTCAGGTCCAGATGAGACGGTTGAACTTTCAGGTAACTTGTCTGAAGTTCAGGAAGTTCCCTGAACTAGTTCAGGTCCAAATGGGACAGTCAAATGTTCAGGCATCATGCCTGAAGTTCAGGTATTTACCTGACCTAGTCAGGTCTAAAAGGGACATTCGAATGTTTAGGTACCTTGCATTAAGAAGTTCAGGAATCTCCCTGAACTAGTTCAGGTCCAAATGAGACAGTCGAGTTTCCAGGTATGTGCCTGAAGTTCAGGAACCTCACTGAACTGTCCAGGTCGGGTTCATCCAAATGAAGTTCAGGAAACTCCTCGATCTGAAATTTTCAACTCTATACTTGAACAGACAGGGTTAAATATATAGGTATGAAATTCTATTTCCCTTCGGAATGACCTTGATATTTCAAACTGTTGTGGACAACTATATCATTCCATATTACGCAATTATTGCGTGTAAATTCCATAATTTATACATACAGAACACATTGTTTGAGAGAAACATTTGTTAGGGTTAAATTCATAATTAAAATAACACTTCTTTATAGTAATATACATCTTAGATAAGACATATTCGTGTAATAAAGGTAATAGTCATTAGCATGCAACAGAGTTAAACAAAAGTCTTTACAAAAATGCCGAAAGTTGCCAACTATAATGAGTTAGGTCATAGTCCATAATATCTATATTATTGTGCACGCTAAAGTGGCTAATATTATTGAATCAGCATAACAGCATATTATAGTCTAAGTTACTATCTAATGGATTTGACATATTGTGCCAAGTCCAAAGTTGAGCGGCATGTCATCTCAATGCCGTCTTTTACACCGAGGACAGCATGCTGCAGGAATTGAAGAATATGCAAACAGTCAGACGGATACGCCATCTGCAAATTTATTATAAAGTACAATTTCATAAGACTGTCCAATGCAAAAACGCAGACCACCACGCTTAATTTCAATGGCCTGTCCTTCAACAGTCACAAACACTTGCTCTATTGCAGCCCGTCTGCCGATGGCAACCAACATCGGATGTTGCTTGTTCTCTTGTTGAAGTCTTTCCAGGATTGTCTCCATGGATACCACATTCTGGAATTCATAAATTAAATTCATAATTGAGAAAACAAAAAGATTAGCAGCACATGCAAAAAATGGTATAAATAAACACAACAATAAAGGTCAGTATAAATCTGCCTACCACAAACAAACAAAACAGTCACTTGCCTTGCAAGTTGATATCCGCAGGAAGGAGATTGTATGTTTATTTTGCACATTGAACAATGGAAATGCAGTTTCTAATCCACACCATTAATTTTCTTTATAGAAATTCTAAGTAAATAGTTGTCACTCGGTGTGGTTCCATATTGCCATGGATTTGACTCTACATGGCTACTTACTAATGGTGTATTTGTAGGCGTCACTAAGTAAAATATACAAAATATAAATCTATGGATATGATATCAGTAACAGCTTTTACAAATAATTTAGCATTCGCAATATAATCACTTTACTTACAGACATCTGATGAATAAATAGCATTGTAACTCTAAAATGATGGCTATAAATTTACTGCAGGCAAAACAAATATTGGTACCGAAGAAATGTGAATGAAGTGTCCGGCAACTTCATCCGCCGAAAATCTTTTTGTCTTCCTTCATTAATGAATGGATGGATTATGGATGAATGGATTATTATGAATGAATGGATGGTTGGATGGATGGATGGATGGACAGACAGACAGAAGATAGACAGACAGAGGATATTATATCAATGAGTTAGTTAGAATTCTTCATTCTTCAACTGATTACTTTAAGAATTCATCCCACAGACACGAACAAACAGGTAGGTAGACAGGTACATGCACAGACACATAGGGCAAGAAAAGCACACAGTTAGGCATTCACACGCAGATATCGAGATAAACACTCTCATATGCACCCAACCACACGGTGGATGTCACCCACCCCCATCGTCATGGTTTGGACTGGCACCGTCCTTCAATGACAGAGTTCTCAAATTGAATAGTATTTCTGTTGTCAGGCAAATGCGGTGATCCTCCCACTGTGGAACATGCGGAACCTGATGGAACAGCGGAACAGACAATGTTTGTCCTTGGAACACAGCTCATTTACAGCTGTAGGGCTGGATACGAAGTCGTTGGTCTACATAAGACGATGTGTGTTGGTGAAGGAAGATGGGTCGGACCAACGATGACTTGCTCACGTAATTGTTTTTCATCACAATCAACATTTCTCATTTTAATGCTTTTACAGCTCCACTTATCGTGCCGCTAGAACTGTATAGTACTATGTCCACTTTTTTGAAAAACCAACCTAACGCTATATCCGCTATGGCGGTGACTTGGGCTATGTCCTCAGCCGTCTAGCTTAACTGGAAACGCTTTGTAAAGCTTCTATGCCAGTGCAAAATAGTTCTATGTCCATAAATTTGGAAGATTTGCCAAGGCTATAGAGGCACATGTCCACAACCAATAGAAAGTGTAATTTGTGTCACGTGATTTTAGGTGACAAGGTTCTATGTCCTCAAAAATACACAGCGATTCAGGGATGTGTGAAATAATTCTATACTGCGTTATGTCCATAGCCAATAGCAGTGAGAGATTAGAACATGTGACCCGGACTTGTTGTCTGACATGATGGTGACGCTTACACACCCGGTCGATGTTGCTTAAACAACTTGCAAAAAACCCGAAATGTAGACGATTGTTTTAACCGGCAGTGCGAGTCTAAGATTAAAATGATAGCTTTTAAGAAATATAATAGTATTCTGTGAAAAAGTTTAAGCCAAACGGAAATATGATAGTACGACGTCGCTTCGAAATTGTTGCGGAACAGTGTTGCTAGTGGACGTAGTACGCAATCGTATGGTTTTCTGTGTCTATACTCGCGACATTATTTATGCTATACTGCTTAGACTGGTCCAAATTCGCATGTAAAAAAATTTTTCTTTTGGATTTTTGAGGCATGTTGATACATTTGTTCATTTTGATCTAAAAAGTCTCTGTGTGAAATTATTTTGCCAAAAATGTAATATTAAGGGGTCACTCACGAGCATCAAAGTTGGGGGTTTGGGGCTATATATTAATAGTACAGGCAATTTGCAGTTTGACAAGGGAAGAATTGTAACACAAGCTTTCTAAACGGTTCCCTTCTCAGAATTTGCTGCTGAATAAAATATCCTAAATCCGATAAAACCTAACCATGGGGTCTCCCCCAAAATGGGGTTCAAAATATAATGGTTTTTCGTTCATTTTTTACATTGAATATCGGGCTGCTGACAACCTTAATGTGGCTGGAAAGTGAATGTTTTCAAGAACAATTTTCATAATTTTGTTGGTTGTCACTCTCAGAACATTGATAAGTAGGCCTATATTTAAACAGGCCTACCCTTAGAAGACTCGAAGGGAGCATTAGGGCACGTGCCCCCATGATGTTCTATAAATTGAGCTGGTTTCAACGCAGGACCGCAGCATTATTTTTAACAGGCTTTCTCGTCACATCCTATTTGCAGTCCAATACTGTATGGCCAAAAGTCTAGTTCTTAAAGCTCACTTTGGCATGCCAGGGTTGATAGACAGACAATTATAGCGTCAATCTGAGTGATTCCTTCATGCATGAAGTCAAGAAAGAAGATGTCCTCTTAGTTCCACTCTGGAATGGTAAGGTAACTGAGGTCTGATAACAGGAGAAAGAAGAAGGTGCATATCTTATCTTATCTTATCTGACCATTTACAAAGCGCTTCTTGCAGCAAGAGCCTTTCAGAAGCGCTCCCAGTGCGTTCAACCCCGAGTAAAAAAGGCATAGGTTGGCCCAGAGCGAGAATTACTGGGCTTTTCAGCCCCAGTCTTTCTTAGAGCCCCATAGTAAAGTCTCTTTTTACACCCTCAATTCCAAGTTGATCATGGTTCAACCCCCCAGTTAGTTTTCCACAAGTTTCACACTGAGTTGACCTTTCGTCAATAATTGTTGATTTCAGGCCCAAATATCAAATTCAGCCAGGATCGGAGAAGCTATTCTCGATCTGAGAAGTGGCTGTTTTCATCTGTCCTGATCCATTACCTGGAGGGTAGTGGCTCCAAGAGCCTGGATGCTGCTGTGAATGACTTGGCTCTCCTGGATGACCAACACAACGCTTTAAATGAGAAAATCACTAAGGCGGCATTTACTACTTTCATGTGTCATATCGGGTATTTAGGAATTGACCTTGCTGGGTTCTTATTTTCCCCCAAGAACCAGTTAATGCACGATAAAAGAGATAATCAAGACACAAGTAAAGAATAACCTAGAAGGCAAGAGGTAGGTTCCTAAGGAAAACAAGGAGAGGAAATAACAGAGAGCCGGAGGTTTATGAAATCTCTTTGTATTAAGAAGACGTTGTTGGATCTTCCTCCTAAGTAGGCCTACAGACCAAGTCATAAATGATGCGGCACAGAGATTTCTGAGATTAGTTGCAACAATCAGCACCTTCAATGACTCGCTGACGAAGAGCGAAGACACTAAGCATTACTCTATGTGACGGAGCTTCATCGTAATCTTCATTGTCAAATTCGACTTTTTGAACCGACAATGTGATATGCTGACAGCATTCTTATATAGTTTTTTTATATTAGACACAGGACATGGACAGTAGGCTAATTGCAGCTGCTTTTCATGGTGGCAATTCAATAATATTGCTAACAGCTAAAATGGAAGGTTCAGTGCTCGTTGATTGGAGGCCTGCCAGTTATATTGCACCGTTTACAATGTAGTAAGCATGCTAAAACTTTGACAGCATTGAGGGACCTGAAGATAGAGCCTCAGTGTTTTAATATTTTGCACTGTGGGTTTCTTGTACCAGATGTACAAAAAAACCAACATGCCTTTCAAATATTTCAATGTTCAGTTTTTTGGACCAGTCTAATACTGCTCTATGTCCAAAAATTGTCACCCCTGCCATAATTATATATAAATTCTTCATATTAAATTTAAATTATGATCAAAATAAACATTATGATCATACTAGGGAAAGAGTGTTGTCCGAAAATGTAAATGTAGGCTAATCGCCATCAATGAAACAGGGAAAAACATTTTCGTCACCAAATCTTAAAATTGGTTTTTCTCAGTTTCGCAAAAAGTGGACATGGAACTATATAGTTCTAGGGGCACGTTATTTCTTTACAATTGCTTTTTTCTCTCAAAAGCACTCACTAAAAAGACCTGTCACGATAGAATAGAACGGTTTTCAAACGCCCGAGGAAATGGGCAAAGAAACAACAAGAAGTGCATTACGCTTGTAGGCAACTTCATCCACAGGGATGTGTCACTGTGAAGGTGCAAAGTTGAATCCAATGGTTGTCTCATCTAATTGTACAAAATCGCTTTATCAAAACTAATTATGACTTCAGATTCCATCATCGTAGGCTATAGGCCTAATCTCTTAGCGCTAAGGCAAAACGCCTTACTCAATTCTTTCTACAAAATGCAGACTAATTAAATTACCATCAGCTACCTGTTAATTACACTACATATTTTGACGTCGTAACAATTCCATATTATTACGATTACGACTGTGTTTATTTATAGCTCGTAGGTGTGGCCATCCAGGTGAGATACCGAACGGACGAAAGGATGGACGAGTGTTTGTCTATGAGAGTCGCGTCAACTACACGTGCATTCCTGGCTACGAGTTGGTAGGCAGACCTTACAGGGTGTGTCAGGCCGATGGTACCTGGTCTGGATCATTACCCATCTGCAGACGTTAGTTAACTATAATATTATTACTGATGATATACACACATGATAATTATGCTTGATTCATTCGGGAACCTATATTATATAACTCCCTTTCAAGCATGGGCGGAAAACTATGGGGACAGAGAGGACGGTCCCCCCAATAAAAGCGTGGGGGCGGCCCATGCATTGGTCCCCCCAATCGTTGAGCGCGAAGACTGAAAAAGGCATAAAAATTGTGTTTGCCGGTGAAAATATAAATTTTCTTTGACTTTTTCGGCCGAATAACTAAAAAAAGGTCATCAACTTTTTTTGCGGTGAAAATTGAAAATTTTCCTGACTTTTCGGCCAAATGACTAAAAAAATCTCGCGTCTTTCCTTCGGCCACTCGTTCGTCCCCCCCCCCCCAAGTCTCCGCCCAGGTTTCCGCCTATGCTTTCAAGGAAACTACACAAAGACGTTCCCGACTCCAGTGCACAAAACAAGTTTTCAATTAGGCCTAAGTGAAGACTGATTCTGGCGTGGAATAGAGTTCCAGAGTGCAAACCTACCAATTTCAAGATGGTGCTTCGACTTTTGAGGGTACTCGCAAGTCGCAACGGGAGTGATAAGAGTATTGTAATGTTCTGCATTGAAGCATTTATAAAGCGCCTTTAGCAGGATGAACCGTTCAACAGCACTCCCGCGAGAAGAAGTAGGCTTTGAATTAGCCTATATTGTATGATCACTACACGTTGCAAATCGCAATAACCTTACATTACACTCTAAGTGCCAAGTTTCATTTCGCTATTTTTTAAATAATAAATTAGGTATATTTTCATTTTTTTAATATTTAAAATATTCTTCACTATATATACATGTAGCCCACTGGTAACCTACTTTAACAGTTGCGCCGTTTGTCAGCATCGACTAAGTCTTGTTCTATGTTATGATTGTAATAAGCTGTTGTCAGCCGCGTTTTAAAGGTGCCGAATTGAAGAATGACATTTTATGATTTATTGGCCTGTAATCTTCAATATTGGATCTAATCTATTATAAATATGACTATCTTCATCTTCTTCGTCGTCGTCGCCATCATCATCATCATCATCATCATCATCGTCATCATCGTCGTCGTCGTCATCATCATCGTCGTCGTCGTCGTCACCATCATCATAACTGGATTTGGATTGTTGTAGCCAAGAAGTGTTCTAGTCCGAAACCTCTAGCAAGTGGTTTCATCTCTGGGTCAGACCACACGTATGGGTCACTGATCCACTACAGATGTCAACGTGGATTCAAATTGGTCGGACCAGAGATGAGGAAATGTCGATTCGATCAAATGTGGAGCGATGAAAATCCAGTCTGCACGCGTTAGTATAGAGTCTTTAGACTATACGCTTACATGCATGTAACGCATCGGATGTTATAATAATTTATTGCTCGCAAGGCAACTCGGGGATATAGGCCTAAGTAGGCCTAGGCTATCAATTATTTAAGAAATGCAAAGGAGCATTATATCAGAAATTGCTTAGCGCAAGAGTTGTAGACTTATAGAATGATTTAGAAGATTGTTGGCCTAGACTAAGTCCCTTTCCTAGTGCATGAATAAGGCAGTTAAGACAGGTTGAATTTTTTGCACTTTTTTCGCCGAATCATTAGGCCATAATTATGTCATTGATTGACATGCTTTGCTGAACGACATAACAACAATAACAATAAAGGACATAATTATTCCACTGAATGACATATAGCAATGAATGACATGTTTAGGCCTACCACTGAATGACATATAGATACCGGCTGAACTTAATGTCGTCCTCCATCTTGATGCTTTGTAGTGGTGGATTGTGGTCCACTCGGTGAGTTATACGGAGGTCGGATCACTTACACGGCATCCACAGCTTTCAACTCAACGGCGATTTTCAGGTAACTCTTAATTCTATGGATCAAAAGAAAAGACGATGGGTGGACAGAGGAAAGAAATAGATGTGGCCAGGACCGATGAGAGAAACTGCGGGCCTCTAATCAGTGAGAAGTAAAATAGACATTCCCTATAAAGTACATTCCGATTTGTTCTATTTATTATGATGTTCAACATGAAACGTCCAAGCATGGCATAGTCCTCTCTATAAAGATCCAATATAATTTACATGAGCATAAATAAAATCTAGGCACTACTCCTGCTAAAGTATCAATCACTCAGTACTTATCCCAGATCTTTCCATTGGAGGAACTTTGGCACTTGTCTATAAACATGACAGTAACGTTGATGGTATGGCATGTACATTGTACAGGTGCATACAAGAAACGAAGCCTGGCATTGGTGAGGAGATGATAAGCACCTGCTTAGACAACGGTCAATGGTCCAACCCGCTGCCCACCTGTTGGAGTAAGTGTAATTATCAATGAAATTTGGTTGTTCATTTCTTCACAGGCTCCTAAAATAATTTAGATAAAAGTTGTTTTGTAAAGTTTTATTAAATAAACCAAGGTGTTTATCACGATAATTATAGCATAACAGAGGTCTAAGTAGTTTAGTTTAGTCTTGTTAGACCCACTGCAAGTTAATATGGAACGCTTGGTAGCTCATTATTCTTAGGTTTAATGCCATGACAATGTCAACTGAGACATTGCTGCCATCAAAGTCGTTCCACGAGTCTATACATCTTCCACTGAAGAACTTCTGCCCTGATGTTCTTTCGGTTCATAGATGATTCATACCTGAGTCCTCGGTCTGTCTATCGTTTGATGTTAACTTAAAACCTCTCCCATTAACAGTGCATCCATTCCAATGGACAATGGTAGTCTTATAAAGCTTCGATTCGATCTTTTCTGCTCCATCTTTCATCCAATGTTGTTAGTCAACACCGTGTCGACCTTTCGATTTTACTAACAAATTTATCTAATTAATTCAGGAAAATGTAAGAAGCCGAAAGCGACAAAGAACAGCTACACGAGACCAGACTACGAAGGAAGGGACGAATGGATTGAACATGGAAAGACTCTTCCTATCAACTGTAGTGAAAGATTCGTCAAAGAAGCTGACCCCGTCTGCATCAACGGAACCTGGAATCACATTCCACAATGTCTACCCAGCACAAGTGAGTCGAATTTCCTATCGTATACCTGCACAATTATTTAGTTACGCTCTCCAGGAACATAATGTGGTAGAACCGGTTTAACTTTATCCACCACTTGCAGGTTGCCTTGTTTCCAACATATTAACAACATAAGCCATGTAGGCTACCTACGATATTCAGAGAATGCATAAATATCTTAGTCTTTGATTTTTCAGCACTTCCTGACTGTTCCTTTTCCCACATCTCTCCAACCTACATGTAAGTATGGGAACCAATCGATCCCATAATCACGACAGGTCTAACAGTTTAGGATGTCGTTTGCTGAACTGTCTTTTCTCGCTTCCTTCTTCTTTAGGATCGTGCTCTTCAACGCGTCCGAAAGAACTGAAGGACGGTTTCTTCCGATTCTATTCAGCCAACCATGGCGACCGAGCGCAGTACATGTGCGACTCAGGGTTCCAGTTGATTGGAAATCCTTTCCTGCTTTGCGTTGATGGAGATTGGAAGCCAGAGGGAGACAATCCACACTGTGATCGAAGTATATTACAATACATTGCAGTACCACTACACGGATACAATACGATACAACTTACAGCCTTTGATACAATAAGCGTGTACAACATTAAACTGTATTAAATTTTAATGCACCCTGAGGCTTCACCTATATCCTTCCTCGCCAAATTTAAAGCTGTTTGTTTTGGGTGCGCTGAAGTCGGGAACGTCTCTGGGTGGTTTTCTTGAAGGGGTGCCATATAAATTATGCCCAACATTTTATACCCCTCGCCTTATACCAAACATCTTATAATGAGCAACTTTTGCCCAGCACTCTATACCCGACTTCTTATACATAGCACATCGTACCAAACTTTGCATTGTACCCATTTTTCTGACCATGTCTTCATTTACCTTGATATGTCTTACTTGAACCTTCTCTCAGTGACTTCTATTGCGCCAGTTTGTAGTCCACGAGGCAACAATCGACGGCACTTCATAACCAAACAGTACTTCTAAGGTCAATATCCGGAAACTATTCCTTATGAATGGTCTTCTCTTTCTAAACCATACTTTACACCAATTACCCAAATTGCATTACATCACTGTGTAGCCTTTTCTTTCGTAAACTTACCCTCGCACTACCGTTTGTAACTCACACTTTCTGTGTCTGAAGCGGAATGTGAATATCCTGGTACGATCGAAAACGGTGAGATTCTACTTGTGGGTGTGATTGGAAAGTTCATCTATCGTCCGTACGTCCGCAAGATCTTTCACAACGAAAAGATCGAGTATCGCTGCTCCAAGTACTACACCCTCGTCGGTCCTCTTGGAGCCACGTGCGTCAACGGAAGCTGGAGTCCTGCTAAGAAACCAGACTGTAAACCAAAGCAGCATCTGCAGATTGAACACGAGCATCTGCTGACGAGAGGTCGAAGGTCACCAATGAAGGAGAACAAAGAGGAGTTGAAGTTTACCAGCGATAAAACTGCAGCTGTGGAAAGAGGTAACCGACCTTTGTCGACAACAATAATAATAATTAATTGTTGATGTGCTTAGGTATAATTGAAGGAAGAGGTTCGTGGAAGTCGTTGAAAGGACTACTGTAAGATCGGAAATTTACTTCAAAACATACTGCTTTTTAATTGCAAATACCGAGTTCCTTGGAGTATTTCGTTTGGCCGTACCAGACAATACCCATGCAAGAATAGAATACAATACAAAGCGTAACACAATGCAATTCGAAACTCTTTCAGATAGGCTATGCAGTGCAATTCAAAGTAAAAAGAATGTGTTGCAATGCAATACGAAAACATGACAATATATTACATGTATGTGTTATAAAAATAGAATGCATTTCCCTATGATTATGTTATGTTATAACATTATTAGGATATTACAAGCCTTCAATATGTAAGCTTATGGGTTTGCGTGTGCTCAGGCGATTGCTGCATAGTTCCACTAGTTCTCAACGGTACCATGTTGGGACATCAACCGGAAGATTGCATCAAACAGGGAACCAGTCTCATAATCGTCTGCAGTGACGGACATCCGGTTTCCATCTCACTTCCGGTGGATTGCAGCGACATTCAATGGACGCGATACATTTGCACAGAGGAGAAAGTAGAGACCAATTCGTGACTAATGTTACTATCGTCGTCTGCGTCTATCAATGGTACTTGGTAGACTTTACTCATTTTAAGCGATTCTCGTCATCTTTTCGTTAGACTGCATTTTTATAGCGCTGCTTTTTTCTCGTTTAGCCGTAGTATGTCAGCTGGTTCGGAGGTGGTGTGACAATCGCTTGATTTTGAAAGGTCGAACAGAATATTTTGATGTTTCTTGTCGAACAAAGTTACGATTTCTTCAAAGAGATGTTGCGTTTTACTAAGTTTTCAGAACAGGAAATAAAATCATGTGCAAAAATAGATAGGCCTACTTAGACCTTATAATATAGCCTATTATGCAGCCTAATAGGCTAAATGCAGGTAGCCTAGCCTACTTAATAATTACCTATGTACAAAACACACGCACTTCTGAACGGAATTCAGGTAGCCTACTTTTGTACCCGGAGTGCATGGTGAAGTGCATGTGTGCTTTTGTCTTTCTTAGGCAGACCCTCATTTCGATTTCTGTTAATCTGTTGCATCTGTCTGCTCTCTAGCCAGTAGGTTAATAACTATTACGAGCACGCGTTTCATAACACTGCTATCACACCAGGTCCGCAAACTGGTTCACAGCAATACAGTTACTTTCCTTTTGCCTACTTTTCATCTATATTCATGTGCTCTTCTCTGTCTGTGTCTGTGTTCTTAGCTCTGTATGTCTGTTTACCTCTCTTCCCCCCAAAGCTTCGACAGTCGGACTCGTTACTACATTAAAGGACACTGATCATGGCATGGCATCTTTTCATGAGATATTAATTATTACACCCTTTAGAGGTTAAATCCATCTCACGCTACACTCGATGATCATCGGTCTATTTGTCTGCGTGGGCTTAAGTTTACGACTGTTTCTGGCTGTAGTATCATTGAGCAGCTGTCCCACTTCACTTAAGGCTATCTTCTCAGCCTGTTTTATGCAGTCCTTGTTCTGAATGTATTTCCAAGTGCAACGCTGCTCTCTTAATTAGACACGTCAGCATTCAGTTTTCGCACGGGTGAAGGACGTCCGACCTCTCAGCCCACGTACTAGTCATCTCTAGAAGTCTCCAACACCACTGTTTATCATCAGTATAAACCTATCAGTTGAGAAAATAGGGCTGCATGCGTCCACAATAATATTCATAGACAAAGCACTAGACAAAATATATTGTTGGTAATGTGTTTTGCGCAAGAGAACTGTCAATTATTATGAACTGGAAATAATCAAGCGTCTAATAATGTGTAGGCCTTTTCAAAAATCATTGAAAACAGTATGACCCTAGACATAAAAAATCGCTTTTAAGAAATCGAAAAAGCCTAAAACATCAATTTCTTTTGAAGCAGTTTGTTTTCAACTCGTCTACGCATTATGTATGGCCTATAGGCGACACTCAATCAGTTTCGACGTGAGACAATTATGCTTTGTTCCTAAATCAGTCTAATAAATTACCGTTCGTAATTATTGGCCTAGGTCCTTTACAATAAACAAAGCATGCACGAACGATAGACTATAATCGATTAAAAGAAACATTTGTCTGAATCAAAATTCATTGCAAAATCCTAATTGAAACCTGCAGGTGAGAAAGGTGACAACGGTCAAAGACTCAAAATGCAATATTAATCTATGCCAGTATGCCAATTAGCCTATCAATGAACATTCTATTGAACTTGTCTATGTTTATACAGTGTACAAAACTGTACACGGGCTCGTGCAAGAATATGGGTCTCATGAGGACAGTCTGGCAGGACAATGATCAAGCTACAGCTAGCCATCCAGCCACACTAGAATTTCCAACTAGACATTTACTGTACATTGTGTCTGACATAATTATAGGCTACGCGTCTTGGTAATTTCTGCACTTGCAACTCTGTGGCGAACGAATCTTATAGCGCAACAAAAATCTTCTTTCGGTAAAGGACGAACGCAACAAACGTCCAGACTGAAGCCGACCAACAGTCGACGATGAGCAGTTGCCAGTGCTCCTGCTCATCTGGCATCTGCCATGAAACTGGAAAATTTGTCGAGAAAGAACTCTGGCAGAAGTAGATGACGATCGAATTCATACCTGTATAGAACAATTATAATATCAATATGACTTTACCGGAAACAATGGAATTCATGTTTGAAAAGAACAATAGATAGGCCTAGGCCCTAGGGCTAATAGCCTACAATTGGTAAAAATCCAATTAATTAATTCAGTAGAATTAAATTCATGTTTGAAGAGAATATAATATTTGGCTTACATCAGAAATATTAAAAACACCGAAGTTCTGGTATGGCCTTTTTTGCCACAGACAATAGCAATATTAGACCAACGGAAACAATACGCAAAAGAAGACGCATTAAGAAGAAAAATAGAAGGATTGTGACAAGAAGAAGACGAGGATGAAGGAGAAGAGAAGAAGCACGGTGAGAAGAAAACGGAATTGTGCTGTCATAAATTGGACCCAAGAAGCAGCCATTGGTGTTATACTACTCTTATCTATTAGTGCCTTCCGATTGCCATTCTCAACATCAGCGTGAAATTAACGTGCACAGTAGCTTACTTATCCTCTATTTAACTCATAATAATTTCTTCTTAAAAGTTAAGCCAATTGCTACTTGATTGTACATGTATATATGCTGTAGCGAAAGCAGTCAGAATAATCAAAATTTATTATGAACTAGGGCCTACACAAACGAATTTTAAAAAACAGATATGAGAAATTAGCACTTTGTTCAGAAGCATATAGAGTTAAACTCAGTAGGCTATGCAAAGGATACTGAGCCAACTATAAGACTATTCAAATCTAACCTTATTTCCAATGAACCGCAATCACTAAGGTCTTCAGTCATTATTATAATATCATGTGGTCGTTTAAAGTGTAGTCGTCATAAAAGCCCGAATAGGCTAATTATCGGTAGAAATTCATTCTGAATGTCCTATGAAATCCACATTTTAAAACACCAATCATCATCGGAATGATGGAATTAGATGAACCTGGATAGATGAATGGAGCGCCATTCCAGATGTTGAATACATCTATCAAGATGTAAAGTATCGACAACGAAATAAACGCGGTCGAAGCCATTGCCAGCACAAAAGACACAGACCTGCAGAACAAAACACAAAGAATGACGAACATGAATATAACATTGCTAAATAATGCCATCAATAGTAAGATTCAGACATGCATCAAACGAACTCAACAATTCGTCGCTGACTCATGCAATCTCTTGGCGGGTCCTTCACGATTAGCTGAGAACGTCGTGAATAATTGAGCAACAGTGGAAATCTATTTCACCCTTCCCTTAACCTCATCTTATCGTATAAAATCACAGTCGTATTTTAGACTAAGTGACAATGACCGTGAAGATAAAGATGGAGATGACGGTGAGGAAAATGCAGAAAAGACAACCAATATGATGACTGAAGAAGAGGAAGAAGAAGAAGAAGAAGAAGAAGAAGAAGAAGAAGAAGAAGAAGAAGAAGAAGAAGAAAAAGACGGAAGAAAAAGACGGAAGAAGAAGATTATGATGATGATGATGATGATGATGATGATGATGATGATGATGATGATGATGGTGGTGGTGGTGGTGGTGGTGGTGGTGGTGATGATGATGATGATGATGATGATGATGATGATGATGATGATGATGATGATGATGATGATGATGATGATGATGATGATGATGATGATGATGATGATGATGATGATGATGATGATGATGATAAGGTTGGCCTACATGTTAGTGATGACAATGTAGGACTGAACAATAGCGAAGGTGTAGCATTTCAATGAATGAATGATTTCTGTGACGAAAATAAACTTTACCAAAGATTCTTATTCAGTGGAATCCATCCGCCATCTTGTTTTGCATTGCAGAGCAACAAAGCAATCAGACCCTTCAACATGAAGGACATCAGAATCAATCACTCAATCAATCAATATAAAGAACACCAATCAATCAATCAATCAATCAATCATTCAATCAATCAATCAATCAAACAATCAATCAATCAATCATTCAATCAGTCAATCAGTCAATCGATCGATCGATCGATCAATAAAACTATCAATCAATCAACCAAGCAATCAAAATGTTTTATTTTGCAACCAAATTAGACAAACCAGGTTTACATACTATTGCAACACAGTTACAAAAAAAGAAAGCCCTAAAGGGATAAAGTAAAACCCGGTTACTATGGACACCGGACCATCGATTAAGTGTTCAGATAATTGTTATGAGGTCGTCTTAGCTATAATAGCTTACTACCATTGCAATTACAAAGTGATTAAAGAAAAAAGACAAACAAAAGGATGCAACAAGACTTGTGAGCAGGAAAGAAGATGCCCAGAATAAACGATGTAGAAAAATGGATCAGAATATGATTAACTCTTGAGAGTGACCATATTACAATGCACATAGTTTATGTTTGTATGTGCACTTGTTACAGCGCCCCTTGTAGCTCTCTACTCAGAGGCGCTCCCGACTGTAGAGCGGACATGGCATCGGAGTTTCACGCCGAAGCGCTGAGCAATTGCGAGTGAAGGACTTGCCCAAGGTCCCATCGCGGCGACTTGAGGTGGATTCGAACCTGCAACCCTTCGGCTGCAAGGAGACGAGCATACCCACTATACCACCGCGTCCCACTTTTTAGGACGAAAGGTATGGGTTAGACAAAGTCATTTACCTTCTATTAGTCAATCAATCAGTCATTCAATCAACCAGTCAATCAATCAGTGAATCAATATTTAAGAAAGCCTATGTGTGTAACGAATGATGTTACAAACCAATTGAACAAAATTATGATAACCAATTGAAAAATGTATCCCTACTGTGACGCTTCGGCGCGGTTCTAATTAGCTTTTTTTATAGCGGACTTGGTTTGATATAAATTATAGAGCTGAAAGTTCTTGGCTATTTACATTACATTACATTCCGATCATTCAACGATTTAAATTTCAATTGGTAAACAAACCGTAACTACTGCCCAGATGCACCATCGGATCAATATCGGAAGATGATTCTTGTGCATGTCAATGATCTTTCCAGCCTACAATAAGAGTGAAAAATCATAATTATGAGCGAACGGAAAATCTTTTGGTCAGTCAAATTGATAGTTATTGATAAATAGCAAGTAATGTAATCGGCGGTTTTATCTTTCTACCGGTTAAAACTTACACACACACACACACATCGTGAGAGGCGAAACTGTAGAATCATCAGCTCATTCATTGGTACCGTACTAGGTCTGCTCTATTATAGACATTAATGTGATAGTCATATGGAATTGTGTATATTATTTACTACAGATGTTAAATTGTATCGTTTCATATGTTTGAGCTTAGATGGATAGACAAACAGATACACAGACAGACAGACAGATACACAGACAGACAGACACACAGACTAATGAATCAATGGATATTAGAATTTACCTGAAGTCCTAGAAAGCAGAGAAAGATG
The DNA here is from genome assembly GCA_945859605.1 of Lumbricus rubellus. Classification (NCBI taxonomy): domain Eukaryota; kingdom Metazoa; phylum Annelida; class Clitellata; order Crassiclitellata; family Lumbricidae; genus Lumbricus; species Lumbricus rubellus. The sequence continues at coordinate 66,562,037 of OX243811.1, read as the reverse complement.
GACGTCAGTGTTCCCAGAATCCCTTCTGGATCAAACGGTTCCGTTGTGTAGTAGACATCCTACACATAAACATTCAAACAAACAGATTCAAACAAACAGATTCAAACTTACAGATTCAAACAAACAGATTCAAACTTACAGATTCAAACTTACAGATTAAAACTTACAGATTCAAACTTACAGATTCAAACAAACAGATTCAAACGTACAGATTAAAACAAATATTACGAATCCACAAACTGAAGACAATATTAATAAGATTGCATCTGATTCTACATGTAGCCTAGCTATTTCTTACACAATAATCATTGATTATAACATTTATTCAATTGAAGCTTTAACCTGCTTCGCGAATCTCTCAGAGAAATTGATTTGTATCACCTGATACGTTGTAATTTCGCAGTAGGCTAAAAGGTGAAAACGTTATAATATTATAGTCTCCCTTTTGAATCACCCACCAGACGCATAATTGGTAATTAAATCGATTTTCTTTCATGCATGCGGTAGAAATGAAAGTCAGGATCCCATTCTTTCTTTCAATCCTCATTCTTTCGCTCTGAATCACTCACTCATCCATTAATTAATTAATTCATTAATTAATTAATTAATTAATTCATTCATTCATCCATTAATTAATTAATTCATTCATTCATTCATTCATTCCTTCATTCATTTATTCCTTCGTTTCTCCTTTCATTCTTTCATTCGTTCATTGATTTATTCAATCGTTCATTCGTCAGCCATAATGTGTCATCGAAATGTTTACAGAACCATGATCGTCGGATATCTGTAGATGTGTTGAATGGAAAGTATCTTCTTGTCGATGTAACCTGCCGCTCCTCCTGTACAGTCAAAGTAACTGGCGTTGTTAGCCAATCCACCAGGTCCAAGATATCCGCTGGATCAACAGAAAAACACATTCTAATAGACTGTTTTCATGCGCAACGCAGTGTATCGTGCAGTGTTGTGTAGTTTAGTGTTGCGTAGTAGGCAGTGTAATGTTTTAGCGTTGTACACAGTGCAATATCATGCAGTAGCGTATTATCATACTGTTATGTAGTGTAATGTAGTTAATTGTTGTGTAGTATGCAGTGCAATGTAGTATTGTCTATTGTCAATAATTGCGCTCAAAAAAATGCATCATAGTTGCACTACTAGTGTTGTCTGGTGTAGTGCAGTGCGCAGGGTCGTGCAGATAAGTGTGGTGTATTGTAGTAGATAAGCTTAATAGTGTAGTTCTATGCAGCGTATTCTCACATAATTATTTTATAGTATAATTGATGTGGTATTCTTGTTTAGTGTATAGTGCGAGTTGTTGAACAAGTCTTTATTTCTTAGCGTAACTGTACAGTAAGCAGATGCTTTGAGCTTAAGAATCACCTCTCCCAGCTTTAGAGTTAAATCTATAAAGAGAGGAATAAGCTTACTTACGTAGGGCAGCCAGGGACAGGAAGAGCGAAGGTGAGCGCCAAGTGCAAACCCAGGAGAGCAAGCATAATGATCCATTCTGGCCAATAGTAGATGATATCACCAAGAACGCTTTGCTTCTTCTGAGTAAAACAGATAAAAGCACGAAGGTCATGTTTCAATTTTAAATTTTCAGTGAATTTCAGAACCGTAATAATAAAATCCAAATTTCTAAAGCATACCGTAACGTTCCGCCCATGCAGGGCACCAACGTATTCACGAGGTATGCATTGTATGAGTTTGTATAATAGATAGCTATGGATACTTGGATAGTTATGGCAAGTGGATGTCCAGGTCGGTTGACAGATGGATCAAAAATTTTATTTCGCAATATTGTCACTGTTTGTTACCACAACGCTACCTTTGCGGCTGTTGCATGTCCAACTTTGCATTCGTTGCACGAACAAAGTATCGTGTCCTTTCTGCTCTAGGCATAACCGTACAGTCGGAAAAGTAGCGTTGTAACAAACAGTGACAGAATTGCGAAATAAAACGTTTGATTATTATGATGCCGCATAAACCTCACGCAGGCTGATGTTGGAAAGAACAGGTTGTGGAAAGACTTGTAACAAAATAAAAGAAACGCAGCATGGGAAGGTTTTAGAAGCACTGCTATGGCTGACATTTTTTTTAGCTGTGTGTTTACTTAAGGCAACAGACCATGTAAACCTCACACAGAAATCCAACATTCTTTTATAGGCCTATTGGAAAACTAAAATGCTGGTCATCATCATTTCCATATTTCAAGATTGAAATCAATGGGACAGCATTGTCACAGCAATGGAGTCTGCTAATGAATTTTCAAGGTTACCTTGTACGCACGCTTTGCGAATGCGAAATGGACAAGAGCAGTGACGAGATAAGTGACGGAAAATCGCTGTAAGACTCCTGGAATCCTTATCCATTCCATGTCGTTTTCTATTGAACATCAAACAAAATACAATCATCAGCTATACAACAGTTATCCTTTTTTTTTATAGAATTAAATAAAAGAAAGAAACCGATCTATCAACAGTTCTTTCATTTACTTATGTAGGCCTATAACCTCTGGCTAATCGTGAATAAATCAAACAAGCAGTCATACAAACATTACAATAAAATAAAATATCGATTGCGTAAGTTGCCTAAATAAAAAGAATAAAAAGAAGAAAACAATGACATAATTGCTTCCTTATACTTCTAGGCTAATCAAGCATTCAGCTGCTAGTGTATCTTTATCCTACATGTAGCCTATTGCACTGTGCATAGTAACGTGTAGACTAATTGTTCTGAGAGCAAAATGTTTATTTGATAGGACTTTAATAGCCTAAATTAAAAACTAATTAGGCCTAGAAAGCGAATAAAGTGATGATGATTCAATATGGATCAAAAATGATGGAATAGTTTTTGAGTAAGCTTATCCAGGAAGGTCGCCTTACCGGATTTTGTCGAAAGGAAAAGTCCCATCGCGAAGAGCAAGACAGATCGCCAGACAATCTTCCAAATAATTTTCAGATTCGAAGTGTTTCTTTTGAAGAGACCCCGGAAAGAAAAGACCATCGAAGTTCCCATCATGAAAACAAACCTACCAGAAACATTCAGAAACGAACCAAATGCCTTTCACGACCTCCTTGAATTCTGACCTGGACCAGAATGGACAAAGGAACTTGGCTATTCAATAAGGAACTTGGCTATTCAATACATTGTTTTGATATCTAGTTTCGTTTCGTTCGTCAATAGACCTATACATAACACATTATACACCGGTACCATGGCAATTAATAGTTAATTATTATTTTGTAATTCACTGACATCAGTGGTGTAGTCCTAAAAAATGAAGTGGGGGAACGCCTGGAAATTGAAGTAGCAACGGTAGCAAAAAGTGCAATCTTGCAAGAATTTTGCATAGTGTGAGCGCTGCTACTTTTGAAACTGTTGAATGTAAAAAATAAAATAAAAATAATAAATGTAATTATGTAAAATTATACATCGGAATTTGTTATTTGTAACATATTGTATTCAAACAGAAATGCTGCAAAATAGTGAGGGATCGCGTTCCCTCCCTGGAAAAAAGTGGGGAACGGCGTTCCCCCGCGTTCCCGCCCCACTACACCACTGACTGACATCAAAAAGATTCTGTCAATGATATCATTATAGTCAAGTATTCGTGATGTAATGTAGTTATAGATCTATATCGGAATAGCCTACCATGGAAAGACGAGATCTCCGACAGTGAGTCCATTCCAGATGGCGTGTTCTATGTAGTAATATCCGGCCCCACCACAGTTGACGAATATCATGACGACCAAACTCACCCTATAGGAATGAATTAAAACTCCAAGTACAATTATACTCAAAATGCATGCATAGTATCATTATAGCAATCGCTTAAGTGGGTCAGAACAAGTAACATAGTGTCAAATGTCAATCAATCGATCAATCAAATATTCAATCAATCAATCAATCAGTATAATTATATCAATCAATCAAACAGTCAATCAATCAACCAATCAAGTTCTCTTACTCGGTGCCAAACTGACAGTTCTCAACCTGCAACAATTGGCAGGTAGCAAACAATTTTCAGCTCTGACACTTAGCTATTAAATGATTTGAGGGTAGATTATATGAGATTAGATTAGATTAGATTAGATTAAGGATTTACCCTCGAAGAGCGTCCAACGACCGCAGCCTTTGTTTGACCTTCTTCCCTGCAACCGGAAGAGGTGAGATGTTCTCTGGTGCAGCAACCGCATCTTTATTATAGTCTGGTGCCGGTTCCGATTGTTGATCCTCATCCTTCCTCTCCCTCTCATCATCATCATCAGCAGCATTAGCAGCAGCAGCATTAGCATGTGCAGAGCCATTGGCTTTGGCATACGTCTGATTGAATTCATCTTTTCCGATGTCTCTCGATGAATCGTCTCGTAATTCCTGGTTCATCGATTGTGTATTTATTCATTTATTCATTTATTTATTTATCAAATCTATTCGTATGTAATTTATTTTCGGTTAATTGTTTGAATTACTTATTAAGGAAAATAATGTGTAATTAAAGAAGCAGCATTTCAAAAATGCAAGTGAAAACTTATATTTTACTAAAATTTATAGGCTAAACTTTACACATGATGGATAAATTACTGCACCTGAAAACTGTATTCTAACCGCAGAAGCTTCAACAGCGACAATGTGACAATCGTAATCTTAATCTCCACATTTCTAAATCGCTACTCGAAAGCCAAGCGCTGGGTACTAGCTTATTCACGAGCGCTGACAATACTCAAGTCAATGAAAACGTCCGGTTGTTAGGTTCCGAAAAGGTGGCTTTTGATAAATATATGGATATATTGAAATAAAAAATCTCTGTGTAAGATCAGAGTTATTGATAAGACAATAAATCTTACGACGTCGTTTTTCTTCTCTCGTTCGGCGTCATCCACTTTGTTGGGACGAAAGCGATGCACGATTTTGTCGAACGTTCCTCTCCTATAATATGCATGCAAAGAAATTCAACAAATATTTATATATATATAACTATATAAATATATTATATAGCCTATTATATATATCACTATATATAATATATGTATTACTCCTGTTTGATTTGAAACAGTCGTCATGAGCGATTGTGATTGAAGAACTTGCTCAGGGTCCTTACGCGGCGGCTTCAGATGGATTCGAATTTCGAACCCGCAACCTTCCGGCTCAAATGCACCGAACATACACCCTACGCCCCAGCTCAATATTTGACCCAATGAAAACGCCAAGAACAGTACACGAAACGATAATGTCATTTAAATTTCCATCTCGTTTATCCATCAGACCTTGACTTGATGATTGCTGCATCAAGCCAGCAGAGTTATAGATGTGATTAGATGCGATTAAATTAATCAGATTTACAGCTGCAATAGATACTCACCTGTACAGGTAGACCAGCAAGACCCAGACAGCGGCCAGAAACAGGTAGATTAGGAAAGCATAGAGCAGCGCTACAGCAACAACAAGATGATGCAAAACAACGTTACTCAAATGATGCCGATGGTTCAACTGTACAACTCTGACGTCCAAAAGTTTAAATATATTTAATAAAGCAGCGTCTCTATTAGGCAATCAGACATGAAATTCCTTTGGACATAGCTCTTTAGGCAATCTCGCTGACTAGACGCAGCGCTCGTGAATAAGCTGGTGCCCTGCGCTAAG